>VWZV01014150.1:8065-29451 GCA_013397155.1 Irena cyanogastra | reverse complement strand
CGTTGGATTGACAGCTAGATTAACCAATAAAAGGGCGGAAAGCGGGCGGCGCCGACCAATGGGAGCCGCGGCTTTGTCCTATATGAGCGCGCGCGGAGCCAGGGCTGCCGCCATTTTCGCCGCCGTCGCGGTCGCGCTGTTCCTCTGCTCTTAAAGGGGCCGCGCCGCCTCTTTACGTTTTTCTATTCCGTTTTCCGAGCGCCTCCGCGCCGTCCGGGTGGGCCCGAGCCTCCCCGCCAGACTCCGCCGCCGCCATGAGGGAAATCGTCCACATCCAGGCGGGCCAATGCGGCAACCAGATCGGCGCCAAGGTGAGCTCGGCGGGCCCCGCCTCCATCCCCCGCCGCGGCGGCGTTGCCCCTTTAAGAGCCCCCCCATCCCCCGCGCGCCAAGACAAAGGGTGACCCAAAGCATGGCGATTTTCCCCCAAAATCCGCGTTCTCCCACCGCAGAAAGCCCTCTGGGGGGAGGGGCAGTGCTGGACGGAGCGGGGTTGGGGTGAAAATCGGGAGATTTTGTCGCTAAATAAGAATTTGCCGTGGCCGAACGCGCTCCCTCCACACGCGGCCGCAAAATGGCGGCTCTGGGCGGCGGCCGCGAACCGTGGCAAATTCGCCTCCAAAATCGCCTTTTTTCGGCACTAAAAAAAAAAATGGTTTTTTTTTTCCAATTTAAGTGAATATTTAAAAGATTTGGCCGCAAATGGCCCTTTTTGCCTCAAATCCTGGCGGTCTAACTGCGGATGGGCAGGGAAGGCGCCAAAATGGCGGCGAAGAGCCCCGAAATCAAAGAATTAAACCCTAAAATTAAATTTTTCCCTACAAATTACTCGTAATTAAAATTAAAACTTTACTTGTTTGGGTTTCTTAAACATCCTGTTTTAAATTATGCTTTTTCAGACCAAAGGCGGTTGTTTTCCCTCCGTAATTGGGTATTTTAGCCTTTAAATTCGGCTATTTCCACGACAAAACCGTCGAGTTTTACCTCAAAAATGCGGATTTTGTGCTCCAAAATGAAGATTCTTGACCCCCAAACGGGGCGTGACGCCCAGAGGGGTCACACCCAAAAATGGGAGGATTTAACCCCTAAAAAAGCGGTTTAAGAGCCACAATAAATGTCTTTAGCTCCTAAATAAGATGCTTGTTCGTATTTTTTGTTCCAGAATCAGGGTTTTTTTTCCGAAATAGGATTCTTAACCCGCAAAATAATGATTTTAAGGTTCCTTTAAAGCGCAGGATTTTATGACAAAACCGGTACCTTTTCCATTGTTTAAATGTAGGCTTTGCGTCTTTTAGTTGCAATATTTATCCCAGAAATGAATGGGTTTCTTCCCTTGAATCAGCTTTGTTCCATGAAATGCTCTTTTAACTCCTAAAATGGATAGTTTTCTTCTCCCAGAAAATATTTTAACTCTTAAAATGTTAATATTTCGGATTTAAATAACTTTTTTTTGTTACTAATAAAGGTATTTTGATGCTAAAATGCAGCTTTTCAGCCCCAAAACCGGCTTTTTTCCCCAGCCCCAAAATGGAGCATCGGAGCTCCAGCTCAGCATCTTTGTTTTGCAAAACAACATTTTCCTTCCAAAATCAAGATTTTTATCCCCAAACCATGGGGTTTCGATGAGAAAAGGGGATGGGTTTGTTTCCTACAAGTAGAATTTGCGGTTAAAATGGGATTTTCTCGGAGCGAGCTCCCAGCCCCAAGATGGAGGCTTGCAGCCCCAAAATGGAGGGGCGGGGGAAGAATGGCAGCTTTGTGCTCCCAAATCCGCTTTTTTTACCTCAGAATCGCCGTTTCTGCTCCACAATTCACGGCTTTCATTTCAGATTCTTCTTTTAGCACAAACTGGTGATTTTTTTCCCTTAAAAACGCTGTTTTAGGCCTCGGAAATTACAATTCTTCACACCGGACCCATTTTTGCTGCTTCACGAATCCCTTTTCCTCCTGAATATTCACCCCCAAAACGGCCTCTTTTACTCCATATTTCTTTTTTTTTTTTTTGTTCTTTAAGTATCACTTTTTGTCCCAAAGTGGCCCTTTTCAGCCCCAAACTCTTTGTGTCTCCAGACCACATTTCCTGCCCCCGAAATGAATATTTCCATTTTCTGCCCCACACGGAAATCTTTGTTCTCCAAAACGCCTCAAATTGGAGCTTTTAACCCTAAAATGCGATTATTTTTTTTTTCTCTGGGAAGGAGGTTTTGAACCAAAATTGTGATTTTGAGGCCCAAAAAAGGTTTTTTGAATCCTGCTGGCATTTAACAGGTCGAATTTGTTCTCAAAAACGGTATTTTAGCCCCAAACACACATTTTTTCACCCCTCAAATTTGCAATTTTTACCCTTAAATATTCTTTTTTCTTCATAATCCATATTGCTGGCACTAAACTGTCAATTTCTGCCCCAAACCCAAATTTTTCCTGAAAATGTGATTTTTACCCTACTGTTTCCAAAGTCTCCAAAATGCAGATTTCTTGCCCCAAAATGCTGATTATTTGAATTTAAGCTTTTTAAACCCATTTTCTTCCTTATTTGCCAAAAATCTTCGTTTTTCACCCCAAATTAACTTTTTTTGAACCTTTTTTTTCCTACATGCCCCATTTTAACCCGTTTGACTTATCAGCCCCAAAATCTCTATTTTTTAACCCATTTTTTGCTCACAAACCCTAAAAGGCCAGCTTTTAAGCAGTTCTTTTCCTCAGCTCTCAAATCAGCCTTTTAAAGCCGTTTTCCCTCTAGTTTCACCATGCGTTGCTGGTTTTTAATCCTTTTTTTTACTCAATTTTAAACTTTTCTTCTCAGACCCGAAATTGTGATTTTTTAAATACATTTCTGCCTCATAATCGCAAAGGCACAATTTTTATTTTAAATCACCATTTTTAATCTTTTTTTTTAATTGACAATTTAAAAATTAACGAGTTTTAGCCGACATTAATATTTTAACCCCATTCCTCTCTCTAAAATCCCCAGGTTTTTGACGCATTTCTTCTCTTTAGCCCCAAAATCCCCTTTTTTCACCTCATTTTCCCCTCAGGCTGGGTTCCCTCCCTTTCCCCCCTGCCCCATTTTAACCCCAAAACCCCATAATTGTAGAATCTCACCTTCAAATACAAAATTTGCAGCCCCCTGAGCCGATTTTAGTTTAAAAATCCGAATTTTGGGTCACAAAAAGGCTGATTTTGGGTGCAAAATCCATTTTTGGAGGGGTTGGTTTGAATTTTAACGATTTGCCGCCATTTTCCCACGTTCCCGCCCTTTTGAGGGAGCGGGACTGTGCTGCCCTGGCCACGCCCCCTCCTCAGAGCCCCGCCCACTTCCCTTCACCGTGCCTCCAAGCCACGAGAAAATCCTCAAAATCGCTTTTTTCCCCCCAGCAAGGGTCATGAAGTGGCTGTGGGTTGTAGTTGCACTCTTCTAGGATCTGACCACGCCCTGAACTTAGTTTAAAGGCCCCCAAAATCCCCATTTTCCAACCCAAAGCTGGTCCTGGCTCTGGGGGAGGGCTTGTGGATCCCTCCCCTCACTTGGCCATGCCCCTAAATTCCATTAAATGCTTAAATCCTTCATTTTTTTCCACAAAAACGCTGCCTACAGGAGGTGAGCGGAGCCAGACACATCTTATTCTTCCTATAAAATCCCCAAATCCCCTTTTTTTGTCCCTAAAACTAATTGTGGCTGTAGCAAATTGGGCGTGGCCTATCTGCCTTATCCCTACACAAGCCCCCCAGACCATGCCCCCATTTTCCTTTTTAAATTCCAATTTTTTCTCCTAAAAATATGGATGTTTTTCTTATGGTCTTCCAGCTGTCATTCTGTGCCCTAAAAATCCCAAGTTCTTGCACTTAAACTCCTGAATTATTTTAGCCCCAAATTCTAACTTTCTTCCCCTGCAATCTGGTCCCAGGTGTAGCAAAGTGGGTGTGGCCCAGCTGTCCCCACCCCTCCTTAAGCCCTGCTCCTTTTGACCCCTGGTCATGCCCCCAACCCCCATTTCCCTCCCTAAAGCCCCCATATTTTTTCATCAGAATTCTAATTTTTTTCCCAAAATTGAGTCTGGGGTGGGCGTGCCCCACCTGACCACACCCCCAATTTCCCACGTCAAAATCCCCATTTCTCCCTCTTAACACCCCAACTTTTTCTCCAAATCCTCAGTTTTCCCCCCAAATCAGGTCCCAGTTGTAGCAAAGTGGGTGTGGCCCAGCTGGTCCCGCTCCTCCACAAGCCCCGCCCCTTTTAACCCTCTGACCACGCCCCCAACCCCCATTTTCCCTCCCAAAACCCCTGGGTTTTTTTCCCCAACTCCCCCTTTTTTGCCCTGAACCCGCTCCTGGGCTGTCCCCGAGCTGTCCCCTTGTCCCCACAGTTCTGGGAGGTGATCAGTGACGAGCACGGCATCGACCCCACGGGCACCTACCACGGGGACAGCGACCTGCAGCTGGACCGCATCAGCGTCTACTACAACGAGGCCACAGGTGGGGACACCTGGGGACAGCTGACACACCCCCTGCCTGGGGCTCCTCTGCCCTTCCCTCCCTCATTGTGTCTCTCGTTAGTGGCAGCTGGGAGGTGGTGGGTGGCACTTGGTGGCATTTGTTATCTCCCCAGTGTCACTTATCTTGCTGTCATTCCCTTCAGTGTCACCTTCCTTTGTTTGTCATCTCTCCCTGCTGTCACTTTGTCACTTACAGTGTCACCTTGTCATCCCCCATGTCACTTTATTCCGCCCATTGTCACCTTGTCCCCAGCATCACCTCCCTGTGTCACTTTCCTGTTTTTTGTCACTTTGTCAGCCCCATGTCCTTTTGATTTCCCCTTAGTATCACCTTTGTGTGCTGCTGTCACCCCCCAGTGTCACCTTGTCCCTGTCTGTGCCCTGTGTCGCCTCATGTCCCTGAGCATCACCCCAGTGGAGTCACCTTGTCTTGTCTTGTCATCCCCCAATGTCACCTGTCCATTGTGACTTCACAGTGTCAGCTTGTCCCCTGTCACCTCCAGTCATGGGGATCCCCTGGTGTCACCCTGTCCATTGCCACCTCCAGTATCACCCCTAATTCTGTGACACGCCCCCAGCGTTGTTGCATCCTGTCCTCTCCCAGTGTCACCTGTCCATTGTCACCCTCTCCCCTGTCACTCTTACTTCTTGTCACCCTGTCCTCTGTGATCTCCATCCTGTCTGCAATGTCCCCCCAGTGTCACCTGTCAGTTGCAACCCCCCTGGTGTCACCCTGTCCCCAATGTCCCCCCCCACCCCATGTCACCTGTCTGTTGTCACTCCTCCCTTCATGTCACCTTGTCCCCAATGTCCCCCTGATGTCACTTGTCCATTGTCACTCCCCTGCTCCCCCGTGTCGCCCTATCCCCTGTGACTCCCCCTGCCAGTGTCACCTGTCCATTGTCACTGTGTCCCTTCCCTGTCCCTATGTCCCGTTCTGGGCTGTTCTGGGGTGGCTTTGCAGAATTCTGGAGCAATTTGAAACTTTTGGGGTTATTTGGGGGGTTTGGGGTACACTGGGGCGTTTTGGGATAAATTTGGGGATTTTTGGGGATAATTTGGGAAGTTTTGGGGTGGGTTTGGGGGTTTTGGATGTGATTTAGGGTTGAGCTTTGGGGCTTCTGGGTTGGTTTTAAGTCATTTTGGGGTGAATTGGGCTCTTCTGGGCAATTTTAGGTAACTTGGAGTGATTTTGGATATTTTAGGGTTGGCCAGAAGTGGGTTTGAGGTGATTTTAGATTATTTTGGGATGATTTTACATATTTTGAAGTAATTTGGGGTGTTTTGGGGTTGATTTTGGGTGGATTTGGAGCAATTTGGGGGTAATTTTTCTGGGTTTGGGGTGAATTTGGGTGGGTTTGGAGTTTTTTCCAGGTGATCTGGGGTAATTTTGAGATGGTTTTGGGGGAGTTTTGAGTGTTTTGGGGTACATTTAGGTGGATTTAGGGTGATTTGAGATATTTATGGGGTAATTCTGGGTGATTTGGGGGTGATTTTGGTGTCATTCCAGGTGATTTGGGGTGATTTTAGACATTTCTGGTATTGTTGGGTGATTTTGGGTGTTTTGGTGTCATTTGGGGTAACTTGGGATATTTTGGGAGTGATTTTGGCATTTTTTGAAGTGATTTTTTTGTAATTTTGGGTTAACTTTGAGCATTTTAGGGGTAACCCTGGGTGGTTTTGGGGTGATTCCAGGTGGTTTGGGGCTCATTTTTGTGATGTTGAGTTAATGCTAGGTGGTTTGGGGTGTGTTTGGGGTAATTCTAGGTTGTTTTAGATTCTTTCTGTGTGCTTTTTGGGGTAATTCCAGATGCTTTAGGTGCAATTCTAGGTGGTTTTAGGTGATTGTGGATGGATTTAGGGTTAATTCTGGGTGGTTTGGGGTTGACTTCTCTGGGTTTTGGTGACATTCTTGCTGTCCCCAGGGGGTAAATACGTGCCCAGGGCCATCCTGGTGGACCTGGAGCCCGGCACGATGGACTCTGTGCGCTCTGGCCCCTTCGGGCAGATCTTCCGGCCCGACAACTTCGTCTTCGGTGAGTGACGCCTGGGGACGCACCTAGGACACCTGGGGTACACTTGGGGACATACCTGGTGCACTTGGGGGCACACTTGGGGTTACCTGGGACACACCTGGGGGCATTTCTGGGGACACTTGGGACATTTGGGGGTAGGGTTGGGGACACCTAGGGACATTTGGGGGCTCCTGGGGACATTGGGACACACTTGAGGGCATATCTGGGGGCAGTCTTGAGGAGACCTAGGACATACTTGGGGACATATGGGACACATCTGGGGACATTTAGGGGCTCCTGGGAAACACCTGGGGGCTCTTAAGACACCTGGGGACGCTTGGCACACGCAGGGACAGCTGAGGGCTCCTGGGACACACATGGGAGCTCCTGGGGGTATTAGGGACACCTGAAGGTTCCTGAAGGCATCTGGAAACACTTGGGGACGCCTGGGACACACCTGGGGGCTCCTGAGGGACATTTGGGTACAACTTGGGGTATCTGGGGGCTGTGAGGGACATCAGGGATCCTTTGGGGTGTTCGGGACACACTTGGGGATTCTTGAGGGACATCAGGGACACTTCAGGGCACACTTGGGGACACACGGGAATATTTGGGACATGTGGGAACACACCTGGGACACACCTGGGATACACCTGGGTAGTGGCATCAAGGGATGGGGGGCCCCAAAGGGGAGATCAAGGTCCGAGGTGCAGTTAAAGGTCCCTGAGGTCCCCACAGGTGGGATCGAGGTTCCTGAGGATCACCAAGGTGGGGTTGCAGTCCCTCAAGGGTGAGGTGAAGGTCCCCAAAGAGGAGACAGAAGTGCTTGAGGTCCCCAGTGTTGGGAGGAAGGTCCCAAAGGTGGTGAAGAGTTGCCCAGAGTACTCAGAAATGCTTTCAAGGTCCCCAGAGATTATCTGAGAGTCACCAAAACTTTCAGCATTAACCTGAAGATCTCTAAAAGTGATTAAAGGTTCTTCAAGGTGCTCAAAGGTGTTCTGAGGGTTTCCAAGGACCTCAGTGTTGGTTTGAAGGTTTCCAGACGTGGTTTGAGGGTCCTCAAAGTCACCTTGAAGATCCCAACCCTTCTGTGTCTCACCTGATCCAAGGGTCACCACAGGGAGTGGCCGAGCTCGGGGGTCAGAGATGCCTCAAAGGTCCCCAGAGATGGTTTGAAGGTCCCCAAGGTGGTTTGAACATCCTCGAGGTGGGGATGGACATATTCATCATCCCCAAAGGGTCATCAAGGCTGGGTTGAGGGTCCCTAAAGATGGTTTGCAAGTCCCCAAAGGTGCTGTGAGAGTCTCCAGGTTTGAGAGTCCCCAAGATCTTCAAGACTGGTTCAAAGCTCCTCAAAGGTGATTTTGAGGCTCTCCAAGGTGGTTTTGAGGTTCTTGAAGTCCCTCAAGATGGTTTAAAGGTTCTCAAAAATGCTTTAAAGGTCCCCAAAAGTAGCTTGAAGGTTCTCAAAAGTGGATGCCAACCCACCCTTTCCACCCCTTTTCAAGACTAAAGCAGTGACAACCGTGCCAAGGGTCACCACATGGAGGAGCCAAGCTGGGGGGGGTCAGAGGTCCCAAAAGTGCTTCAAAGGTCTCCAAAGATAGTTCAAAGGTCCCTAAAAGTTCTCATGGTTGGGTTAAGACTCCAAAACTGGTTCAAGGGTCTCTTAAGGCCCTGAACATTTGTTTAAAGGTCTTCAGAGGTGTTCAAGGGTCCCCAAGGTTGGGTTGAGGGTACCCAAGGCTGGTTTGAAGGTTCCCAAGGGTGTCCAAAGTGGTTTCAAAGTCTCCAAAGGTGATTTGAAGGTTCCCAAGGGTCTCCTAGGTGGTTTGAGGGTCTCGGAAGTGGTTCGAGGATCTCTGAAGGTGGTTTTGAGGCTCTCTAACGGTGGTTAGAAGGTCCTCAGAGGTGGTGTGAAGATTCCCAAGGTTCTCTAAAGTGTTTGAGGGTCTGAGGGTCTCCAGCTTGCCGATTAGGTCCCCAGGAGGCCACCCCAACTCCTCTATGTCTCCCCCAGGCCAAAGCGGTGCCGGCAACAACTGGGCCAAGGGTCACTACACGGAGGGCGCCGAGCTGGTGGACTCTGTGCTGGACGTGGTGCGCAAGGAGGCCGAGAGCTGCGACTGCCTGCAGGGCTTCCAGCTGACCCATTCCCTGGGCGGCGGCACCGGCTCGGGCATGGGCACCCTGCTCATCTCCAAGATCCGTGAGGAGTACCCCGACCGCATCATGAACACCTTCAGCGTGGTGCCGTCGCCCAAGGTGTCGGACACGGTGGTGGAGCCCTACAACGCCACGCTGTCCGTGCACCAGCTGGTGGAGAACACGGACGAGACCTACTGCATTGACAACGAGGCGCTCTATGACATCTGCTTCCGCACCCTCAAGCTGACCACGCCCACCTACGGCGACCTCAACCACCTGGTGTCGGCCACCATGAGCGGCGTCACCACCTGCCTGCGCTTCCCGGGCCAGCTCAACGCCGACCTGCGCAAGCTGGCCGTCAACATGGTGCCCTTCCCGCGGCTGCACTTCTTCATGCCCGGCTTCGCGCCGCTGACCTCGCGGGGCAGCCAGCAGTACCGCGCCCTCACCGTGCCCGAGCTCACCCAGCAGGTCTTCGACGCCAAGAACATGATGGCCGCCTGCGACCCGCGGCACGGCCGCTACCTGACGGTGGCTGCCGTCTTCCGCGGCCGCATGTCCATGAAGGAGGTGGACGAGCAGATGCTGAATGTGCAGAACAAGAACAGCTCCTACTTCGTTGAGTGGATCCCCAACAACGTGAAGACGGCCGTGTGCGACATCCCACCGCGCGGCCTCAAGATGGCCGTCACCTTCATCGGCAACAGCACGGCCATCCAGGAGCTCTTCAAGCGCATCTCGGAGCAGTTCACGGCCATGTTCCGGCGCAAGGCCTTCCTGCACTGGTACACGGGCGAGGGCATGGACGAGATGGAGTTCACCGAGGCCGAGAGCAACATGAACGATCTCGTGTCCGAGTACCAGCAGTACCAGGACGCCACAGCCGAGGAGGAAGAGGATTTCGGCGAGGAGGCCGAAGAGGAGGCCTGAGGGGCTTCTCCAGAGGTCGTGGACCCTCGGCAGTGTTGCTCCTCCCCTTCCCGGTGTGTTGTCCCAGAGAGGCGTCAACCGGTGGGCGGCGCCTTCGGTGTCATCGTCCCTCATCATCGTCAGTGTTGGCCTCGGTCAGCGGCGGCGGCAGCAGCGGAGTCCCCACCCGACCTTCAGCATTGTCCTCATGGTCCTCAACCTTCATCATCATCATCATCCTGGAAGAGTCCCCAGCCTTCAGTGTTGTCCTCACAGTCCCCAGGCTTCACCATCTTTGAAGAGTCCCCAACCTTCATCATTGTTGTCCTTGAAGAGTCTCTGATCTTCATCATCATCATTAATGAGTCTTTGGCTTTTGTCATCCTTGAAGAGTCTCCAATCTTGATCATGGTCAGGGCTTCCAACTTCTGTCATCCTCGTCCTTGAAGAGTTCCCAATCTTCGTCAGCATTGAAGAGTCCCCAGCCTTCCATCATGGTCATTCTTGAAGAGCCCCCAGTCTTAATCATCATTGAAGAGTCTCCAATCTTGATCGTGATCAGAGCTCCCAGCTTCCCTCATCATTGCAGGGTCCCCAAGGTTCATCATTGTCAAGGAGTCTCCAGCCTTCATCGTGGTCAAAGGCTCCCCAACCTTCATCATCCTCAAAGAGTCCCCAGAGTTCATTGTCATCCTCCAAGGGTTCCTGGCCTCCATCATGGTCCTGGCAGAGTCTTCAATCTTTATCATCCTCAGCCCTTGGTCTTCACTGGGGCTGCTGAGTTGGCCTTGACCTTCATCATCTTCATCATGGAAGAGACTCCAACAGTTCTTCAGCCTCATCATGGAACAGTTGCTGACCTTCATCATCATCACTTCCACCCCTCCCCCGCTGCCACCACGGCCTCCTGTCCCCTCCCCTGCCCCACTCCGGCTCCATTTCCCCCTTTTGGGTCATTTCCCCCATTTTTTTGTCTGTTTTTTTCCAATTTTTGTCTGTTTTTCCCTATTTTTTGTTTCTTTCCCCCATTTTTTAATCACTTTTCCCCATTTTTGGTTCATTTTCCTCCTTTTTTCTTCCATTTCTGTCTCCGTGTTTCCAATCACTTTCACCCATTTTTCCTCATTTTTGGTCAGTTTCCTCCATTTTTAGTCTATTTTTGCAATTTTTGGCCTTTTCCCCCCCATTTTTGCTCGTTCTCAGCCCAATTCCATTCCCTTTTTCTAACTTCTGGTTGCTTTCTCTCAATTTTTGCTTGGTCATTTTTTAGCCATTTTTACTCATTTTCGGTTGGGATTCCACAATTTTCGTTCATTTCTGTCCCAGTTTTCATCTGTTTTTCCCTGTTTTTGTCTGTTTCTCCCGGTTCCTCTTGGTTTCTCCCCGACTCCGTCGCCGTTCCCGCTCTCCGGTCGCTCTCTCCCCTTTTTGGATGTTTTTGTTTTTTTCCCGTTTCTTTCGTTTTTCATATTGAAAAGTCGCCCCCGGGTCCGGAATAAACTCGGGATGGAAAAGCCACTGTGGGTGTCACCTGGGTCACCTCTGGGGTCACCTGGGGGGGCTTTGGGGTCACCTGAGGGTCCCCAATGTCAGCTGCAGGGTCCTGGGGTCACTCCAGGGTCACCTGGTGGTGGGGGGGGGGTTGGTGTCACATGGGGGGTCCCTGTGTGTCCCTCCTGGGCATCCTCAATGTCACTTGGGGGTCACCTGAGGGGTTTGTTCCAGTGTCACCCAGGGTCACTTCAAGAACATCTGGGGAGGTCCTGGGGTCACTTCAGGGTCCCCAGTGTCACTTGGAGGTCCCCAATGTCACCTGGAAGGGGTCTCATGGTCACTTTGGAGGTCCCCATTGTCACCTGTGTCCCTCTTCAGGGTCCCCATTGTCACCTGGGGCATCCCCATGTCCTCTTTGGTGCCCCCCCCCAATGTCCCTAGGATGTCCCTGTGTCCCTTTGGGGTCCTCAGTCCCCCCTCGGTGGCTCTGGTGGTGACAGCACAGGAACATCACTGGATGGGGACACTTTGGGAACAAGGTGGCACTTAACGGGCATGGGGACACTGTGGGGTGACAGCACTTTGGAGATGCAGGGACAGTGATGTGGTGACACCTTGGGGACATTGTGTCACTAGGGGAAGTGGCACTTAACGCACACGATGACACTGTAGTGGTGGCACTTTGGAGACAGGGTGACATTGGGGGGTGGTGGCACCTTGGGGACACATTTGCAACATGATGAAAGGGAGGATGGTGGCACTCGGGGGACACCTTGGGGACACTGCAGGGGCGGTGGCACATAAAGAACACAGGGACACTGCTGTGGTGACACCTTGGGGATGCTTTATTGACATGGTCCCACTGGGGGCAGTGGCACTTTGGGGGCATTTAATTGACATAATGGCACTGCAGTGGTGACACCTTGGGGACACTTTGGGGACAGGGTGACATTGCAATAGTGGCATTCTGGGGAGACTGAGGACATGGGGGTGGTGGTGGCACCTTGAGGACACTACGAGAACATGGTGACATTTGGGGGTGGCACTTGTGGGACACTGCGGGGGATAGTGGCATCTTGGGGACGTTTCAGGGACATGATGACAATTGGGCATGGCACTTTGGAGACACTTTGAGGACATGCTGACACCACAGCGGTGGCACTTTGGGGACATGCAAGGCATGGTGGCACTTACGGGACAAAGTGGCTTCAGGGCTGGTGGCATCTTGGTGGCCTCAGGAGCCACCAGTGGCACTTTGGGGACCTGGTGGCATTGGGGGGTGGTGGCACTTGGGTGGCACTTAGGGGACACAGCGGGGTCCCAGTGGCTCTTGGGGGGTGGTGGCACTTGGGGACACTCAGGTTTCACTGGTGGGTGGCGCTCAGGGACATTTTGGGGACATTTGGAGACATTTTGGGGACATTCGGGGATGTTTCGGTGGCTCCGGCGCCACCCTCGGGCTCCGTCGGGGTCACCTGAGGGGACAAGGGGGGACAGGGGGAGACCTGGGGGTGTCATCTCCCCCCAGGGGACCCCAAATGTCCCCAGAATCCCCTTAGGGACCCTAAATCCATCTGCAACACCCCAAACCTCACCTGGGACCCCCAGAATTCCACCTGGGACCCCAACATCCCAGGATTCCCCAGACTCACCTGGGAGCCCTGAAATCCATCAGGGACCTCCCAAAATCCCCCCTGTCCCCCCTAAATCCCCCAAATTCTCCCTGAAATCNCCCCCGAGCTCACCTGGGAGCCCCGGGCCAGCGCCCCCACGGCCCCCGGCAGCCGCGTCACCAAGTCCAGGATTTCCGAGGGGATTTTGGCCACCCCGACGGCCCCGGAGCCGCCCACGAGCGTCACCCGGCGCGTCCCCAGCAGCGGCTGCGCCACCGCCTCGGCCACCTGCGCCCAAAGCGGGGATCCCAAAATCAGCCCCAAAACCAGGGATTCCCAAAACATCCCCAAGTGTCCCCAAAACATCCCCAAAGTGTCCCCAAATGTCCCCAAAATATCCCCAAAGTGCCCCCAGTGTCCCCAATTGTCCCCAAAGTATCCCCAAGTATCCCCAGGATGTCCCCAAAGTGTCCTTAAACCATCCCCAAGCGTCCCCAAAACATCCCCAAGTGTCCCCAGTGTCCACAAAACATCCTGAAAATGTCCCCGAAGTGTCCCCAAAACATCCCCCGGTGTCCTCACTGTCCCCAAGTGTCCCCAAAACATCCCCAAAGTGTCCCCAGGTGTCCCCAAAGCATGCTGAAAGTGTCCCCTCCCCAACCCCAGGTGTCCCCAGGTGTCCCCAGTGTCCCCACCTGGGGCAGTCTCTGCAGCACCAGATCCACCACGGCCGCGTCCTGGAACTGCCCGAAGGCCTCGGCCTTGGCCGCAGCCGCCGCAGCCTCAGCACGGGCACGAGAGGCCACGGCCGCGGCACGGGCAGCGCCTGTCACCTGCGGGGACACCAATGGGATTGGGGACACCAAAATGGGACTGGAGACCCCAAAATGGGACTGGGGACACCAAAATGGGATAGGGAATCCCAAAATGGGATTGGAAACCCAGGCATGGGCATGAGAGGCTGCGGCCGTGGCACGGGCAGTACCTGTCACCTGCGGTGACAGCACATGGATTGGGGACACCAAAATGGGATAGAGGACATCAAAATGGGATTGGGAACCCTGAAAATGGGAGTGGGAACCTCAAAATGGGATAGGGAACCCCAAAATGGGATTGGGAACCCAGGCGCAGGCACAAGAGGCCACGGTCGTGGCACGGGCAGTACCTGTCTCCTGCAGGGACCCCAAAATGGGATTAGGACCCCTGAAAATGGGACTGGGGACACGGACACGAGATTGGGGACATGAAATGGGGACAGAATCCCCAAAACCAGAATCAGGAACCCTGGAAATGGGATCAGGAACCCCAAAACAGGATCGGGGACCCAAAACGGGATTGGGAGCCCAGACACGGGCAGCGCCTGTCACCTGTGGGGACACCACACGGGGTCGGGGACATGGGAAACGGGATCAGGACCCAACATGGGATCAAGGACACTGACACGGGATTGGGGACCCAAAACAGGATTGGGGACCCGAAATGGTCCCCAGGTGTCCAAAATGCGGGATCAGAAACCCAAAAACGGGGACAGAGCCCCAGGATTGAGACTGGGAACCCAACATGGGATCAGGACCCAAAACAGGATTGGGGACATGAACACGGGATTGGGGACACTGACATGCATTGGGAACCCGAAATGGGACTGGAGACCCAGGAACGAAACTGGGGACATTGGAAATGGGATCAGGGACCCAAAACGGGATTGGGGACACCAACACAGGATCAGAGACACAGACATGGGATCGGGGACATGAAACAGGATTGGGGACCCAAAACGGAATCAGGAATCCAGGAATGGGATCAGGGACCCGAAACAGGATGGGAACCCTGAAAATGGGATTGGGAACCCCAAAATGCGATCAGGGACCTAAAATGGGTTTGGGGACCTGAGAGGGTACTGGGAAGCCAGGCACAGGCACAAGAGGCCACAGCCACGGCATGGGCAGCACCCATCGGCTGCGAGGTCCTGAAATGGGATCGGCAACATTGGAAAGGGGATTGGGAACCCAAAAATGGGATCAGGGATGCAGATACGAGATCGGAGACCCAACATGGGATTGGGACCCGAAACAGGATCAGGGATGCCAGCATGGGATTGGGGAGCCAAAATGGTATCAGGGACCCAAAACAGGATCAGGGACAACAACATGGGATTGGGGACCCAAAATGGTATCAGGGACCCAAAACAGCATCGAGGACATTGGAAATGGGATCAGGAACCCCAAAATGGGATCAGGAACCCCGAAACAGGATAGAGGCCCTGGAAAGGGGGACAGGACCCCTGAAAATGGGATTGGGAACCCCAAAACAGGATTAGGACCTCCTGAAATTCCGGGAGAACAAAAAATCCCCCAGGGAACCCAAAAATTCCCAGCTTTGGGGCCACAAAATCCCCTCAGGACCCCCCGGGCCCCCCGCACTCACCTTGAGGGCCTCGGCCTCGGCCTCTGCCTGCAGCAGCACCTGCGTCCTGTAGGGGGCGCCAAGTCAGGGGGTGGGGGGGAATGGGGCTACTCTTAAAGGGGCAGCACTTCTCTTAAAAGGGCAATGAGTGCACACCCCCCTAGAATACCCGGCGGGCGTGGCCCCTCCCTGGGGGCGTGGCCGCATTTAAAGGGCCAGCGTCTCACCGTTGTGCCTCGGCCAGCCGCTCCAGCCGGTAGCGCTCGGCCTCGGCCGGTTTGCGCACGGTGGCCTCGAGCTCCTGGCGGCGCCGCCCGACCTCCTGCTCCTGCAGCTGCACCCGCTGCGCCCGCTCCACCAGCGCCACCTCCCCACGCTGCGCCGCGATGGCCTGCTGGGAACGGGCCGCCTGCAGGGGACACGGGGATGGGTCACCAACCCATCCGGAGAGGGACATGGGGACAGGGGACAACGGGGACAGGTCACCAATCCATCCAGGGAGGGACACGGGGATGGGTCACCAATCCATCCAAGGAGGGACACAAGGACAACAGGGACAGGTCACCAATCCATCCGGGGAGGGACACAGGGACAGGGGACAGGTTACAAATCCATCAGGGGAGGGACATGGGGACAGGGGACAACGGGGACAGGTCACAAACATGTCAGGGGAGGGACACAAGGACAAGGGACAACGGGGACAGGTCACAGACACATCAGGGGAGGGTCCCTGAGGGATCCACAGGGACATTCAGGGGGTTCAGGGGCTCCCAGGTGTCCTGCGAAGTCTCAAGTGAGGCCAGGTGGGGTCTGAAATCACCCAGGGCAGGGACACAGGGAGGATTGGGGGGGCTCAGGTGGCCTGAGGAGGTCCCAGGTGACCCAAGAGACCCAAATTTGGGGGAGAACTCTAGGATTTGGAGGTTCCAAGTGTTCTGGAGGGTTCCAGGTGCTCCAGGCAAGCTCCCAGAACTTATTCCAGCCCCCCTAGGTGTGTTTGTTACCTGTCCCCAGGTGTGTGAATTACCTGTAACTGAAACGCCAGCTAGGCCATGGCCCTGTGACAATCCTAGGTGAGTTTACCTGTCCCTAGTGAGTTTGTTCCCTGTCCCAAATATGTCATCTGTCCAGGTGTGACCTCACCTGCAGCTGGAAGGCCAGCTCAGCCGTGGCCCTGCGGGCGCTGACGGCTCCGTCGCACTCGGCCTGGGCCACCTGGAAGTCGCGCTGGGCTCGCGCCGTGGCCTCCTCGCTCAGCAGCTGCGCCGACACCTGCTCCTGCCGCGCCCGCGCCTCCTGCGGGGACAGGGCACTGGGAGGGGCTGGGGCCGGCTGGGATGGGACTGGGATGGAGTGGGATGGGACTGGGAGGGACTGGGACCGACTGGGAGGGGCTGTGATGGGACTGGGATGGACTGGGAGAACACAGGGATGGGACTGGGAAGGGCTGGGACAAGACTGGGAGGGGCTGGGATGGGACTGGGATGGACTGGGAGAACACAGGGATGGGACTGGGAAGGGCTGGGGAATGGGGTACTGGGAGAACTGGGAGGGACTGTGGAATGGGGGCACTGGGGGTACTGGGAGGTCCTGAACAAGGACTGGGAGGCGCTGGAGTAGGATTAGCGAGGTACTGGGAGAGCACTGGGAACACTGGGGGTGCTGGAGGAGTTTGGGGAATGGAGTGGGATGGGGACTGGGATGTGACATGGAGGGCACTGGGGAATGGGGTACTGGGAGCACTGGGAGGGACTGGGATGTGACATGGAGGACACTGGGAGGGCACTGGGGAATGGGGTACTGGGGCTATCAGGGGTACTGGGAGCACTGGGATGAACTGGGGGCCCCAAGGAGAGCACTGGAGGGAACTGGGAATATTGGGGGATGACTGACAGGAAGGTCCTCCAGGTCTCCCCCGGTTTGCCCAGGTGTCCCCAGTGTCCCCAGGTGCGTCCCCAGGTGTCCCCGGTGTCACTCACGCGGATCCCAGCGTCGCGTTTGGCCTCGGCCTCTCCCACGCGGGCGTCGCGCTGCACCTGCGCCGTGCGGCCCTTCCCGAGGGAGCGCAGGTAATCCTGCACGGGGACACACCTGTCACACCTGTGTCACACCTGTGTCATCTGTGTCACCTCCCTGTCACCTGTGTCACCCCTGCACCTGCGCCGTGCGGCCCTTCCCGAGGGAGCGCAGGTAATCCTGCACGGGGACACACCTGTCACACCTGTGTCACACCTGTGTCACCTGTGTCACCTCCCTGTCGCACCTGTGTCACCTCCCTGTCACCTGTGTCACCCCTGCACCTGCGCCGTGCGGCCCTTCCCGAGGGAGTGCAGGTAATCCTGCATGGGGACACACCTGTCACACCTGTGTCACCTCCCTCTCACCTGTGTCAGCCCTATGCCACACCTGTGACATCCCCCTGTCACCTATGTCACACCTGTGTCACCCCATCCCCCCAGAGCATCCCAGGTGTGTCTTATGCCCCCACAGGTGGCCCAGGTGGCCCCATCTTGTCCCTGGGCATCTCCAGGTGTGTCCCAAGTGTATCCTGAGTGCATCTCTGTTTTGTCCCAAGTGTGTCCCAGATGTGCCCAGGTATCTCCAGCTGCCCCCAGGTGTGTCCCCAGGTGTGTCCCCAGGTGTGCCCCAGCAGTGCCCAGCTGCCCCTAGGTGTGTCNGGCAGGGCTTAGCAGGGTGGGGCTTAGCAGGGCAGGGCTTGAGGGAGAGGGGCTTCATGGGGTGGGACTCAAACTGGGTGGGGACTAGCAGGGTGTGGCCCATAGGGGTGGGGCTTAGCAGGGTGGAGCTCAAATGAGGCAGGGCTAAGCAGCCTGGGGCTCAAATTGGGCAGGGCTTAGCAGGGTGGAGCTCAAATGAGGCAGGGCTAAGCAGCCTGGGGCTCAAATTGGGCAGGGCTTAGCAGGGTGGAGCTCAAATGAGGCAGGGCTAAGCAGCCTGGGGCTCAAATTGGGCAGGGCTTAGCAGGGTGGAGCTCAAATGAGGCAGGGCTAAGCAGCCTGGGGCTCAAATTGGGCAGGGCTTAGCAGGGTGGAGCTCAAATGAGGCAGGGCTAAGCAGCCTGGGGCTCAAATTGGGCAGGGCTTAGCAGGGTGGAGCTCAAATGAGGCAGGGCTAAGCAGCCTGGGGNCGGGTGTCCCCCAGCGGTGCCCGGCTGCCCCTAGGTGTGTCCCAGCTGTCCCCGCCTGTCTCCCGCTGTCCCCAGGTGTGTCACCTGCTCGTCGTGCACGTCCTTGAGGGTGTAGCTGACCACGGAGATGCCCATGTTCACCAGGTCGGACGAGGCCACGCGGAAAACCTGATCCGAGAACTTCTGCCGGTCCTTGTAGATCTCCTGGGCGGGGCCAGGGCGGGGTTTAGCAGGGTGGGGCTCGAGTGGGGGTGGGGCTTAGCTAGGCAGGGCCCGAGAGTGGGGTTTAAATTGGGCAGGGCTCAGCTGACTGGGGCTCAAAGGGGGGGGACTTAGAGGGGTGGGGCTCAAGTGGGTGGGGGTTAAAGGGGCGGGGTTTAGTAGGATGGAGCTTAAAGTGATGGGGCTCAAATCGGGCAGGGCTTAGCAGGGTGGGGCTTAGCAGGGCAGGGCTTGAGGGAGAGGGGCTTCATGGGGTGGGACTCAAACTGGGTGGGGACTAGCAGGGTGTGGCCCATAGGGGTGGGGCTTAGCAGGGTGGAGCTCAAATGAGGCAGGGCTAAGCAGCCTGGGGCTCAAATTGGGCAGGGCTTAGCAGGGTGGAGCTCAAATGAGGCAGGGCTAAGCAGCCTGGGGCTCAAATTGGGCAGGGCTTAGCAGGGTGGGGCTTAGCAGGGCAGGGCTTGAGGGAGAGGGGCTTCATGGGGTGGGACTCAAACTGGGTGGGGACTAGCAGGGTGTGGCCCATAGGGGTGGGGCTTAGCAGGGTGGAGCTCAAATGAGGCAGGGCTAAGCAGCCTGGGGCTCAAATTGGGCAGGGCTTAGCAGGGTGGGGCTCAAATAGGGTGGGGCATTGATAGACAGAGTGGAGCTTAGTGGGCCAGGGCCTAGCAGGATGAGGCCCAAGGGGCTGGGGTTTAAATTGGGCAGAGCTTACTGGGATGGGGCTCAAAGGGGCAGGGATAAAATAACGTGGGCTTAGCAGAGAAAGGGCATGGGGCTGGTGGGCGTGGCTTATCCAGGGGGCGTGGTTTAAGGCAATGGGTGGTGTGATGTGGGCATGGCTTTGTCCTGGGGGTGTGGCTTTGAGCCTAGGGGTGTGGCTTGGTTCTATGGGTGTGGCTTAAGCAGCATGAGGTCAGGTTTAAGGCAGGGCATGGCTTAATACAAATGGGCGTGGCTTGAATGAAGGGGCGTGGCTTCCACCAAGAACTGTGGCCAGGTGGGAGTGGCTTGGGTTTGGGGATGTGGCTTGAGGCTTAGGGGGGCTTGGAATGAGCTAAAGGGGTGTGGCTTCAGCACAGGGGATGGAGCCAGGTGGGCGTGGCTTTACCCCAGGTTGGAGTCAGGGGAGTGGTTCCACTTAGGGGGTGTGGTTCGACCCAAAATGGGCGTGGCTGGAGCAAGGGGGTGGTGCTAGGTGGGTGTGGCCTGAATAAGGGTTGGGACCATTGGGTATGGTTTGTACTGGGTGCCGCCAGGTGGGCGTGGCCCAAGATGAAAGGCAGGGTCAGGATTAAAGCAGGGACATGACTTGACCCAGAGGGTATGGCTTGAGTCAAGAGGTGGAGTCTGGTGGGTGTGGGCTTGACATGGGTGGGGCTAATACTGGGTGCGGTCAAGAAGGGAGGCAGATCTTATGGCAAGGGTGGGGCAGGTGTGGGTGTGGCTTTAGAAGGGGTGGGGCCAGGGAAGGAGGATCTCGTGCTGGTGGGTGGGGCTTTAGCAAAAGGGTGGTATCTTGTGGGTGTGGCTTTACCAGTGGGTGTGGCCTCCTCCAGGGGTGGGGCTTTTCAAGGGGTGGGGCTTATGGGTCAAATGAGGGAAAGGTCTCTTAAAGGGCCACATCCCACCCCAAAAGGGAGTGGTCACCCATCCCTGAGGGGGTGTGTCCATCGAGGTGGGTGTGGTCGCATCAGGAGCGTGATTTCTGAGATCTGTGTTTTCTTAAAGGGGCCACGTCCCATCCCAAGTGGGTGTGTCTGTCCTGGAAGGGGTGTGGCTTCCCCAAAGTGGGCGTGGCTCCCCCAGCCCCACCTCCACGGTCATGTGGGCCATGATGGCACGTTGGTGGCCCTCCAGCGTCTCCAGGGCGATCTGGCCGATCTCGCTCTCCGACTTGCCCAGGAACATCTGGCAGGCGGCCGCCAGCATCTCCTTGTTCTGCCCCTGGATCTTCACCTGTAGGGGGGCTGGGATCACCTGGAGACCCCCCCCAGCCACCCCTGGGACCCCCCAAAATGGGCACAGCCCCTTTAAGGTGTAGGTGTGGCATTGCCCTTTTAACAGGCTGCTTGCCTGACAGGGTGGCCATCATGAGAGCAATGCCCTTTTAAAGGGTCTCATCCTCTTGGAGGGTGTTTGGGGGTCTCCACCACCCCCAGTCCATTTTTTGGGGGGAGTCTTACTCCTCTTAAAGGGGTCCTCATCACCAAAAACCTCTTTTAAGGGAGCTCAAGACCCCCCAGTGGGAATTTGGGGTCCCCACCACCCCAAGCCCCTTTACGGGTTGGATCTTGACCCCTTTAAGAAGTTTTTTAGGGGTCCCCACCACCCCAAGCCCCTTTCAGGATTGGACCTTGACCCTTTTAAGAAGGGTTTAAGGAAGCTGCCCCATCACAAACCCTTTTAGGTTTTTAAGGGTTTTAAAGGATGTTTAAAGGGTTTTTAATGAGTTTTTAAGGGTTTTTTAAGGATTTTTCCCCTCTTAAGGTTTTTTTGGGTTCCCACCACTCCATGCCCCTTTTTAAGGGGGATTCCCCCTCCCATCGCAGGGGTTTGGGGATCCCCAAATCTTCGAGATCCTTTCAAGGGATTCTCCACCCCTAAACGCCCTTTTTAGGAGGGTTCTTACCCCTTTAAATGTTTCCGGTGGGCCCCACCACTCCGAACCCCCTTTAAAGGGCTCCTCCCCTCCCCCCGCTTTGTTTTGCGCTTCCCGCTACCATCGCCGCTTTAAGAACGCGCTTAGGTGGGTCCCACCACGACCTCATTTAAAAGGGCAACACCACCATAGGTAGTTCGGGCGGGGGAGCCCCGGGGCGGTTTTTGGGGGGTCCCAGTGGGGTTTTGGGGTCCGGGGGGGTTGGGAGTTTTGGGGGTACCCGCGTGGGATATTTGGGGGTTCAGGGGGAGGGGATTTGGGGGTCCAGAGGGGAATTAT
>VWZV01014149.1:288847-307944 GCA_013397155.1 Irena cyanogastra | reverse complement strand
AAAAAAAAAAAAAAAGGATGACTAAGCCAATCTCATGATTTTGAGAGGATTGAGTCATAACGATACTGAAACCCCCAGGCAAGAATCCATCAAATTAATCTCTAATTTACTCCATATTTTTTTCCTTGAACAAACTACCACGTCCTGCAAAACTCTAATTCAGCTGGGCAGCGAGTGATAGAGACAACTTTATGTCGGTGAGAAAGCTGAAGAGAAGAAAAGGAAGAGCACACAAGAACTTCGTGTCTTTGGCTGTTCACGGAAAAGATTCCTCTCCGTCTCCACGACAGGGACACGTCCCTCCTGTTTTGTGAAGTGCAACACTTACCGTGTGCTGATGGCAGTAAATGATTTTCTCTATCAGCCTCTACCCTTCCAGCTGACACACCCAGCTGCCGCTCCCTCGCTTTTGTGTCTCCCAAGTGTTGCTGCGCTGTCCTGAGGCAGAGAACCAGCAGTGAAAATGGCTGGTTAATATTAAAAGGGAGAAACAAAAAAGGGAGACAAATGTTCAGGCTTTTTGCATACAGCATTTCAAACGTCTGAAAGCCCCTCTCCCCTCGGGAGTCTAATTTACAAGGTAAATAATGGAGTGAAAACCCTTACGTAGCTTGTCTGGTTGAAGGCAAAATTCCCTTCTGCCCACAATGCTGCCTAAGTAAACTGACTGTTTCAAAATACAAATGAGCACAGTGTCTTCAGCCTGGAAAGCAGAAAATTCAAATACCAAAACTGTTAAAACCCAGAGCTGAGGGTGAAAACTGAGAAAGGATGTCACTGTCTCATTCAGCAACATTTTAAACACGCTCAATTTTATCCTATCTTAGTATAGTTTAATTATAAAGTCTGTTAACATTTTACCATAATATTTCCTCATAATCTAAGGGTTTTTTTTTGTAATACCTTTGTGCTTTGATGAAACTTACCTGCTGCAAAGTTTCCACCTCAGTTCTGTTTTGTTAATTTTTACTGGGTTTAGTGGCCTGTTATCTCATTACTGCTTTCATTGCACAAATCAGTTGTATTTTCTTACATCCTTTATGCCAGTGGCTGTGAATTATCCCTCCAAATCAACAAGTTGCTGTTCCAAATTAAAAAAATAACCAGTGTTGTGTTTTTCTTTCTGCGTATGCACGTTCTTAAGATTCACGGAGCAATGTTCCTAACAACATGTGGATTTACCAAAACCAAATGAAGCTGTGGAAATAAAGGACTGTCTGGCAGCAGCCTGGGAGCTGGAGAAACCACTCCCAGGGTATCTGGCTCCAGGTGCTGCTGTAATTGCTCTTGTCCTGCTGGAAATGCAAAGTGCTGGGGACTCCGTGGGATTTCACAAGGTCATGAGATCTGTGCTGGTGACAGTGCCCGGGAGATGTGTACACATGGCTTCTGAGCACTTCTGAGGATGGCTTTTGGGGAGCTGAAGCACTCAGGACACTCACACTCACCTTTTCAGGGAGTACTGTAGCACTTCAGGAGGTTTAGTAGTGTCCTTGTAGAGTTTTGTCCTTGTAGAGTTTCATCCCGGTGCCAAGAGTTTCAGGAGCTCCCAGGACTTTTTTTTTTCAGAGGTGCAGAACCTTTATTCCAGCAGTTTCTAGGTCCAGTAAGGGCTTTGCCTACATAAAGTATTTACAGGCAGAAGTCACCTTCCCTGGCTGGATCTCAGGGAGGGTCAGTTGGCTCATATTAAAAATAAGATATTTAAGTTTTCAGTAGAGAACCAGCCAGCTCTAGGTCAGCATCAGAGATTGTACAATTATCGACCTTGGTAATATTTTTTTAACTTTCGGAGCCCTGAATGTCCCAGGCCAGCAGCAGGCACTGGGAGTAGGCAAAGGGAAACCTGAGAGCAGAAGGGCAGGAATGGTTCTGCAGGTGGAAGACTTTAGAGAGGTAGCATGAGACACAAACAGCAGCTATTTAATTCCAAAAATGGGTTAACGCAAACCTGACTTCAAATTCCATATTCCTAAATTTTCTGCACATTTGTAAAAGATTTGCTGATGTAAAAAGCTTAAGCATGGACTAGTTCAAGCAGAAACACATTTGAAGTGTGGACAAGGCTTTAGTAGATCATGTGGATGCTTGACTCAGTGTTTCAATCATCTGTGCAGAACTTCTGGCTAATTAATTGTGGCTTATTCATCCTTATCTTAAATATAAGTCTTCCCTCTTCTCCTTCAATCATCTCTGTCAGTTCTGGAGCATCAAAAGAACCAGCAAGTCTCCATCTCACCTTCCCTTCATGTTCTGTCACTGAAATCATCATAAAACAAAGGTATATTTTTTCCCAAAGCTACTCCAAGTTCCAGGAGGAACTAAAAAATGCGTGTAGCACCAACAACCCCGTGACTGGGCTGTGTCCTCCCTGTGTGGAGTTACCAGGAAGGAGGAGGAAGCTGTGAGTAGCTGAGCTGTGCTCTGACTCTCACAGCGTGGTGACAGAACCTCTCCGTCTGCCCTGACCCGATCCCTGAGACACCCCAAAGCCATAAGTTCATGAAGGAATAATTAGCATCTCGCTCATTATTACATTCATGAGAACTGAAATAGCTCAAGAAGCTGAAATAATATTTAAAGCCTGTCACGCCAGCTTTTTTTTTTTTTTGTCTTACTGGTCAGAGCTTCGCTACAACATACCAGCAAGGGAAGAATCACAGTTCAAATCTGGGCTTGTTTTCTGCAAGTTAAATTGCTCTCAGAAAGAATACTGAAGGTTAAGTTATTTCTTTACATTCCCTAGACACACGACCCCTTTTTTTGCTGTCACGCAAGAATCCGGAATCCTAAACAGCGCCCAGAAAACCAGCAGTCTTTGGAAGAAACCACTGAAAGCAGTCAGATCTCTTACACGGAAAGACACCAGCACATTTTTCTCAATATAAAATTTTGACTCCAGAACAAAAATATTTCCATCTTCTTTCTCAAACCTTCAAAACAACTGCATCTCACACCGGGCTGTGATTTTTCCTCAGGGCACCTCGAGGGATTTGTTATCTAACGTCAGAGTTACAGGCAGCAGCTCCTTGACATGCCAATGCCACAATACAGGCATGGAAGTGTGGGAAGAGCCAACCTGAGCGTTTTGGTAGCTGCTTTCTTTCAGGTAAAACAAGCTTTTCTCAGAATTTGGCATTGGAAGCCTTTTTAAAAATGAGGTAGAGCAGTAGTTATTTTTCCCTGGGGCAGGAAGAAAGAGCTGTGCTTCCTGGCAAGAGTAAAGCACTTCATAGAGCTTGGGGATGAAGGTGGTGGGATGTGCAGGTTCAGGAGCCAGGCAGAAGCAAGAGAATACACCTTTCCTCTACCAACCCTAATTCCTTGCCAAGAGGACTGTTCAGACCTCAAAAACCAGAGCAGAAATCCACTCGTGTCACACAAATTCTCCCTTTCATTTTTCAGAAATTCCAGCACACCAATTCCCCAAAGCTGTGCAGCGCTGGCGAGCGTGGGTGATCTCCAAGCTCCCTGTGCTGTCTGCTGACACTTCCTGAGGGGTGATCAGCCACATCTGGATCCACAATATCCCAAATCCAGGGGTGATCAGCCACATCTGGATCCACAATATCCCAAATCTGGGGTGATCAGTNTCCCAAATCCAGGGGTGATCAGCCATGTCTGGATCCACAACATCCCAAATCCAGGGGCACTCTGCCAGACTGTGCCTTTAGAAGTGCTCCCTGCCATGGGCTTGGAGGTGCAAATGGGGATCCATTTACTTGTTCCTTTAGTAATGGAAAAATGTTTCTGGCAACAACAGGTACAATCCCCCAGTGACCTCTAATGACAACAGGAGATGTCCCACACTCACTCACAGCCTCTGGCTTTGGTATTTTCCCCAACAGACCAGGGGAAATGAGGCTTGCTTTGATGAGCACTGAAGCTGTCTTTTGTTCATGCAATGAAGTTTAACGTTAAGAAATTGTAAATTGTTTATCTACACCCCATGAAATACTGTCTTTGAAACCACCATACAAACTGGATTGGATCTTTTGTCAGACCTGCAAAAATGTGAAAAGTAATTTCCTAGAATCACAGAATGGTTTGGCTTGAAGGGACCTCAAAACTCATCTTGTTTCACCCCTGTCATGGGCAGGGACACCTTCCACTGTCCCAGGGTGCACCAAGCCCCGTCCAGCCTGGCCTTGGGCACTGCCAGGGATCCAGGGGCAGCCACAGCTGCTCTGGGCACCTGTGCCAGGGCCTCCCCACTCTCAGAGGGGAGAATTTCTTCCCAATGTCCCATCTAACCTTGCCCTCTGGCAGTGGGGAGCTATTCCCTCTTGTCTCTTCTGACTGCCTGGAGCAGAAAAATGCAGAAAAAATGAATTATATAAATAAGTTCTATTTCTACTTGATGTTGTTAAATTTACCTTCCTACTAAAATGTTTCCACTGTTATGAATTTCACTGAAAAATGATTACTCTTTTCCAGTTAATCAAAAAGGAAAATCTCAGTGAAATCAATACACAAGACATCAGACTGTGATGAATAGAATATTCTAAACTGGATTTATTGTTCCCAGACATTAATGTAATACATAAACACATTAAAAGAGGGGATATAGTAACAAGCAACCCAGTAACAGAAAAAAAGCAAGTCTTTGAAATTTTTGTTCTGTACTTACACATGAAAATGTCCAAAAAGTTAAGTAGTTGTCAGTCAACATAGCAAGGATTTCAGATATTAAAAAAAATAACCTCAAAACCTTGTCTATGAGTTTGTCATAACCAAAAAGTTTCATTTGTGTTTTTCTGGTTTTGTTTTAAATTTATTTTTAGGCTAAAAAAGAACAACCATTACCTCATGCAGTATACAAAGGCTTTAAAATAAATCCATTAATGCAAATGAAAGACTGACTCCTGAGGCTTTTTTTTTAAATTAAAAAAAAAGCAAAAAAACCTCAAAGAGTTTCAGAAAATTAATTCCAACTAGTTTTCTTAGCATTGAAGAAACAACCTATAACCTCCTTGCACTCCAGAAATTTATTGTTACCTCTTTCAATGCACATGTGCTTGTAGCAGGTCTTAGATTTACCAGAGTTTCAAATGAAATCAAGTGCAAAAATGTTTTCTTAGTGTTTTCCAATTATTGAGGTAAGTAGTTTGGGGAGGGGAAAAAAAAAGGACAAAAGAATGAGGGTAGCAGGATATCACCTGCACATATACATGGAAAAAAAGGCAAATCTGAAATACATGGAGAGGGAGATGGGAGAGGAGGACTGAGGAAAAAATAACAGCAATGATCAACAGCTGAACTTTAAACCAAAGCCCTTGAAATCCACTCAGCAGATCAGCAGTCACTGAAATAAAGCGTGTTTATGGGCACGGCTGGCGAGCTGGGCTCTGGGGGAGCTGGAATTGTGACAATAGTCCCAATTCCAGCTGACTGCCTGACAATGCTGGGAATGCCAGTGCTGCTCCAACAGCTGCACCGCGTCCTGGCCGAGCCACACAGAGACCAAAGATCACCAAACGAGGAGTTCCTGACACCAACAACGGGGCCACGAGCACAGAGCAGCAGCTTCTCTAGTCAACAACGTAATACATGGCAAACAAGAACTAGAGTTAGCAAAATGTGGTATAAAAAGTATAAAAGTTGTTTTTAAAAACTTCCTTAAAACGTCGATATAATACGATGTATGTGGAAATGCCATGAACCACAGAAGGAGAAGCCTAAGCCTGAACATTCAGGAGAGCAGCAGAACCTCTCTGGCCACATCACCCTTTGTATAGCAAGAGGGGGAGTTTTTGGTTTCTTTTGTTGTTTTTACCTTAAACATGAGTTTAATCCAAAAACCACATTCAAGTGTACATTTTCTGAGGCTTCAGAAGGCGCCCTCCCCACCTTGTTTAAAAAGAAAAAGAATAAAGGTTAGATAGAAATGTCTAAATACAAGGTCCCTTCGGAGCCCACCATCCAAGGGTGGCTATCCAGGAGTGGTCATCTTCCTCGATCTTGATGTTTTTTTGTTTTTATCTTTTTCTTTTTGTCCTCTGTTTTGGGTTTCAGGGCGCAGACACACGCGGACACTCCGGCAATCGCTTTGGGCAAGTCCGTCCCTTTGCACCACTTGTTTTTCTCCTTATCATAGACCTGGACCGTTTTGGAGAAGACAGCTTCCTCCCAGCTGTAGCCTCCGAGGATGTAAATCTTGCCTTCCCAAACTGCCACCCCCGACTCGCTGTTGGCTTGCAGCAGAGGGGCCACTCTTGTCCACTGGTTGCACTGGGGGCTGTAGGACTCCACGCTGAGGATGTCGAAGCGAGCCATGGTCTCGATGTTGTCGTCGCTGCCGCCGATGGAGTAGATGTTGTCCTGCAGGGTGCACATGCTGTGCCAGCCCCTGGCAGTGATCATGGGCCTCTTCTCCTCCCACACGTCCGTGCGGTAATCGTAGCACAGCAGGTTCTTTCTGTAGGGGCCGATCTGGTAGTCGTGGCCTCCCGAAATGTACACGAATTCCTTGTAGACGGTGCCAGCGTGGCCGTAGGTAAACCTGGGGCAAGGAAACAGGAGCAGTCCTTATGGATTTTATCGAGACACACAAGCATGCAGCAGGGACTGTGCTAAAGAAGCAAATAAACAGTAACTACAGACAGAGGAATCCCTGAATCCCACTAACTCCTCTCATTCCCAGGGCCTCCCCCTGCACTGCACAGTGCACGGCCTGACAGCCACGTTTAAATCACCCTTTCCATAGCTGGTCGCTACAGAGCACTAAGGTATGACAATCACTTTTTAATGCATCCTCTAGAGTGTGTCACACAACAGAAATAGCCCATCCTGCTCTACTGGCATGACCTTCACTCCCATATTTCTGCTCCAGTGCTTGGCTTGCATCAGTCTGAGAGGGCCAGAGAGGGAAAAAAATCCACATCTCAGTAAGGGCTTCTGTGACAGAAAGGGAAAATAATCATGACACCTGTCAGACTTACCAGCAGGGATAAACCAAGAGAAACCAAGAAGAAAACTGCTGCTGCCTTGCCCTTGCACAGCTTCAGGATCACTGAGTACATTTCTTACCCATGGGTGCTCTCTGCCCAGTTCACCTGCAGTCCCAACTGCAGTCCCAGTGTCCTTTTCATGAGCCATCTGTCTGCTCCACCACCACTGCCCTACAGCTGGGAACTTCTTTGGTCACCCCAGGACAAGGCAGCAGACCCCAGCCCATCACAGATCATGGTGAAGTAAGAGAAAAAGAGATGGTAGAAGCAACAACATGCATGCTGCATCGACAGGGCAGAGAGATCCCCTTTGATCATCCATAACAAACCCACTACAAACCTAGATCTCCAGGCTGTTCTTGACTCCACGCTAGGCTATTCCTGACCAAACCCCTTTGAGCTCTCAGAAGTGAGCAGCCAAGGTGATGAACAGCATTAGCTGCTTTGAACATAATCATTCTACACGTCTTTTTTCCTTCTTTTGGGGGAGTTGGGGTGTCAAAAGATGCAGCACCAGCCGCAGCAAACTGGCTCTCACAGGGAGCCCAAACGATTCAATCCCCACAGGGCACAGAGCAGTGTACTCATCACTCTGCACTCACGAGCCTCCACCACTGTCCTTTGTAGTCAGGCACTCGAGACCACGCAACCTCCACGGCAGACAAACCTCTGCTAGCACTGCTTTAGCCTTTGAACTGTGCCTGAACACGCTGGAGCTCCGTGTGGAGAGAACCTTGAGCTGTTTTTATTTTGCAGGCTAATGCTTTCTCTGAGCCACACAAATGCTATCGGAACATCTTCCACGTACCTGAGTGCCAGCACTTCTGTGCCAAGGGAAAAGATGGACTAGAAAAGAAACCCCACATTTACCCTGAAAGCACAACGCTTCTGAGGCGAGCTAAAAGGTGGTTATTACTCTAGATGCCTACCAAAACCTCTGATCCCTGTCTGAATCAGATATTTTAACAGGTTCCTGCTACAAGAAGCAGAAAAGTCCCTGACACGCTTGGACTGACAGTGCTGAGTGACCAGGACAGTTTGTTCAACTACGAGGGCTGGAGCACCAGCCCTGGAAATCTTCACAGCTGTTCTGCTTCTTGACCTCTCAGGGAAATGACAGGAAGAAAAAAGGAGAGAACTTTGGTACAGTTATGGACTTCATCCAAAAAGGCAACTCAAAATTTCCACAGCTCTCAATGTGCCTCATGATGGAAGCAGTCAATTCAGGCTCAGTGCTGCTGGTGGACACGATGTACCTTGAGCACATGAAGCCCTGACAGAAATACCAGAGCAGGTGAAGTGCCCAGAGATGCTGCTCCTTGGTCGAGGTCTCTTCCAGACAAGAACAGGTTCTGTCCATCTCCAGTGGCTCCTGGGCTGCTTGTCACAGCCTGTGTTTCTCTACCTACGCAGGAATGGGTTTCAAAATGCTCAGTCTAGGGATGGGATGGACAGCTTGAGTTCAGTTCATTTCAAACTGCAGCAGACTTTAAACCCACATGCAACCAAGCTGCCTGGAGGCTGCGCTGTACCACGGAGTTTGGAGGAGTCAGGAGCAGGACAATGCAAGGACATGGAATGCACCCCAGAGCCCTGCACTGCTGATGGCAAGCACACTGCCTTCAACATTCATGACCCTAAGTTAATAAAAACCTGCATTAAAAAAATGACCCTAAGTTAATAAAAACCTGCATGGCCTTTGGAGAAGTAGGTTAAATATTCTCCTACTCTGGAGTTCTGTACAGGTAAGCAAGCAACAGCCATTGTCTCTCAAGCACAGGCATGCAGCCCAGCAGAGGCAGCTGCAGAAAAAACTCTGATCTGGTTCTTTTGCCTCAGTCAATGGCTGTGTCCAGGGAACAGCAAAGCTAAGAGAGTGGTTTGACAGAAACCATCAGATCTGAAGCACCCAATGGACCATCAATTTGTTATTGTCCAGTATAGGGCAATTACTCACTGAAATGCATCAGAGGTGTTTCACTTTGCCTCATCCGAAATAGCATCACTTTCATAGGAACTGCATGAAATAGATGCATAAATTGAAACCAATTAATACAGATCCTTTCTACAAGCCCTGTGACTGAGAGAGGGGCATTTCTAAATGGGCAACAGAACAGGCACATCAATAGAGTGGGTCTAAACATTCTCCAACAGGGAGCATTGAGCATTTTGGTAGTGTTATCTGCAAGAGTGGCCAGAAACAAGCAGAGGCGTTAAGAGAAAGAAGATTTGATTTCAACATCTGCTGGAGCCTGGCACCGATTTTGAAAGCCTTAACCCAGATACAGTGCTGAAAAATTTGTTCCTGACCCAGTAACACCATTCAAATGCTAGAAAACCTACCATTTACTGCCCGAGACAGAAGAACACATAACTCAGTAAAGCTTTGGGAATCCCCTACTCCAACCAAAGTCCAGGTGAGCCGTGGTTGCTCTCAGTCTCGGTGTCCACCTGTTGCAGCCCTGCGAGATCGCTCATGACCCAACCGGCAGAGCAGATACCATCACTCCCCAGCCTGTCCCAACACAGCTCCTCACACAGCAGCTTTCAGTTGTTCTGCCAAGCTTTAACCTAGGGCCACTCAATTAATTTCGCTGCTGTCTGCAGCAGACCTTTTCATGGTCTGCTCAGGATGAGAACACGCTGCCCCACCTCCTGCTCTGCCAAGCTCGCCAGCCACCGCTGCTCCCTGCCGGGCTAGAAACTACGACAGAAACTGCTCCCAGTTTCTGGGAAAAGGGGCAAAAAATATAGGACCTCTCTGAAGAAAGGGAAAGGTATCCCACAAGCAAGGACCCTAATGAGCGTCAGGCAAATTGAATTCCCTTGTAGCAGGCTTGGACCAGGTCCACCCTTTAGACAGCTTGGCTGAAGTTTTCCCCGCAAAGCATCTGCCCCGAGAGGCTGTTTGCTTCTCCAGCAAGACAGCCTCAGTTCAGTCAAAACAGCTCAGCTCCTTCCAAGAGTGTGCTTAGGGAAAACAACGTGTTGTTTTGACCATATAGGGTGGGAAGGAGAGGGGGGTAAGAGGAGATAAAGGAGAGCCTGTAAAGCTCTTCCTTAGAGGAGCAGGGCTGTGAACAGCAGCATGGAGATGGGGTTTGGCGCTGGCACGTGTGCTCAAGGACACAGCCACTGCCTTTCCCCTGCGAGTCTCCTCACACGTGGCAAGCTCCAACCCTTGGGAAGCAACAAAACAAACCCGTTTTCTGGATGTTCAGCATAGAAGCTTTAACAAACGACCTCTGAGAGTCCCACCCCACACAGCTCGAGTGAAACAACACAAGCCCACACCCCAGAATGATCTCAACACAAGCCTGTCACTCCAGGGAGAAGGATTCCAGGCAGTTGCTGGCTTGGGGCAGTCAGGAATGGCACCAAAAAGCCTGCTGCTGGTGGTCATGCTCCCAAGAGGACCAAAACACCTGCACATGTTCTCTTCAAAGGGAAGAAGACAGAAAAACACAGGAAAAGAGGAGGTTCTGTTGGGATACATTGCCTGATCAGGCAGTCAGGAAGCAGAGGAATGGAGCTTCTGGTTTCCTCTACATGAAAAGTCTTGCTGCTAGAAGAGGGCTGGGGGAGATGTTATTTGAGTGAAACAGGAACTTAAATCTGTTTGAGGAGCAAAACTGTGTGGTGAGGAGGAAAGCAGAGATCAGATGAGGAGTGCATTGAAGGGAAGACTGGAGCAGGCAGCAGGAACTGTAGCTAGAATGCTTCTAGTCTTGAATGGATCACAGAACCCTCTCTCATCCTTCCTCCACTGCCAGTAAATCAGAGACTCACAGGGATGGGGCAGCCACAGCTTCTCTGGGCAGCCTGTACCAGGACCTTACCATCTCACAGCTAAGAATTTTTTTCTAATACCTGATCTAGCTCTGCTCTCTGCCCATGGGAAGCCATTCCCCCTGGTCCTGGCCCTTGTTAAGTCCATCTTAATCTCCTTGTTAATCTCCATCTTTCCTGGAGTGCCACTGAAGCTTCTCTTTTGCAGATTGAACAATCCCAATTCTCTCAGCCTTTCCTCTTAGGAGAGGTGTTCCATCCCTCTGATCATCCTGGTGCTTCCTCTGGACTTGCTGCAACAGCTCCACCTCAAGTCCCTCAGGAAGAGCTGCCCAGACCCTTTTCAGCAGCCCCAAATCTGCCAGAGCCACTGCTCACCCAGCTCCAGCAGTGGACATGTCTCAGAAAGGTTCCTGCTGCTCACCTCTGAACCTGGCCTTTTGCAACCTGTATAAAGTTCTTTTTGCCTGACTTCTTTTTGCAGAAACATGCAAACAATTCACGGCCCAGCACCAAACAGAAAAAAGGGCTGAAAAGACAAAAAGTCCAAAGGGGCCAAGAGTCCACTAAGACCTAACTAAAGACACTTAAATGTGCAAAACAGCAGCTGCAGGGAAAAGTGGGAAGCTGTCTAGTTCGCCACACAGCTGAGCTGACACAAGGACAGAGCAACAGGGAGAGAGGATGGAGAATCATTTATCTGGATGCAGGAATAATTCATCCCACTCCCTGCAGTGTAAGAGGGGTCTGTCCCCTAAGAGGGGACTTTTGCCTCATCCAAGCAGGCAATCTAATAAAAAATTAACACCCACAAGCCAAAGTTCACTTTAAATGCTGCAGCTGCAGAATTCCCAAAGCCAGCACACAGGCAGCAGCTGGAATATGCAGACAAACTGTTCCTTTTTAGAGAGTCTGGGTGGATTAAGCCAACTGTGAGAACTTCCCCAGGATCATTTATGAGTAAAAATATCCACATAGGATACACCTCAGAGGTGACCCCAGTTAACAGAAGGATTTAGGACCTGCAGATACTCTCCTACACAGCTTCCCAGGAAGGGCTGTGGTGTTCAGCCCCAGCTGCTGGATCTGCCTGTGTGAGCAGAAATAAAAAAGCATCCTGCTTGTGAAGAGCACTCGAGCCCAGCTGTTAGCCTGGATCAGCCTTGCATTGCAGCACCTGCCCAAAATAGAACTGGGCAACAGGCTTCTGTGCCTTCACTGGCTGCCTCTGGCTCTGCAGCTCTGCAGCTCAGGGACCAGGGAAAAACCCTGAACTCCCAAACCAAACCGCAGGAACCTGCCCTGTGATGGCAGCAGGAAAGGCAGCACTGCTGCTGAGGTTTCAGACAGCATGGAAACACCATCCATACAGCCAACATTCCTGTGATTCCCACTGATGTGAAACACCACTACATCTGCTAGCAATCTAGCAACTGACATGCTGTCCTGCTGTCCCTACAAAGTCACTGCTCTGACGTTGATTCAAGACACAGCAATGTCCTGCCTGTTACCACAAGAGCTGCAGGGTTTAAACCTCTCAAAAGCAGAACAGCCAGTTTTAACTCAGACAGAGAGAGAGAGAGCTCACATTTGCTAGGGTTCTGTATTCCCAACACAGGTAAATGTGTTTTAGCTGTGACAGCCAACCTGAGCAGCCCAACACAGAGAAACACCTACAAGGAAAATCATCACGGCAAGGTGACAAAGCAAGGCCAAAGAAATGACAAACCCCTTTGACCAAGAAGTGAAAAGTGGTTCTGAAAATATTCAAGTGCAAGTGGCCTCAGGAAAAGCTTTGTAAGAATTGTAGAATGAAATTATCAGAGCTCTCCCTCCCATCCTCCTGGTGCACCTTGGGATGAAAATGAAAATCTTGCTGACACCAGGCACGCTGCCTGCTCAGGTCCCAGCTGCTGCTGTGGTTGGTATGGCTGAACCCACACTGGTTTTACATCCCCTTCCCTCCCTTCCAGGGCTCCCATTCATCAGCTAAAGTCACTCGAGCTCCCCTTACTGCCACTCTTCAAACACAGGGGAAGGTCCAAACGCCTCAGTTACCTGGGCAGTCCTGCAATGTAGGTCCAGGAGTCCTTCTGAGGGCTGTAGGTCTCAACTGAAGACAGGGCCCCATTTTCATTCCTGCCACCAACAGCCACCAGCATGTCAGTGATGGCTCCCAGGTAGAAATCCACTCGTCGCTGTCTCATGGAAGCAACCTGGCAAAGAAAATAACCTGCTGGCACCTTCCAGTGTCTGGTAAGCAAGGGACTTAAGGGCTATTCATGTCTGAGGATAGGGGAAGTTGCTCCTTCCCCTTTATTTGGTAAGGAGAGATTTTGGTTTGGACCATTATATTCATAAAACACCTCTGGTTTTCTGCAGTAGCATCCATTTTCAAACCAGGGGAAAACAGCAAACATCTAAGAGACAGGTTACTCTAGAAACATTTGTGTTTATAGGAACTCCTTCCCAAACTCTGCAAGGAACAGGTACTGGAATCACTGAAAACCACAAGTGAACCATCCAGGATGGCTGACTCATAGAGGAAGCATGATTGGTTCATATGGAAACCATTACTGGTCCATATAGGAACAAGGAGTGGCTGATACAGTAACCCACACAGATGAAGGGTTTTGTGGCAGGACTGGGAGCAAAGAGCTTGTTTTAAGGGACATTTAGCACACAGACACTTGACAATTGTCAGAGACATTTCCTTTTTACATCACACCCATTTCTGATTTGTATGTACTACTGCTTGAGGAAGATGAACCAAGCAATCACCTCTAAATCCATTCCAGAATTATTCCCAGAAATAATCCAAAGAACTTCAGGTGGATGCTGATCAGGAATTTCTCAGATGAAAAGCCCAAATCCCAAACGAAGCTGAATATCTGCCCCAAACTCTTTTGTTCTTTGTGTAATTTAAGCATTCCCACAAAGGACTCAAGCAGCTGCTTCAACCTAACTAACCTGACTTTTCATTTGGGAGTGCTGCCACGTCGGTGACTATTCTAACAAGCCCCGTCCTTCCACCAGAAAAGGAGAACACACTCTAAACATACAGGACTTTGAAGAGAGAAATAATACAGCTCAAGCCTCACCTTTATCCACTGGTTACAGCGGGGGTCATACCTATATAGCAGGTTTGAGGCCGCATCCCCTCCGTTGTCCCGGGAAAAGCTGCCCCCGGCTATGAAGATGAAGCCTCCCAAGACGGCGACGCAGTGGTGACTGCGCCGGGCCGGCAGCGGGGTTTCTGCCACCCACTGTCCCTTCCTGGTGTCCAGGAAGCAGGTGTCATCGCAGAGCTCCAGGCAGCGCTCCGACACCTCCCCGCCCACGAAGAGCAGGCGCTCCTCGCAGGTGCGCAGCGCCGTGCGCTTGCTCTGCAGCACCGGCTGCGCCGCCACGCTGTTGTGGTAGCTCACGGCCTCCTCGATGAAGCCCTCGCAGTTGGCTTCCTTGGGCAGCAGCGAGCACACGGCGGGCTTCACCCGGTGCAGCAGGTCGCTCTTGGGGATCAGGGGGAAGTGGATGTTGTCCAGCACCTGGTAAGCCTCGTTCTCCCGCTCCGGGTACTGCGTGAGCCACTGCAGGGCGGCCTGCAGCAGGTCGTGCTCGCACTCCTGCTGCACGTCGCTGCTGTCCAGGTACTGGCACAGCTTCTGCAGGGAGATGTTCTGCAGGAAGTCCGGGGTGAAGGACAGCGTGCCGAAGTTCTGCAGGATGAAGGAGTCGATGTAGGAGTCGAGGCGCTTCAGGTTGTAGATGGAGGCCAGCTCCTGCAGGTACAGGTAGTTCTCCTCGCTGACTTCGTTCTCCAGGTACTCGCAGCAGAAGTCCACCACCTTCCAGATCTGCAGCAGGTGAGCCGTCTCGAGCACGTAGTCGATGTTCCCTCCGTCCAGAGACAGCTCGCTGCCGTACAGGAAATCCACCACGGCCTTCAGGCCGATGTAGGAGGCTCCAAAAAGCTCCACCTCCTTCTGGTGGGCCTCCCTCATGCCGATGGTGAACATGGAGTTGAAGTAGTCACTGCACACGGCCAGGAGGTTCCTGTGGGCCGGGACTCTCTGCTCATCCACCACCAGCACGATGTCGCAGAAGAGGCCTCGGTGCCTCTGCTCGTTCAGGCTCTGCAGAACCAGACTGGAGTGGTCGTCCCACCTGTACACCTGGAAAACACAAACAGCATCGGGCAGGTGGCACCTCCACCAGGATCAGTTCCAGAGTGGAATGTGTTTTCCCACTAAGTGCAGTCATGCATAAGTCAGGACAGCTTTTTTGTGTTGCACATTCACATTTATAATAAACTCTGACATGAAGTACTTGGCAAGTGACACAGTATGAGCCTAGGCCCCTCACCTTCACTTTGAAAGCCTATGGAGACTTTTACTGCTTCCTACTCCCCCTTTATATTATTTATTCTTCCTTCCCCCACAATGCTGCATTGAAACCTCCTCCCTGATGAGTTATACGGGCACGATTTTCTGAAACTCTTCCACTCATTGTCTCGGAGACATCTTGCTGACATTTCCTTTCTTCCTTGTCCCCCAAATGACTCCTTCCAGAGTTCTCCCAGCTCAGCTACTCCCAGAGCATTTAGAGAGGGAAGCACACACACAGCACTACTCTGAATTTTCATTCAGCTCATGTATTGTTTGGGTTACTGCTTGCTTGACAGCTACCCCCTCTTAAATCTTTCCAGAACTCTGCATTTCTAAGCTTGATAGGGTAAAATCCCTCTCCTTCTCCCCACATTATTCCAGGCACACACACTGCACTCAGAAGTAATAGCTGTTTATTCCTGTGCAAAGCCACACATGTGGAGAACTGATTCCCACAAGGCTTCTCCTCACTTCCAGAAGCTGAGGTAGGTTCTGTTTAAATGAATAGGAGCAGATCTTTTTATTTTGAAGAAAAGGGAAAATGCCCTCAGGACACATCCATTAAGTGCCCTTCTGGGATCCCTCTGGTGCTCACATTCTAACCACCAGCTCTGGAAGTGTCACTGAGCTTTGGAGGTGACCAGCATTTGCCTCTGTTCTCACAGACTCACATCACCAGCCCTAGGATGAACCAAGATGGAAACATTTTGCTACCCCTCAAATGTCCTGCAGAACATGAGCTGAACCCTGCTGGTCAGTCCAGAGTGCCAGGTGAAGTTTCAGGACCACCCTCTGGAGGAATTGAATGTGTGATGGCACAGCCAGGTACCTTGTGATGCCTCTTAATAAAAGCCAGGTTAAGGGAAATGCAAATACCAAACACTTTAATTGCCAAATCCAAACCAGGCAGAGCCTGTAAGGACTTGCAGGAGGAGTGAGAAGGGGTGGAATGGAAGCACATCCCTGGGTCCTACCTAAGGCAGCTCTGAGCAGTCCTGGCTGCCTGAGTCTTGCCCTGTCCTAAACCCCCAGGCTGCATTCCCAGAGGTGACACCTGAAGAGGTCACACAGGTGACCTGAGGTCCCTTCAAGACTCCCAGACTCTCCCTTCCCTTCCCTTCCCTTCCCTTCCCTTCCCTTCCCCAAACTGTTGTTTCTCCCAGAAATCCTAATGGCCTGCAGCTCTCCCAAGCACAGAGCACACGACCACAGCAGTCTGGAAAAGCCTTTACTGGCTTGGTTAAACCACAGTGGGACCCTCTCTACCCACCTGGCTGGAAAAGGTTTGATTCTTAGAGCCAAGAGGGCTTCTTGAGACCCAAATTAACAACCAAATGTGCTGCTGTTAGCGTGACATCCCAGCAGATCCTCTTTATTTCCTTATGTTCTTTTCTAAACAATGGAGCCCAAGCTGCCAAAAATCCTGCTGCTGGAATGGCTCTGAACACTCAAGTGTGCAGAGTTAAACCAGTCTAAGGGAAGAGGCTTCAATAATTAAAAAGTTTCGGGATGAAAACGCTTTAATTTGCCTTATATTCATGAAGACACTTCTGAATTTAAAAAGGGATCTATGGCATAGACAACAAAGTGGCTTCCACTGAGGAATAAAACTGCCAGAGATCTGTAACAGAAAAAAAAAATAGGGTTTAAGGACTGTAAAGCTTTTTATCTGCGTTTTCCTGAGGCTGGGAAAAGCTGATACTGTACAGGAGCCTAAGCAGAAACCAGGGGGTGGAAGAGAGGGAGAGAAGAATAAATATGGCAAAGGACAAACCACACTTTTGTGGCAGCTGTAACCAGGGGTAGCTGATGGTGGCAGATGAGCAGACAAGAAATAACAACTCGCAGCACCCTCTCCCAAATCTGACTCACGGCGGATGGGATTGAACCAAACCCTTGGGCTGAACCAAACCCATCCTCCCTCTCATCCCTGGGAGCTGGCTGGCCATTTCTCTCTGCTATTCCCTAGCACCACCATGGTGCACAGCACGATTACAGGGGAATACAAGATCTGCAGAGATCCCTCTCTGCTGAGCTGGGTGTTCAGTCAGCAGTGTGACCACCTGGCACCTCACTCCCTGAAATCCTCGTTGCCACGTGGAGCTGCTGCTGCTGCTGCTGCTGCTCCAGGAGCCAGGCACCAGCCCGTTCCACACTGCACTGGAGGCACTCAGAATACAGCCACACATTTCTGCCACTTGCTGAGTTCATTTGCTCAGGGAGCAAGATACAGGAGCTGAGAGCTGCACGATTCAAACCCAAGACTAATTTCCTACTGAACTTGAACATCTTCCTCAAGCTATTTATATTCTGCAGAGCAGACTTCGCATTACCCAGTAATTCTAAGTTTAACAGATAGTGACAGCTGCTGTCTAAGCAAGCAAATAAAACAATGCTGTCAAGTTAATTAATTTTTAATGTGATGAATTATCATTACATTCAGACTAAACCATTTAAGTGGCAGACAGGATCAGCACTGAGGGGAAGATTATATTGGTAGGGATGCATTTAAAAATTAGTCCTATTTATCTTTCATCAATTGTGTTAGAGCAGAATTTCAGCTTCTCTTGGATTCATAGATCTAATTTCTCTCAGACTGTTCATGCAGCACTGCTGCTCATCAGTGGTGCAAAAGAAAATGAGATCTGGCTCATTCAGCTTTGGTAAGACAGATGAAGGCACTGGAAAGTTTCTCTTTTCCAGCTTTTTTTCTGGGATTACAAGGTACCTGTTCTGCAGTTCCTGTAAGTACAGCACAAAAGCAGCTTGCACTGGCATGAAACAAAGTGAACATAGTAATTACAGCTGCTATTAACATTTTATAAGTCATCTTGAGGACTTGCATAAAGAGCTGCCTGAGATGGATTTCCGTGAATTCACAAATAAAAACAATGTATTTGTGCAGACAGAGCTTTGATACCAAAAAAAAAAATGAACCCCACAAACCTAAGAGAGCAGCCCAGGTTCTGTGAGTTCACTGGGCTAACCACAGTTTGCAGGACCAAGATTCCCATCTTGTACAAAACCAAGGCTGAATCTAAAGAGTAATCCCAGCCTTGCTTTTGTAACGAGCTTGGATTTTACGAGATAGATCAGTATAAAAAATAAACACACCACATTTCATAACTGAATTTTTAGTATAGAGAAACTACTGTGCTGCAACGATGTGGGTTTCTGAGTTATGAGTCATGATGAGCAGATGCCCATTTGCTGCTGCTTTTCCTTTTTTTCCCTTAATCACTAGGCAGCAACTTCTACCAAAAATACTTGAGCAGGTAAACAACCATTTCCATCCCTCTTTTTAAAAGAATTCTCCCATTCCCCCAGACCAGTCCTCCCAAAGGAGACCCCCACCACCCCAGTTGTTTCTGCAGCGGGATTTTTTTTTGGTAGGTGACACAAATCGTACGAACCTTGGAGGATTCACTTATCTTGTGCGGGCGGCAGATCCTGCTCTGCCGGGTTCCCTCCATGACCGCCCGATCCGCAGCACTTCTGCAACAAAGGCACAGGAAGATGTTCAGCAGCTGGCCAGCCCCTCCTGAGCGCTCACACGCATCTTGTGCCGAGCAGGGAACGCAATTCCCGGGCCGGCACGTGCTGCTCTGCACCTCGCAAATGTCCGGCTTAAAAAAAAGATTATTTTCCCCTCCTCGGTGCCGTTCCCCGGTGCTGTCAAAGGTCGGTTGTGTCAACAAGTTGGGCACAGCCCAGCCCGGCGCCGGCTCCGGACTCGGCGCTGGTTCCCGGGGCCGGCCGGAGCCCCCCGGCCGCGGTGACCGACCGGCCCCGGGCCCGCTCCGGCCGCTACATCGGCCGCGGGGAAAAAACCCGGGCGGAAAGCAGCGGGGAAAACAAAGCGGTGACAAATTCCTGCAGGCTGCAGCCGCCCCTCGCCCCGCGCCCGGGGCAGGAAACGCCGGCGGGGCGGGACCCGAGCGGGGCGGGACCGGAGCGGGGCCGGGAGCGG
>VWZV01014149.1:184367-285368 GCA_013397155.1 Irena cyanogastra | reverse complement strand
CAGACACACGGACAGACACACAGCCGGGCCCCAGCGCCCGCACGCACCTGCCCGCCAGCGGCTGTCACCACCCAAAGTCACCCCGGAGNGCAGCGGCGGCCGCGGCCCCCCCAGCTCCGCGCCGCTCCGCGCTGCCCCCCTCCCCTTCGCCCCCATGGCCACCAAAATCGACAAGGAGGCGTGCAGGGAGGCGTACAACCTCGTCAGGGACGATGCCACCGAGGTGAACTGGTAGGTGGCCCCCGGCAGCCCCCCGGACGGGCAGCGGTGCGCTGAGGCTCCCCGTCCTCTCTCCCCGCTCCCCAAAGGGTGACTCCTACAGACCTTGCCCCTTTCTCCTCTTCCTCTATTCCCAAAGGATGGGGATTTTCACAGCCTGTTCTTCCCCATCTCCTCCTCTCCCTTCCTAAAGACCGTGACTGTTCAATGTATTCTTCGCCTTCTCTTCCCCCATTCCAAAGGGTGACTTTTAAATGTGTTATTCCCCTTTCCTTTCCCCCATCCGGAAAGGTGACTTTTAACTGTATTATTCCCCTTGTCTTTTCCCTCCCCGAAGGGTGACGTTTAAGTACAATGGCTCTACAATCGTCCCTGGAGACCAAGGCGTAGACTATGAAACCTTTAAAAGGAAGTGCACAGGTAAGCTCCGTCTCCGCTGCTTTGGCTCCTTTCCGCCCTTCCTGCTGCCCGGGGCGAGGGGGAAGGCCCGGGGGAAACTTGGGGGAACTGGGATTAGTGCTGCTGCTTCCCCGTGCCCGCCCTGTCCTGCGGGATCGCGTTTCCAGCTCCACAGAGTGCAACTCCCTCAAGTCCATAGTCCAGCGGGTCCTTTGTCTCACCCTTAGACTTCTTGGGCTCCTTCTTCCCTCTTTGCACAATCTTCCACTGCTCCTCGGTCACAAACCAGATAAAACGCCTGATAAGCAACGGCCGCCTTGTTTGGCGATGCAATTTCAGAGCAAAACCGACTCGGTTGTCGTGGCTAGAAAGATGCGGCCGTACAGATCATTGAGAATGAAATATTGATACAATTCTTCTGAAAACCATACCACTAAGGTACCTGCAGTTGGAAGGCTCGCTGGGATTTTTTGAGAACACGAAACCTGAGCGGAGGGTGGTCATTGCAAAGCCGGGCTCGAACAATACAGCCCTGCAAACAATCGCAGATGTGGCGTTGCACAACCGCAACTGTTGCGGCTCCAGGTTTAAACGTGGCACTGGATTGCTGAGCTGCCGGCTGTGGGACATTCAGGGGAGGAACAAAGCCTGGGGAAAATGAGGATAAATTCAGGCGTGTTTAACTTTGTCTGATCGTGACTTTTGATGAGTTTCACAAAAGTGGGTTTTGATTTTTTCTTAGTTTTCCTCCTATCTTGGCTGCTAGTTAACAATGTCACCAAGTGAGGTGAGATATGGAGTATTTTTTACTAATACTGGATTATAACAAAATTTACTCGCTCAGTCAGTTACTGTACAATCGAGTGCTGTGATTCACCTGTATTTTCAGAATTCTATGTCTGAACTGTGGAGGAATTGTGTTGAACAGTCTCTGTCCCCTCAAGGTGGGGCAGTTCCTGGGGACACTGTGAGTCCCAGGGCTTGGCTGAGCTTTATTGAGTGGAAGGGGAGAATTCCCAGGAATGTGGCTGAGGGTGGGACAGCTCTGATCGATCACAGGAGAAAAGTGTATTTTAGTCCTTGGAAAGGAGCCACGAAATGAAGATGGTTTAGGCTGCTCTGCTACGACGTTGGCAGTGGGATCTCACTGAGATTAATGCAGCCACTCGTTTCCAGCTGTTCTTGAGAACCTGCAGGGAAAATTCTCAGAACTAAGAAAAGTCCTGTTGTGGTTGATGTCAGAAGAGCTGATCACTGCCCTGCAGGAGCTCCTTCCCACTCAACTCCTTTTAGCGGGCAACAGAAGGGAAAAGCAATTACCTGGAATCCAGGGAATCCCGGGGCTCAGCACTTTGGAAGTTCATGGCAGTGGTGAATTGTTCCCTTGGGAGGTCAGTGACTTCAGGATCTGAGTGCCACGTTCTGTGTCTGCTCTCCTGGCCAACATAACTGAGCATCTCTGGCATCTCCAGACACCTGAGGCTTGCAGGGGAGCCTTTCCCATTTATTTTCTCTCCTTGCCTTTATACAGCCCATGTCTTTTTCTCTGAGCTGATTTTCAATGGTTTTCTGGATGGGAGCCCCTTAAGAACTTCCTCTGCTCCATTCTGTGGCAAAGGGAATCCTTTTCTGGAGTGGCTGAGCAGGCAGAGGGGCTTTGGCAGAGCACAGCCATGATCTGGGTTGGGTGGGATGAGGATGACAAATGGTAGAGGCACACACTGCACTCTGGAGTGCAGCCACATCTGTGTTCTTAACAGAGCTTATAAACAGGGTGTTCAAACCAAGCTGGCCCCAATACTGAAGCATTTTTACAGAAAAAAAAAAAGGAAATATCCTATATTTTAGAAATAAGCTCAGTAAGGGAAGAGTTAAATACAGGGCACTTGTGGGGTAGGCTGTGGGGTATTGTTAGCCTTTAATGGGGAGCTCCATTGCTCCCTTTCCCTGATCCTTCTTTCCCTTTCCCTTGGCATGCACCTGCTGAGGGCTGTTCCCTGGCAGACCAGGGCTGAGAAGTTGTTCTCAAACCCACCTCTGGAGCACAGCCATTAGAAGCTTAAAAAAAGGCAAATTGAGGTGCCTGGTCCTTGGCTGAGAGCTGAAAAGGATCTTCCTCCACCCACGGCTTTTGGTGCTGCAGTTGGGGAAGGAAGAGATGCAAGTTTTGGAGCCTCCATCTGTGCAGCAAACCTTCACCTGGCCTGCTAGACATAGTCAGGAATCAAACTTTGTGCCAGCAGTGAAGTTGGAGCTTTCCTTCCCATCTGGAAGAAAGTAGAAGTAGAGTTTGTTGGAATATTTCTACTGAAACAAAGTCAGTAAAAAAGAGTAGCAAGGGATGGGAAAAGCTGTTGAATATTATTTCTTCTTGTTGCTACACCGCTTTCCTCCTGGCTTCCTCCATCTCCTTTTACATTTCACTGGAGGGGAGAAAAGCTGCAATCAATGCAAACAACTTCAGAAAATGCGATTAAAAATTTTAAAAACCTCGGTATCAGAATAAACGTCCTCGTTTTGGATTCCTGTTGTGTGAGAAACACTGCCCTGAAAGCCACAAAGGGCTGCAGCTGCCTCTGGTAGAAGCTGAGCATCATTTGGTGGTCGGAGGTGAGAAAGGGAGCTGGGATTGCAAATCTCAGCGTGCACAGAGTCACCGTCAGAGCTTGCTGTGCTCCACTTTCTGCAGCAGCTATTTCAGCGCCCTTCTGAGCTGCAAACACCCGTGTCCCCGCTTTCTTTAAGAACCATTCTTATGAAAAGCACCTCGGTACGCAGGGCTCCCCTGCCGGGCGCTGGGCGGGGTCACTGTGTGCTGATGCCTGTGGCTCTGGGACCGAAGGGCTTTTGCACCAGTTTGGGATCTCTTTGCCTGTGGTGGATGTCCTGCCCTGTGCAGTGACAGAGGTCAGGGGGCTCTCTTGCTAACAGAGCTGTATTTTTGCTTTTTTCCCCCATCCATAACCCTTTCCATGCCCATCACTGCCTCTGCAAACCTCCTGGGGGAACCAGCGTGGCTGGGGACAAAGGGAAAGGAGAGAAACTGAAATTGATTCTTTTAGAGGAAGTAGCAGCTGAGAGAGGCCGTGTCAGAAACCAGCTCTGCACACCTCCAGCCTGCTCTGGGGCTGCTGGAGGAGCACACATGACACAGGTGCTGAGCTGGGGCAGGCAGGCCCATGCCCTGAGCCAGGAGCTGCTGCTGCCCTGCTGTAGGTTCTTCGTCCTCTGCTGTCCTCTCAGATAAACATCTCACATCAGACCTGCACCTTACAGATCCTGGCCTTTTCTTCCTTACCTCTTCACTAAGCTTTGTGTAGGAACAGAAAGGCTGAACAAACAGCATCATTAAACTATCACATTTCCCATCCCCGTTTGGGAACAGCAGTTCCACTCCCAGAGGAAGGAAACATGGGAAGAAGAGCTTCTTCAGTGCCCTTTTGTTCAGGGTGCTGGGGTGATGCTGCAAACACAGCCTGAACCCTGGAATTCTGTGTGTCAGTCGCTGTCGTGCTGTCCCTGTCAAGGTCTGTTTGTCTCAGACAACTCAAACTCTGCCTGGGAGGCAGCAGACCCTGCTCTGAGCCAAGCATTCATCTCCTCTGCCCTCCAAAGCCCAGCCCCACGTGTGTGAGCCCCCCTCTCCTCCAGCCTATCCCAGAGTAAAGCCAGCGAGGTTGGTTTCAGCCACTGGCACATCCTTGGGTGATTGGGAGGTGGCTGCTGGGGGCTCTTCCTCTTGCAGTCCTGCCCGATGGCCAGTCTCCTCCCTGATGGCTATTGTCCTGCCTGATGGCCAGTGTCCTGCCTGATGGCCAGTGTCCTGCCCGATGGCCAGGGTCCTGCCCGATGGCCAGTGTCCTGATGGCTATTGTCCTGCCTGATGGCCAGTGTCCTGATGGCCAGTCTCCTGCCTGATGGCCAGTGTCCTGCCTGTGCTGGCCCTTGTCTGACCCAGAGTCTGGAGACCAAAGCCAAGGACATTCACTGTGTCAGGGCCATTAAACACTCCGTGTGGACACCTCCTGTGTCTTCTGGCTGAGGACTGTTTTGGTTGGGTTTAACAGCACAGATTACCTCTGCATTAAACAAGGACTTAATTCAAGGCTTCTGATCCATTTTACTTCCCAGTTCCAGCTCTTGCCTCTGCAGATGGCCTGGCTCCAGAGGACACATTAATTTGGTGGTTAGAACTACGTGCCATCAGTACACTTTGAAAAAAGCAGCTGAGCTGGTGCATTTGAAGCCAGAAAGAGATAAGAGTTGAAGGTTATTGTATGAAAGGATGTGACAGCTCTTAGGATTTTTTTTTTGTTGTTTTTAATTTCAAAGTCTTATAACTGGGCTGGTGATGCTGTTGCTGAGAAGAGTGGAATGAGTTACAACTGAAATGACATCCAGTGGAACTTTTGTGTGTGTCTGTTGTACCTGACTGCCCTGGACATTGCCTCAGTGTCTGTGTTATGAAGCAGCAGAGCATCACATTGGCTCTGTCTGTGGTTTAATTTCATTTTTTTTAGTGTGTATTCTGCCATTAAAAAATGGACTGGTCAGAAGGCTGTATTCCACCCCCCCACCCATGCCATATGTGAACAGCTGTTTTCAATGCATCTCTGACAAAAGAAATAATGAGCCTTTTATTTGGAAAGGCTCAGTGCAGATAAATAATTGCAATGACAGCATGAAATGGGATAGTTATTCATGTGTCTGAAAAGATCAGCCCAAAACCACACTGGGCATTCAGCAGCAGGAAGAACAGAAAATCTTTGGAAGAACAGAAAATAAATACCCTATAAAATCATTTGGGGTTGGCATAAAATATTAGAAAATAGAAATAGAATTGGCTCCTAATAAAAATACAAGTTTTTTGGAGTTTAGATCAATTGTCCCAGAAAGCCTGGGCTGCACATTAAAATTGTGGGAGCTGTGAGCTGCGAGATCACCGAGGTGAGTTGGCACCTGAGGTTGTAGGAAAGATTTGTAAAAACACACGAGGACATATAATGAGATAGGTGCTTATCTGCATTTGGCTGCATCTTAAGGTGCTAAAATGGGCCTTGTAAATCAGTCTCCTACTGCTTTTGTTTTTCCTCTTCTGTGTTCATCTCTCCTGCTTTCCCTTACTGGCTATTTAAAGGAAGACCTGGGGCCATGGGTGGCTTAGGAATTTGTCACCCTGCCCCTGTGCCCTCCCTGCCTGTGTGGACGTGCTCTTGGCAGGGTCACAGCCATCTCCTGGCTGTCAGCTGGAGCCCAGGCTGAGCCTGGCCCTGCCTGTGGACAGGGTGTGGGTTTAGGGAATATTCTCACGGATTTTTGTAGGAGTAACTCATCAGGTCGAGGCCTGCAGCGATGGTAACTCTTTGGTTTTGTGATGTTTAATTAAAATGCCGTGGATCTGGGTCTGCCATTGCCATCCCGTGGGGGGCACAGGAGCAGGGAAAGAAGAGCTTTGTACCTTTTGCCTGCTCTTTGTTTTGGGGCCTGCCTGGCTCTTCTGGCCAACCAAGACCACCGTTCCTTCCTTCAGGGAAGAGCTGGGTCCCCTTGAGCTCCCACTCTGCCCTCAGTACCCACCCAGGTCAGGAGACAAACCATGACTGTCACTGGGGTAGCAGCAACCCCCTGGTGGCTTCACTGGACCAGAGAAGCCACTGTGGGGTCATTTTCCCCATGCACTTGTGTCCCTGCGCTCACATCGGCCACCCTGAGTCACCTGGGGAAGGTTTGGTGTGCCAGCAAAGCCCTGTGGTGGCCCTGGGGTCAGACATGTCTGAGATGATTTAATGAACACGTTGGGGTGGAGCAAGGCTGCCCTGCACGAGATCTGGGGCTTAGTGCAGGGTTTAAGAGGAAAAAACAGTGTAGGAAGAGGTAAGGAACGTTTCTGTCTGCACTTGTAGCCACGTGAACATGGGGCTGACTGAAGAGGTGGAAAATTGACAAATTAATCTAAAATTAATCCAATGGAAGCAAACTAAATCTTCATGGAAGCTGTCAGGCGCTGTAGTAATTCCTGTTGGACAGAAGACAAAAGCAGGTCAGTCCATCACCTGCCTTGCTGCCTGTGACCTTGATTCAGCAGCCAGGGAGCAGGGTTTTTATTGTGGCACATCTCTGGCTTGGCCATTCAGAGCCTCAGCCCTGGAACCGTGAAGGTTTGACAGTGTGTTCCTTTCCTGCAGCTATTGTCTTTTACTGATGACTCACTGCATTCTAATTTAATGGGGAATTTTTCAATACAGCTGAACCAAAGCACTTGAGTGGATGTAGAAAAAGGGAAGGATACCATGGAAGAAATCTCTGTAGTTTGGCATCAGGCTTTGTTGACAGCCAAGGGCAGCTTAATTAGAATATTTGGAAAATCCTGTCTTAGTGATAAATAAAGAGTTTGGAGAGAAATACCAAGTGAATGCTTGTTAAGGCTGCTCATTGTTTGTCCAGCCATTGTGAAAGGAGTCATGTATTAATTGAATTAACGTTGTTAATTTCTGCTGTCTGGATCTTGTGAGATCTCAAATAAAGCTGCTATTTCCGTTCTCCCCAGATCAGTTATTTGCTTCTCCCTGCCCCGAAATTCATGCCTCAGTGGCTGGGAAGGGGGTGGCACAGCACTAGGCAGGATTTCCTCTTTCAGGGGAAATCTACGCTGTCTCTCTCTGATTTGTTCTGCTCCCCTCACTCCCAGCAAATTCCTAAAACCACCGTGAGTGGTTTTGTGAGAGAAGGGGGTGGTGGGTGTTAATGCCTTGAGATTTCTCCGGGAATTGGCACTGATGGCATTGATGACTTCCAGCGATGTGGCAGGGTAGAATTGATTAACTGTGAAAGGGGAAATCTGGGAGTAGGAAAGAACTCGTGTTTGATCCCCTTATCACTCTGAACATGCTTCAGACTAATTGTGAAACTCCGCCACTTCTGCTCAGGGATTTTGACCTGCAGTTGGAGAGGCTTCTACCCAGGCTGAGCTAACGCTAAAAACCTCTCCATCCGTCCCTGATGCCCTTTTAGGAACAGAGACATGTTAATTGCTCAGGGCTCCAATTCATATTCCCTCTCGGCTTTGTGTGCAGCGCGATTCACACCCGGCACGGCGAGTTATGGCATCACATTTGTGCTAAATATCCTGGGCTGAAGGCTGTGGCAGCTGAAGAGCCTGCTCTGCCTCCAGTAGGGATATAAACTCTGTGGGGAGACAGGAGGAGACAGGACCCAGCTGGGGTGTGACCCCTTCAAGCCCCCACAAGTGAAGCAGCCCAGGAAAATCTGCCCAGGAGGTGACTCAGAGCCCCGGTCCAAGCTCAGGTGCTCATTAAACTTCCTGGGACTGAACACGGTGAAGTAAGGCTTGTTCATGCTCAGGTGATGTCATGGATAAAAGCTGGATTTGCTGGATTTGGTTCTCTTTGGTGTCATGGAGCTGCTTTCAGCCAGGATGGCCAAGCACTGAAAGTTCTGCGGAGAAGCAAATCCTAGTGCTGCCAGTGAGCTGTGGGTTAATGTGAGATGGAAGTTATTCTGACAGACAAATTCATAGAATCACAGAATGCTTTGTGCTGGATGGGGCCTTAAAGATCTTCTCATCCCAGCCCCATCATAAGCAGGGACACCTTCTGCCATCCCAGGTTGCTCCAAGCCCCATCCAACCTGGCCTTGGCCACTGCTAGGCATGGGGCATCCCTGGAACTTCCTCTCTGTGCTGCTATGAAAAAGCACTGGTTTTTCACATTCATTTTTTTTTTCCATTATCTTTATTACAAAGGGGCATATTGCAGTGTTCAGGCTCTGTGACAGCCTTTGTTAGAAGGGGCAGGGATGAAAACTCACAGGCTCAAGGTGGGAACTGAGGACTCCATGGGAAGGGCAGTGACACCATTGCAATGCAGGAGGTCCCAGGCCTTCCAAGAGTGTTCCCAGAGGAGCCACAGAAAATTCTGGGCAGAGCATGGCCTCCTTTGCTGTCAGAGCTGGGAAAACAAGCCTTGCTCCTGGGTCTGTTAATTGTAACGTTAGGGGATTTACTGTCTCGCTTCACCTTGGGTATTTCCTGGCTGTCGCTTCATTTATGGCTCTAATCAATCTTGGGAAGAGGATTTACTGTCAGAACCAGGAGCCTCCACGTGCATTTCTTACACTCACCAGTAGCAGGGTAGCTGAGAGAGAAGTTTTGTTTGCCTGCATTGTTGGTACACGACTCTTTCTCTCCTTCCAAAGATTCATCTGGAGTTTTCCTCTGAATAAGATCTTTCTTTTTGTTTCTATTTTGAAATCTTCAGAGGAGTTTGTTTTGAGCACTGTACTGGCTCACACACCCCCCTACATCCATTTTCCAGTTTGCCCAGTATTACTCAGTCAGTAACAAAAAATAAAAAAGAATAGAGAGAACAAAACAGGGAGAGCAGAGGTGGATTTTTTTCAGACTTAAAAAAGTCTTCTCTTTTCTCGAGGAGAATTTGTCTTTGTCCACACTTTGGCAAATCAAAGTGTTAAAGAAGCTCTGAGATATATTAGCTTGCAGAGACTATCCCAATATTTTTTTAACATTGATTTCTAGCAGCTTATTTTCTGGGGATGAGCAATTTAGAGCTGCTTCTCCTCTGTCTCCAGAGCTCTTGGGGCTGTCCTGCTGCTCACAGAGCGTGCTGGTGATGTTGGCAGTCATTCCTACACCTGGAGCCTACATTTTCACCTGGCAATTAGTCAACCCAGCAAATCCCTCTAAGGCACGTTGAACTGGTCACAACAAGTGTGCCAGGGCTACCAGGAGTCTTCTCAAACAGCAGGTTTGCTCTTCTGGCTTGAGTCTCCTTTCAAAGGCCTCGAGTGACCTCTGAGAGATGAAGAAGCCACGATTAGGAATATTCCACAATTGCACAAGTGTCCATCTGCTCTGCTTTCTGGCACTCCTGGTGGAAGGCTCCTATCCTCGTGAGCCTGGGGACGCAGGGGGATGGTGCTCCTGAGCAGGAAGGCTTCCAACTGCCTGGCTCCATGAGTCACCAGGAGATGGAGGAAGGAGCTCTTGGAGATAAGAGTCTACAACCTTGTCACACATATGGCCAGGCTAAATTAGTCTGGTGTGATGTAGCACAAACCAGCTGTGAAACAAAGATCAGCACAGCTCTAAAGTCCAGGACTTTTCCCTCCAGGGCTTTGGAAGGAGTAGAAAAACACACTTGGGCAAGTAATTGAAGATTTTTCTTTTGCTCCTTCTTCTCCCCTCCTTTTGTAAACTCATACTACAAGTAAGCCAGAAATGGATGGAAGGAGAGAGAAAGATCAGATTTGCACGATGGCCAGATTCTGGTAATGTTATAAAATGTGACCCTAATCCTGCTATTCTGTAAGAAAGAGACACCAGGATATCACTGTCTTCCCTTCTTCACCAGACTTGCAGATGAATCATTTGGCTGAATGTGTAACTGGCATTAGCTCTGTGCTCTTGACCTGCCTGCTGACTGTATTTTAGCCATTTTCACTGTGATGTGGGGTGTCCAGCAGAGCCAGTTTCCTCCCAGTAACTCAAGAGAACCCAGAGGAGGCAGAGCTAACACGGGCAAAGCACACCTCGAAAGCTTGGGGATATGAACAGAGCCCTGTACTGCCCCCTGATTCCCAAATGCTGGCATTGAAACACGGGATCAGTGCCTTGCCTTGGTGTCTGAGAGCAATAGGCTCACTCTGGAGAAGGGGAAGGCAGGGATGCTCCTGTTTTAATCAGTTTGTCCCTTTTTTGCCTCCACAGATGATGTGCGATTGTTCGGCTTTGTCCGATTCACCACCGGCGATGCCATGAGCAAGAGAGTGAAGTTTGCCCTCATCACCTGGATTGGGGAGGATGTCAGTGGCCTGCAGAGAGCCAAAACTGGGACTGACAAGACTCTGGTCAAGGAAGTAGTACAGGTAACCTCTTCCTAATGCTCCTAACCTCCAGCTCACATGGCTGTTTTCTGTACAAACAGCAGGAGGGAGAGAGGAGGAAGGATTGGCTCATCCTCCAACTTAGGAGTTAATCCTTTAAAAAGAAGACAGTTTCCTACTGCCTGTCTTCCTCCTAGGAAGGCTTAACATCTGCCCTTTGAGCACTCAGGCATAAAGAGGCACCTTTTGAGCTTAAGGCTGCCTTAGCTATTTCATGAGGAGGGAATTCATGCGCTCCTCTCCTTGCCGCCTCTGAGATGTCTCCCATCCCCTTCCTTGATATGGAAATAACTCACTATTGAATGATCATCAAGTTAAGCAGGTAAAATTAAACAGGAAAACCCACACCCTTGTTTAAACTTCTCCAGAGGTCTTTTGCCTTTGCACAGTGAATTTGTGGAGCTAATCACCCAAAGTCTGAAGTCCCTATCGTACCAATTACCTAACGGCTCTTAATGGCTAACTAGATGTGAACAGGCTTTGTTTGGCCTTGGGCGTAGCAGGGGAAAGACAAATGTGCTCAGTCGAAGTGAGAACAAACAACAGCCAGGAGAGAAGTGACTCCTGGGAGGCTGCACAGAGCCACAGCTGAGACCTGGCTGTGATGGAGAGAGAGGATGCTGATGTTTGGAATGTTCCTTCTGGAGAAGTATTTAAAGCAAGATTAGCTCTTCCAACAAAACATAGAACCAGCTCGCCAGAGCCTGAGAAATGGTTTTGTTTATGCTCTTGGAGAACGGGCTGATGATTAAATTAATCTCCCTCAATAACTGACCTCTTGCCAGTGCAAAGAAACCTCCCAAAAGGACACTGTGAAGGATGAGAATGAAGCCCCCCTGAACTCTTTGGTAGTTTATATGATACAGAAGATTACATTTAGATAAGAAGAATGAGGAAGATAATACATTCCTGTCCTTCCAGAAGATAAATTCTGGTGCTAAATGTTTCAGAATGATGACTCAGAGGGGTCTGTTCTCCAAAGAAACTTCCAGAATTACACCTGAGAGATAGGAAAGCAAGTTTCTGCTCATGGGAAGCAGCTGAAACTGTGTAATTGTAGCTGAAGATGAAATTATAGAGTACTAATGAATGACTCTTGTATGAGTCACTAAGCCCAAGATTTTCTTAAAAATCTGTTTAGACAATGTATTCCTGTTGAGTCGAATAGCATTCCTGAGCACTGTGCTCAGATCTGTCCCTAGGTCTGTTACATATAATTTGCAATTTCACTTGTTTCATCTTTGATTAGTAGTCTGTACAAGTTAATAATCTGGTGGAGCATTAACCATTCTTGGCTGTTACTTAAAAGCTTTCATATTCCAATTAGTCTGTACTAAAATACAAAAACAATACAACTGGTGCTGGATACACTTTTACTGAGCAGCCTTGTCTATAAACCCCTGCAAAGCATTTCTGAATGTCACAGGAATGGTGCTCTCATGTCCAGAAGAAATTATCTTGACAAGTATTTTGAATAGTTCTTGATATGCAACTGAATCCCTCTGAGTGGAGTGAGATAAAAGCAGAACTATTTTCTTCTTTTTATGCCTGTGACCTTGCAGATAATCTATCAAAATAAACAAGGACAAGAAAGTCCAACTGAAATTTACTGGAGGGAATTTATCCCAGAGCTATTTCACTCTTAGTAGTTCCTTTCATCTTCAGGTACACTCTCAGTCTTCTGTTTTTTTACAAAGATTATTTGAGATGTGAGTTATACATAGTAAAATACACTTGTTTGGGTTTTTTTTCTGTAATGATAAACTACAAATCTGAGCCAGTGTTGGTTCATCATTTGGAATAAGTAGTACCCTAAGATGGGAATTTTTTTGGTCTGCAAACCCTGAATGGATGCAGGTGCACTCCCCCTGTGGAAGGGTGGCACAGGGAGCTTTTTGTACAGCTTTCATCTACACAAGGGACAGCTTGGGATTCCAGAAGAGCAGCTCTTCACTCTGAGAAGCCCTCAGCAAAACCTGAAGGGCTCTCACTATCTTCTACTATTTGCCAAAGCACCTGTGGGTCTTTACTTAAGACCAAAGTGTGAGGAGATTCCTGCTTTGTACCCTGTGCTGTGCTGTGCTGATGAGCTGGGGCTGAGCTCTGCTCAGGGCTGAGCAAACACCAAGAAATGTTCCTGTTCCTATGAGACCAAGTGAAAGCCAGTCAGCTCAGGCACCTCCTGCCAGCACAGCCCAGCCCTGGGACAGAGAGGATCTCACCTAGGGGTCGTCAGTGGGCTCCCAGAAGCACCTGGCATAAGGAAAACACAAGGGACATTAGCTGGTGAGGGGTAGATTAGGGCTGTGAGCAAAGGGATGGACTATTACAAAGCAGAGGGAGGAACTGGGCTGCTCTGGCTTTTGTGTTCCTCCCTTGGAAGGGGGAGCAGGTGCTGTGAAATCCCTGGGGAGGTGGCTTGGGAAGCAGTGCTCATAGTGAGTGCAGGAGGTTGCCAGAAAACCTCTCAGGAAGAAAGGACAATTGATTTTTAGCTGTAATAACTGTAAAATGACAGGGATGGATCTCATCTGCTACAAATAGCTGTAGATCTTCTGATCTGTGCTAGATGAGAGCCAGGTCCTCTGGCCCTACTTGGACCTATGCTTATTACCCCTTTAATGTTGTTGGAAAATGGATTTTGAGTTTATTGTATTTCTTTTGGATTGTAGAAAAATCCATTTAAGGAACTATCAGGAGCGCTTTATTTCCCCACAGCCATTTATTTTTCCATCTTTTCCTCCTTAACTCAGCTGGAAATCTTGGCTCCAGCCTGCAGCCTGGTCCAAGCAGTTCAGCTGGGAGCAGATTAGAAGTAAGGCCAGGATGGGGAACAAGTATTTATCTGTCTCTTAAGGGTCTAGCTAAGTCCTACTGTGTGAGACTGCTGTGCAAATGCAGACAGGGGGCAGGGGGATGCACAATTCCATCTTCTGTCCACTGGGCTTCTCTGCATGCCAAGGACAGATCTGATGGGGGAAGAAGTGGCACAAAATTTCCCATTGGAGGTGGATGCTTAAGATGTTTGGGAGATCATTTCTGGGGTAGGGTCTAAACTTACCCCTAGAACAATCTAAACAACTGGGAACTTTATGGACCAGTGACTTCTGCAAGGCATCATCTGTTTGGCAGCAGCAGCAGCAGCCATGTGTCACCTTGTGCCCAGGGTGAGCTGGCAGATGTGTACAGAGCCACCCCACAGCATTGGTGTCCCCTGCACAGCTGCACTTTGGTCACCAGACCCCACAGCAAGGATGAGCCCAGGCACAGGGGTTGTGGCACTGGAGTGGCACCCGGTGCTGCAATGGGGGTGGTTTTGATGTAAACACCAAAGAAATGGAAACAGGACTTGGTTTCCCTCTGACTGTTCCTTCCTGTCTGTGAACTCGTTGCCCTTCACGAACGCATTTCCTACCAGAAGGTTTTAACTCTTCCTTAGGCAGCATTGGGGTCTTTTTCCTCACAGGACTGAATTAATGTCCTGCAGGACTCTCCCAGCAAAGGGACTGCCCAATCTTTGCCAGTTTGTCTGATTTTCCATGGATTTTGACTTTTCTGTTTTCATCAGCACTCCTTCCCCCACAAAGTCATGTGCTCTGTTATTTCCCTAATTCATATTCAGGGTAAAACAGCTCTGTTTCTGTGAGCAAATATTCAAGGCATTTTATTCATCATTATTTTTGGTGAGAAATTCATCTGGCTTTCATGATGTCAACAGCTCTACTGATTTCCTGCTTTGCAGCTCATGCCCAGATCTTTTTTTTTTGCTCACTTTTCCCTTTTCCTCTGGCTTCCTCACTGCACTGATGATGGTGTCCCATGAGGGAGCACCCACTGATGGGGTCCCTGTCTGTGATCTTGGGTCACACAGAATTCCCTGTGTGTGCTTTGGTTTTCTCATATCAGTACAGAGTCCTGACCAGAAGATTAAATAGCTAAATTAAACCAGAAGGTTTAAGAGCTTTGTTAGAGGCAGTCAGGAAATCAAACTCACAGGGAACAGCTATGTCATGGTGGCTTTGAGAGTTACTCATGAGGGTGAGTGAGATCCTGCTGGGAAAGCAGACTAAATTCTCCTTTTGGACTGTTTTTCCTGTTCTGGTTTACTGTAATGACCATACCAAATGGATGTGGATTTACAAGAGCTCTTGGTGTAGAGAAGAGGGTCAGAATCAGCAGCTTCTCATCTCCCTGTGTCTGACACACAGACTTGTGACTCTTCCAGTGGGATGAAGCACAGCAGGGAGAATTTGCAGAGCAGCTGAAATGCAGCTCCCATTGCTGAGACAAGTGTCTGCCAGAGGTTTGGACTGGCTTCTCTCAGTGTCTGGAACTGGTCCATGTAAAATTGGCAGGCAGTAGATTTGAAGAGAGGGTTTTTGCTGAGCTTGGAGTCTGACAGCTGAGTGCAGGAGCAGGTTTGCTGTAGGCCTGGGACTCAGACCATGCTGGAAAAGAAACCTGGAGATGTCATCTCCTCTGCACTGCATCTGCACTGAGGATGAGATGACCAGTGGATGGGAGTGGTGACATTAAGCACAGTAGAACTGAGGATTCTGAACATCAGCAGAAGCTGCTCCAAGCCCCAGAAAAAATAAAATAAATAAAAAACGGCAAGAAGCTGCTCAGCTACCTGGCACCATCTGTAGCTGCTGAGAAGTGTCTGTAGACTATACAAGGATTTTACTCCTGGCTTTAGGCTTTCCAAGCTGGGATTTATAAGGGCCTCTGCAGACCTAGTTTGGTACAATATCTGCACCACACGGATTTTCCCTTGGGCAATTTAGGGAAATTTTATGGCCCATATGCTAAACATTCAGGGCTTGGAAGAGGAAGAAAATCTACTCCACCCTTTTTTTTTCCCCCCTTTTAAGCTGCCTGGAAGAGAAGGGTTGAGCTTTCTGCACAAATGTCATGCTTCCCAGGCAGGGATGCAGGCTCCTTCTTTGCTCCTGCATGGTTGGAGCCCTTTCAGTCTTTACTTGGTGTGGACGTTGACACAGGAGATGGGATTCCAAAATTGTGACCCTTTGCTGCTCAGGCACAAAGAGGAGCTGGTGCCACAGAGGTGCACTGGAGAACCAGGAGTGAACCTCAGTATTTCTGTGTCCTGTTCACTGATTTGAGAGGCAAAGCAAAGATACTGTGGTCACTGTTGTGTTGTGAGAGTGATGAAGATAAATGGCATCATTGTTTTTGTTATCTGGAGGCTGCTGGTGACTGGGGTGAAGACAAAGGCTAGAATTCACTGGCAGGGCTTGCTGTGGTTGTAGGAAGCCTGGGGTTGGGGGGAGGAGAAGGGAAGAGGAAGTGGAGGATGTAAGATGAAGACACATGTCAGCAAATCAAGGGCCCAAGCATCAGAGTTATGCACTGTGCCTTAGGATTTGCACCCTGAACAAAAGCTCAGCCCCAGAGAGCTCAGACAGTAAATTCAGAGTGATGAGGGAGGCTGTGGCTGGAGAAGGTCAAGCAGGATGTTAAAATCAGAAATTCCAGGCGCCAAAGTCACCAAAAGCATCTTCCCTCCTTGGGGCCAGGCTTGAGGAGACCTCGTGGTGGGTAAGAGCTGGTGTGAGGAACCAAGGAGGACCCTGAGAGAATGGAATAAAGCAGAGTTATTAATAGCAGTGACCCAGATTGCACTCTGAGGGTACAAATCTGGCACAAGAGGTGGCCCAGTCAGCTAAGAGGATATTTAAGAGTGGCTGGGAGCAGAACCCATCTGGCCACTGCTAGGGGGATACTGTTCATTCCTTGCAAGGTGTCTTGGTGGTGCTGATGTGAAATGGTGGCTGATGCCCACAGATCATCACCCAGGAGTCATCTGGATAAGTGTCTAGCTGAGAAGGCATCTGAGTAATGATATTTACTTTGTGGCACAGGTAATTAATTCTCCTCTGCTTGGGCATGAGTGCGCTTGCAGTTTTAATTTCAGAATCAACTGGATTCTGCAGAGTGGGCATTGAAAAAAACCCACCCCACACAAATAAAATACAGTTTTCATTGAATCCCTCTCAGAAATGGTTTTATGGACCTGCCTCAGTTCTCACTAAAGCAGGGCAAAGACTCACCCTGAAATCAGATAGTCCTGGGTAATCTGCTTCCCAAGGTGAGGAAAATTTGTTAAACCTGGTACTATAGAAAAGGAATTGAAAAGGCTCAGCTCAAAACTCACACAGGAGCATTTTCAGATAGCTGAAAATCCTGGGGCTGGTCTTAGCATGAGCTGAGCTTTGCAGAGATCTCACCCTGGAGACCTGGAAGTAGGACACTCGTGAGCATGACTAAATCTGAAGGTTTGGGCAGTTTGCCTCTTTATTCCCATCTCAAAAAAAAAAAAAAAAGAAAAGGATTTGTTTTTCTCTAAGAAGCAATGTCTTTCCCATTTTCCCTGGGCTCTGCCAAGCCGTGGATGAGTGCCTGTGCTGTCCACATGGCCAGAAAACGCGAGCATCATTGCAGGCAGTGGAGCAGGGTTGTTATTTCTGAGCACTTTGTGTAGCCGCCCATCAGGCAGAGCAGAGCAGAGCAGAGCAGAGAAGGCTCCCGGAGCTGCTGCGAGGATTTCCTACAGTGTGAAACAGGATCAGCCACAGCCCGGCGGGGGGAGGAGGGAGCTGTTTCCCTCTCCTTTCCATTTCTCCCACCGCATGAAAGAGGTGCTGAGGCTCTTTCAAGCTGCATCCTCCTCCACCCCCTCCTTGATCCCAAACTGAGACCCTTGAGACGCTGCCAAATCAAGAGCTCTCCCATGGCTTAGAGTCTGAAACCAATTAGATGCCCCCCTTCCCGTTGTGCCAGGGCTGTGCCAGTGCCAGGGAGACCCACACAGGATGCCTGCTGCTCTCCCAAAGCGTTCCCTCCTTCTCCATCACCTTTTGGGGAACTCACTGCCCAGGGATTCGGGCATTGCAGATTTCCTGAGACGTCATGGCAAAGCTGTTGGGATTTTAATTCATGTTTTTGGTGGAGTGCAGTGGATGCTTGTGTTTGTCTGTGGGGTGGGGGAAGGGAGACTCATGCAGCGTTCTCAGTTGTGGTTAGAAAGGGGAGGAAAATGCTAAAGCAAGCAGCAAACAGCCTGTTTGCTGAAATGGCTGTGCACACACATGGATGCCATGCCAGCCCTGCTGTGAGGCAGGAAGGACAGCCCCCAACAAGAGAAAAAATCCCCGAGCTGCCACTGCTCTGACAAGAGCCCTAAAGGCACCCCAGGATCCCATTCTGCTCCCAGAAAGGCTTTCTGTGTTCACAGCCTGACATCCCAGCACACTGCCCGGGGCTAGCCCGGCTCCCAGGAGCTGCAGAGAGCTCTCCAGCAGGGAGAAAGCTGCCCTGCAGCACACAAGGGAATTCATCCAGGAGGACACAGAGCACAGGGCAGAGCCTGTCTGGGGCAGTGTCTGGCTTTGGCCACGGTGTGTGCTGGAGATGAGGGGAGGAGGCACTAAAAATCCACTGGAGGAGCTGTGTTTGCTCCTGGTACCATCCCTGTGCTGCTCAGTCCTTCACAGGTGTGACACAGGAGTGTACTCTGCTGTGGTGCTCTTCTTTTTGTAGGAGAAGGGGCCTTAAAAATGGGACAGAGAGGGTTAGTGACTTGCCCAAGATTATGCTGAGGGTCAGTGGTGGTCAGGAGGTCAGTAATTTTGAGTGTTTCAATTCACATACTCTTAGGGAACTTGACCTAACCTGACCTGTGCATCCCCAGGAAGAGCTGCTGCACCCCTGGGCTGGGTCTTGCAGCCAGTGACTGTGGAAGTAGATACATAACATTTTTCCAGGTTAAGTGTTGGGTTTTGCTTTCACTAGCCCTCTGTCTCATCCACAGCTTTCTGTTTCTCATCCCAGCCACAGGAGATCACAGGCTCAGACACCCAGGGAAGCTGGATAACCCATCTTCATTCAGCTACTTAAAAATACCCCCCTTTGTTAACAGGCTTTTTCTTTATCTCTTGCAGAACTTTGCCAAAGAATTTGTGATCAGTGACCACAAAGAGCTGGACGAGGATTACATCAAGAACGAGCTGAAGAAAGCAGGGGGGGCTAATTATGATGCACAGACTGAGTAAAGGCAGGAACCTCCTGGCACCATCACCTGGATCTCAAAGGGAGGGCAAAGGCACAACAAACTAACACACCTGAGAGATGAGGCAACTGAACTCCCCAGCTTTCTGTGGCTGCACCTAAGAACTCCCTTTTTTGCATACAGAGGACTTTTATTTTCCATTCTCTCTCATGAAACATTCCTCTCTGGGGCTCTGTTTTTCTTTTTTCCCCCTTTTTTTACTCATAACTCTGTGTTCTCGCACCTGTGGAATTTAGGTTTGGCTCTGCTTTGGTCCTATTCAGCCCTGTGTTTGTAGAGGCTTGCCACTGTGTCCTTCTTCATGTCTGTGTGTTTTACTTGGGCTCAATCTGGTTTTTGAGGGAAGAAAGTTTTGGGGGAGTTCTGAACATTGATTACTTTAATTTTTGAGAAATTTGTTTGGACTGATATTCTTGGGAATAACATTATTTGCTGTTCTATTTGCTCAGATCAGCTTGAGATGACTTCCCTCAAACTTTGATCAAATCATCTAAGCAGAAATGTCCAGCTGAGATGTTATCTAACAGCTTAAACAACAAAGACAGCAAACAAAAAAATTTCTTTGACTCCTAAAAAATGGGAATAAATTTGCCTTAAACAGTGCTTGACAGTTGCTATGCTCTGTGCTGCATCTCTGTCCCTCTCTCTTAAAAATAAGATCCACCACAATCCTAAAGTGGGTTTTGTTGCTCTTTGGAGGTGTCACAGCACAGTCAACTGAGGGGCTTAGAAATGTCTGGTCACTATTTTGTGTATGTTGGTCTCTGGGTTTGTATCTGACTTTCCTAATGCTGGGGCTCAGGAGGTGAAACTGCAATGCATAGATTTCCTTTTTCAATGATGTCTGAAAAAAATAGCAGCTGCTGAATCCTTCCCTGCCCCTGTCCCTCCTGGTTAATTTGCAGTTAAACACAGCATCTTCAGTTCCTTGGGGCCTTTGGCAGTGAACATCCTCCAGCTGGGACCAAGGGATGGAGCAGGGCAGTTCCATCCATCCCAGCTGGGGTTAAATATTCAACAGCAGAGGCCCAGAGAGAACCTGGGCTCAGTTTGGCACCAAACTGTTTGCTTGTGGGGGCTCCTTTGTATGGCTTTTGTTTTTCCATCAAAGGTAATTGTCCCCAGAATTACATGTTGGGAGAGGCTGTGGGCTTGGGGGTCAGCACTGTAAATCCATTCCAGAAATAAATGTTTTTCAAGAACAGTTCTCAGCGACTCTGTTGTTCTTTTACCTTCCCTGCAACAAGCCCATATTTAGGAGGGTTCTTAATCCTTGGTGTAAAGCTTTGAGCTCCTGCAATCTTGGGGCTATTAGGAGAATTAAACACTGGCTTAGATGTAAGATGATCCCAGTGCCTGCAGCCCTTGTCTGCTCATCTCTGCTCTGAGAGGCAGAGGTGACCACAGTGCACCCGACACACTTTTTGTTCAGCAGCTCTACTTCTCCATTTCCAGCGCCAAAACACCAAGTGGGAATTGTAATTAGGTCAAAGAGAATTTCACAGCCATGGAAGATAAATGTAGAGAGGTCAGGAGCAGATTTGGGGACAAGAACAACATTTTCAGACGAGTTTTGCAGCTTCCTGCACAGGGTTACGTGGGGCATTACAGTTCTGGTCAGGACTTCCTAAACCTTGCCCTGAAAGAAGGGAAATAGTTGTTTTTTACAGGACTGACAGCAGGGACAGGCATAACTAATGGGAAGGAGCTTTGCAGAGAGCTTGTGGTGCTCTGAGGCTTTGCCTTACTGGTTCAGTGACCACAATAAACTTTAATTTGACACCCTGTGGCACAAATCTCAGCCTGGTGTTGAAGCCTGGCAGCACCACCAGAAGAAATTCATCTGCACCAGCTGTGGTGGGGGGCTCAAGAAAGAGCTCAGCAGAGGCAAATCAGCTTTCTCAGCCTTCAAAGGCATCTCAGCAGGACAAATGAAGCACCTGTGTTGCTTTTGGCAAGCTGGGTCCAGGGATGGAGGAAGTGGAGGCATCACCCTGGCTCTGGTTGCTTTGCTATCCTTAATCCAGCTCTTAGAACATGAAAAATCCCATATTCCCTCTTTGAATAACCTCTGTGGTGTACAGGCACATGGACTCTCTTGCTGACCACAGGAATATCAAGTTTGCAGGCATTGCATGGTAACACATGAGAAAAATGGGAAGGAATTACTGATTTGTAATACGAGGATAAATCCTTGTGGGGAAAAAAAAAAAGTAGCCTAATGAATGAGAGTAATAACAGAAAATCAGTGGGGTTGGGTTTTTTCCAGCCTCAATTTCATCTTTTAGGGCAGGCTATGTAGGGATCCCACCCTGGTGATGTTATGAGGAACTTTGTGGGGAAAAGCTGGGGTGAGATGCATGGGAGCATTGCTGCTGCTCTGCCTCTGGCCTCACTGGGTCAGTGCTGAAAAGCCACCAGGGAGTTCTTGTTTGTACAGTCCTGTCCCTCTGGCAGCACTGCAACAGCCAAGTTAATCAAGTCCCTGCTTGTCAAAGCCTCAGTCAAACAGGAGATTATCTTGGTCACAAAGAATGTCCTGGAAACACACCCAGCCCAAGCTGATGAATGCACATCCCAGGGGGCTGCCTGCCAGTGTTTGGGGCAAAATGTGGTTGCAGAATTAAATGTTGCATTTTTTCTTTACTTCTCATTCCTGAGGAGTAATCTGAATTAGCCATTAAATGCCTTTGTTTCTAGAATGCTGATTATACTTCAGTGTTAGGAATGGGTTTCATTTCCCTCAGGAGAATGACTTTACTGGTGTTATATGAAACCCTCACCTTGGTGCTAGGAGCAGCTTAGCTGGTCCAGGGGCTGCACAAGCCTGGCATAACTCACAATCTGTTCTGCAGCCTAAAACTCATCTCTGGGGTCTGCACCCACTTAGCTGGAAAAGTATTTACTCTACAGTGTTTGCAGGCATTCTCCTTCTGTGCTTACAATGAATAAAGCAAGAAACAACTGGCAAAGATGGAGCAGCAGAAAGACTGGGACGTGAAGAGCAAAAACTTGAGATCAATTATTTGTGGTGTGTCTGGGATCTCACACTTGGTATATCACAAAAGCACAAAATAAATTGGAATTTGTCTCTGTTCTGAGACCACAGGGGAGCTCAGTGTCTGTGAGTGGCTGCTCTGATCTGATGCACCAGGGACTCTGCTGTGGGTTGTATTTTCACCCAGAGAGGTGGAGACAAGGAATTAATAATGCCTATTTTTGCTGTGACACTGCTCGTCAGGGGTTCTCAGAGCGTTTCAGGAAGATTGGAATCACAGAATGAAAAGACTTCCAAGATCATCAAGTCCAACCTTTGGCCCAACAACATCATGTTACTAAACCAGAGCATTGAGTGCCATCTCCAGCTGTTTATTGAACAATTCCAGGGATGGTGACTCCACCACTTCCAACGCCTGACAATCCTTTCAGTGAAGAAATTCCTCCTGAAAAATGTATTTTTGCTTATTGCTATAAACCAGACTGCACTAATATTCCTCCTGGAGTACAATATCCTTGTTCAGGAAGGAGCAGGAATAGCAGCTCGTGTGTTCCAGGGAATTCAGGCTCTGGGTGTGTGCTCTCCTCCCCTTATCACAGCAATGCTGATAATGCTGCATCCCAGGATGGATGCTAGCGACCACATGAGACAGGCATTCCCTTTTTTTCATTTTTAAGGCATTTTTTCTAGAGTCAGGTGCTCTGGTTTTAGTCCATTTAGCATTCAAAGCCTGGCTTTGCCTTATCAGCCCTTTCCTCAGGCTCCAAGGACCTGCTGAGGCTCGAGGGCTGTGTTCTGTGGTGTCCCTCGTGTTGTGGCTCAGTGGGACTGTGCCTGTGTGGGGACCCAGGGCTGGGACACCCTGCTGTGCCTCCCCCAGAGCTGGGACAGTGTCAGCAGTGCCAGCAGCACTCTGGGGGCTGTGTCTAACAAGGAACAGATGGAAATGGATCAATGGCTGCTTTATATTTGGCATTGCTGAAGGATTTGCTATCCCTCCCCATCAGGAATCCAATTTTAGCAGGGAGGAAGCAACAGAGCCGAGTGAAATAGCCTCCAAAAGTCTTGATGAATACAGAGTCACGTAGCAGATGAGTTCCTTCCAGCCAGCCCTGACTGGGGGGCTCTGTGCAGTGCAGGCAGATGGTGGGAAGGGAGGGGATGAGTGGGGGACACCCCAGGACGTGTTCAGGACACCAGGGCAGCCCTCAGGCAGGGAGAGGTCTGGTACCCAGGGGTAAAGTCGTGCTTGGAGCGTGGAGAAAACCAGGCTGCAGTGAGTCAGAGCAGCCTGCAACTCGTGAGCAGCAAATTCCCACTCGGAGGAGGAAGGAGGCCTTGGGAGATGAGAAAATAGCTGAGCCAGGCAGCGCTGGCCCCTGGAAACCGCCGGGGTTTTATGGCCGGCTGTTCCCAAGGGTGTGTAATGCCAGATTAGCCTGGGCTTTAAGGAGGCTCTGCCGTGGGCATCCCGGGGACATCTAATCTCTCCAGCTCGAGGTGGTGCAGTGGTTTAGCAGCAGGGCACTGAGGAGAGGGGTCTGGAGAGAGGAGAAGGGGCACGCGGGGTATTTGGGGAGTTACGGGATGGGACCGGCTTATAATTAATAATGCAAGAAACAACTGGCCAAAATGGAGCAGAGGAAAGGCTGGGACACGAAGAACAAAAGCTTAAGATCAATTATTTGTGGTGCATTTGGGATCTCACGCTTGGTGTATCACAAGGATACGACAGAAATTAGAATTTGTCTCAGTTCAGCTCAGTTTAGTGCTCCACCACACGGCACAAACAGAGATGTTGTTTCAAGGTGTAAACTCAGCTCCAACCAGGGCATGGGCTGTAAGCTCAGCTCAGTCAGGACACAGGCTCTAAGCTCAGCTCTAGTCAGGGCATGGGCTGTAAGCTCAGCTCTAGGCTCATTCCTTGACCCAGAGCCTGGTGGACACCCATCTGCTCACAGCTGGCACTGCATCTCTGACAGAGCAGGGGGAGCTGGCAGCAGGAACTGGAAGCAGGAACTAGGGGATGTCCCACAGATTTCCCAGACTGGAACCAAGGGCTTGTGGAAGGGGAATACATCTCTTACTGAGCTGTCAAGTGAGATCTCCTCTGCCCCCAAATCACACACTTTCGAGCACCCTCTGCTCTGTAAGGGTGCAATGTGTCATTGCACAGAGCAGCTGTGGCTGCCCTGGATCCCTGGCAGTGTCCCAGGCCAGGCTGGATGGGGCTTGGAGCACCTTGGGACAGTGGGAGGTGTCCCTGCCCGTGGCAGAGGTGAAACTGGATGAGCTCTAAGGTCCCTTCCAATCACAGTCCAGTCTGGGATTCTGTGATCTCAGGCTTGGCTTTATGGCCCAAACAGCCAAAACAGCAGAGGAGGTTTAATTGCAGCCTGTGTATGGCTTAGTGGGAATGAGGGCAATAAATGACATTCACAGCCCACTCAGGCCTTCATCCCTGCTCTCTTCATCTTTCCCAGACATCTGTTGCTGGCCTGGAGTACCTCACTTTGCTTGTCGTTCAAGGGCTGGTTGATTTGTGTAAGTTTATCTGGGCTGGGAAACAAAGAGAAACCTTCCAAGACATTTCACCTTTCTCCCTCTCTCCACCATCAAAATGTCCAATAAAGTTTTTCATTAACCTTACGACTCCTTCAGAATGAGAGCAGATTTCTGTGGAAATGAAGCTGAAGGGAACAAACAGCATCTGCTGTGCAAATATTAAATGCAGGCAGGAGATGAATAGACTTATCTCCTTTATCATGATTAGCCACATTTCGGCCTTGTAATTTTGGCCTATCACTCAAAAGAAACTGTAATCAGGATGTAATACATCCTATTGGCAAATTACAGCCAGGCAGCTGTTGGAGGCAGCAGCTGAGCCCTTCAGCAATTTAAACTTGGTTTTATTACACCAGGGCAAGGCTCCAATAAGTATATAAGTGACATGATTTAAAAATAATAAGAGTTGAATCTTATCCCGCTGAAGTTAATCCCAACGTTGGTTTTCGTGGGAAGAAGTGTTTTGCCAAAATCAGGAATCCAAGAGGTCTCAGGGGTGTCCTCAGCACAGTGAGACTGTGAGAGCAAAGGAGCTGTGGTGAGATCAGCCCTAAGCAAAGGTGTGAACTTCTCACCGGGATTTCTGGGTTACTACGGGCCAAGAAAAGCTCTGTGTGAGGAAAGTTAGATGAAATCTGACTACAGAATACAGGGCTCAGACAAGATTTAAAGCGTGCTGTGGCAAAGTGTGAATTTTCAGCTCTCTTCTTGAATGTAGCAGTGAAGGGTGTGTTACCATAACAAAGAGCACCAGAAGTGTATTTAACTGAATATGTCAGTGTTTCAATTTTGCTACGTTCCAAATGAAGATAAAACTAAAAGCTGTTACAATTCTTGAGAGCAAGAATCCTGTAAAAGTTTCTAACATTTTATGCAAAAATTCCCAGTATTTTTCAGACAAGAACCATAACTCTTGGTCCTAAAACAGATTCCTATTACAAAGTCACAAATTATCCTGTGGGCTATTAGAAACACCTTGTAAAAGAGAAGCACTGTTCTCTTTTCTAGATGCCAAGTGGCTCTTGTCTATTTTACAGTGGGAGGGTTGCAGTGCCCATTTCTATGTGTCAATATTCCCTGCACTACCCAGACAAGAGCTGTTTTCCATATCCATGTGCTGGCTGTCACCAGATACCACATTCTGTTTGAGAATTATTTGCCTTTTTTTTCCCCTAACACTTTCAGTTCAGTTGGAATGGCAGGGTTCATGAAAAACTTTTTGGGTTGAATCACAAAATTGGTTTTTAAATCAGAAATCAGCATTTTCCTTCTCTTTTAAGCCGTTTGCCAGGAAGCATCTTGCATCTGGCTGTATTTTCCTGCTAAAACACAAAGTTTCTGGAGAATCCCACTTCTGGATTCTCCCTGGGTTAATGTGGATACAGCTATGGAGTGATTTGATAGGGAATCTCAGTTGTGATCTGTACAGAGCAGCCAGCTTATCTCACATCAGAGCTGTAAATCACATATGCTACAACATTTATTATCTTTATCTCCCTTATTTAAGAGCTCGAACCTGTCAGATGAAACCATAAATCTGTTCCTTGCATCAAGCCTCTTAATATTTCAGTTGATGTTTGTTTCCAAAAAATCTCTGCCAACGTTTCATTTTCCTCTCATACTGACACTTAATGCCTTAAGTGCTTGGAAAGATAAACACTGGCTTTAAGCAGCACAATCTCATGATCAGTTTATCTGAGGATTATTACACGGCTGCACAGAGGAGTCAGTCATAAATTGAGCACTTTTTGCCCTGGCTGCTGATTTAATTCCAGTGAATGGGGTCGAATATTCTGAGAATCACTGACCTGGGACGTAGAGGAGGTTCAACTTATAATTTTATCCAGTTAAAACCTGCTGGGGTGGGACACCAGGCTGTAACTGGGACCCAGGCTGGGGGTGAGAAGATGAATTTTACTGAGGGCTGAACTGGTGGTGTCTTGCAGCTGAGCACAGCAGGACAGAACCAGTGGCAAAAGGCTGAAGACAGATTAACTGAAACAACAAAGCAGACACAAACATTTTATAAGAGAAGGTGATTAACCTCTGGAAGAAATAAAACAACTTACTGATTCACCTTTTCACTACAATGCAAAGCAAGAACTCTCTGCAGTAGATGCTTGAATGAAACACCAACAATTGGATTTAACAAATGGGAAATACAACTGTCTGCAGTACACAGATGATTAGATTTGATCTCAGCTCCCTTAGGAACTTTAAGCATCTTCCCAGTCTCAGGTACAATAACACAAGAGATGACTCAAAGTGCATTTTCACAGAGCTCAGATGCGTTTTCAGTGGCAGAAGTGAGGCAGAAGTGAGCCAGCTCTGCTCCAGACTGGGCAAACAGCTGGAATAAAAACGTCTAAAATTGTTAGAGGGCTCCAAAGGCAAAACTCATCTCTCAGAGCCATGGGATTCTCAGCCTTAAATAAGGACACACAAGCCTTTGTTTGCTGTAATGCTCTTTTTCCTTTTCAGCCTCATTTTGAATGGATAAAGTTGTCTGAAGTAGGGTTTTATGGTTTATACCAAATGTTACTTTGAGCACAGCCAAAAAGGCTGGAGTCTTCCAGTGGAAAAAATATTTTAGAACTGATGTTGTATCAAAATAAACCAGCACAAGTTCATCCCCTTAAATGTAAACCAGGCAAGAAACCAAGAAAGTTTGATTTTAGTCCATGTTGGACCAAAATGTAGAAAAGAGTCTGCGAGATGTGCTGGGAAAGAGCTGTGACAGATCAAAACAAGGTATGGAACTGGTCAGTGGCCCCAGCTCTGCCCTCCTGGCACGGGCTGCACCCCACACAAACAGCTCAGAACCTGCCTGCACATCACTGAGTGTTCCTCTCAGCACGTGAATAGAAACTGAATGTCTCTGAACAGGATAAACAGCAAGAAATAACAAATCCTTCACTTAACAGAGGCACAAACCAGAGCAGCCACTCCAGTGTCTGTAGAGCTGGTGAGGGGTTCTTGCTACACTCCTGCTCCAGACACCAGAACTAGGACACTTCACTCAAGGCAAGAGGGCACAATGATCAAAAATTGAAGTAAAAGCAGTGAAATGATTGCTAAATTTTCTGACTTCTCCATTCAAGGCTTTAAACTGCTCCCAGCAAGCTGATGTCTGTTTGCAGGAAGAATGAGAGTCACTTACCCATCCCTTGGGCAGCATAGTAGGGCAGGGGAGGAGGTGTACACTGGTTACTCTGCATGGCAAATCCTGTGCAAAATGATAATGAATAAATGAAGAGTCCATTAATTATTGCCCTGGTAATGCAACTATCCCTAGTATCAGTGCACAGCTCTCAGCTTTCCATTCCACAAAGAGATTTTTTGGTGAGTTTAAAATCTGTTTAGTGGAGCAAGTCCCTATTCTGCTTTCACCACTTGCAAACATCTCACAGAGGCCAAAATAATCCTGTGGTTTACCTGGATTGGAACTGTAAATCCCAACAAACAACAAAACAGCTTTCACTGTAAACTTCCTTCCCAGGCTTAACTGTTCCCAAGGTTGCTTCTGGTGACACTTCCATGCCAGTCTGTCACTTTTTATTTGCTTGCAACTTATAAATCTGACCTGCAAGAGTGATCCAGCAATAATCATAGTGTTCCTTTTTGCTGGCTTCAATATTTGAACTGAGTGCAGCTCTGCCTGCATGAGCAGGTTGTCAGAATCACCACCCAGTTACAACTCTTCTCAAATATACACAAATAATTCTTCCAAATTCACATTTTACTACATTATTTATACCAACAGATGTCAAGGCAAGAACACACTGGATTGCTTCCTGAAAACTGGCACTGATTTCAGTTTGGGAGTACATTCTCCTAATGAAAAACATGTTAGAGGAGAGGATGTTTTCAAAGCAACTGATTCTGGCATGTTAGATGTTGAAAATAAAGATATGCTTTTCTGTACCCTAAAAGAATTCCACAAAATTCACACATTCTTGGGAAAACAAAAGATCTTTTTGTATGTGTGCAAAAATTGTCCCATTTCTGGAGCAAGAAATTCAAGCTAACAAACAAATCTGCAATGAGGACAGATCCTTTGGGGACTTCTTTACTATGTAGATTCTCAGACCACTCATAGCAGTGATTTTTGAAATATTTTGCTTTTGAAAGGTTCTTTGTGAGGGAAATGTGGTCTAGATGGAATCAGGGGTTTAGGAGCTGGAATAGAAACAGAGTCCACTTTCTTATGAAACAGAGCACTTTTCATGTTCTAAGCATGACAGATAAATCATAGATAGGTCTGAAATTCAGTATTTGAACCCACAGGTAGATCTGCCCTTCCACTCTGTTTCTAGGGAAAGGAGGAAAAGACATCCACAGTTTGTGTTCCCTGAACACTGAGGGGACAGAGAGCTCCCATCCAGCAGCCTGATGTACAAGGCTGATTGGGGCATGAGATGGATTTGGGGTAAACCTCCATGGAACTCTGAAAATTCTCCTCCTGAGGGATATGGGAGTACCCAGATTCTGCCAGGGACCTCTGGTATTTTCCAGGACAGAACTGGAGAGCTCTTGTCTGTCTCCTCACACACTCACAGCTTCCCTGTGCCTCGACACACTGCAGGTTGCTGCAGTGACTAATTAATGTGCCTCTGCAAATTACTTCATGCAAGGAAATTACAGCCACATCTCTTCTGCTGGTATCATCTGAGACAAGCTCTGTTACCCCAGGACTGAAATTGTACCTCACTCTCCTTTCCTACAGAACCTTTTCACCAGGCTGTCCGGCCCAGGTTGTGTTTCAACAGTTAAAATGTGGTGTGGTGAAAGCATCACCAAAGAAAATGTCTCATAAATAGTAACAGGGTGCTGTGTTACCCTCTGACTCTTCCAGAGTGAAAGATGATTTCATTTCAACAAAGAAGTGCAGAAGAAATGGTAAAAATCTTTTCTTACAGGTCATCTGCCCCTTCTCTCTGTTCCTGTTGTTTAAGCAGAGAGGAAAATAACAAACTCAGAACTGTGATTTTTTTTTTATTGGGCATTCATAGCTTTATGTTGGATTCAACAATATGAATTATTACTGAGCTACATCTGTTAGAGAACACAGTCCAGGTAAAATCAGCTTCTACTGGCTCCTGTTCAGATGAAATCAAGAGGCTTTTTGCCATCATTTTTATAGGCCCAGATATTGCTGTAAAATGTAAGGGTAAAATATTTGGACAGGCAGACACATATGATGTGTCTGTGCAAACTGAAGCCAAAGCTTTTCAGCCTCCAGCAAGACTGTGTTCTTAATTAAGTATAAAGAGGAAGGATAATTTGATTCAGAAATAACATTATCTTTCCTCCAGCTCCCCTCACACCAGAAGGTGATTTTGGTGTCACCATCATTAATAAAAGCACGGAGCATCAAAGATCCACATGCAGTGCTGTGGAGCTCCCCTGCCATGCTGGTTAGAAACAAGCTCTGATTGATCCCCAGCACAGGCCAGGTGTCCTGAGCTGGCTTTCAAGCACTGAGGGCTGCAGAAGGAGTGGCTGGGGCTGGGGAGAACCCTGGGGATCTGTTCCATGGAAATGGTGTCCCTCTGCAAGGCCACCAGGCCAGGATGTCTGAGTCGGTGAACTCAGGAAGGAATGATCCCTGAAAGGGAAAGAATGATCCCTAAAAGAGAAGAAATGATCCCTTAAAGGAATGTATTCCACTGCTCTGGCATTGGCAGCTCCATCACTGCTGTGTAGCTGCATTTTTAGCCTTCTTTTCTGTGTGACACTTTTATATCAGCTTCAGGTCTAGCACTGACAAAGGGCCATCCCCACTGGTGCAGTTGCTCTGGAGCTGCAATCTCCTCTTTGGTGCAGCTCCTTGAGCAGTATCCTACCTCAGGAAGCAGTTTTTGAGGTTAACTGAAGAATGTAGAATGATGATGGTTTTGTTTTCTTCAGTGATCAATCTTTGCCTGAAAAAGTCTTTAAAGAAATCAGTATTTTTTATATTTTCTGGCTCTCCAGTGATGAAGGGAAGGACACACAGAGTTCCTGCACTTCCTGTACACCTGGAGATCCCAGTGTAGCAGAGGACAAATGATGGCACGGGCTGGATCACCTTCCTGCCCAACTTTTATTCCCTTTGGCTCACACATGGATCAGTGGGGAGAAGCAGCTGAATTCAGAGGACACAATCAGAGCCTCTAAATTAGCATTTAACTTTTCTCTGGGTGCTTGTAATAATCTCTTTGGACACTGATATGGTCAGGGATCAGTTGGGATCCCCAAGCTGTTGAAGACATATGAAAATAAAAGTTCTCAACACAGTTCCTCAAAATGAACACCTCATTCAGGAGCTCATTCATACTTGGAGATTCCTCCAAAACCAGTGTGTGTTTTCAGTGGAAGACACAGCAATTGTTACATGTGAGGCAGCCTGACAAAGAAAGAAACTAAGACAGAAAAACTGACCCCAAAAGCAAAGATGATAAAGCGGAAGATGAAAAGAAAGTTGGTTTCAAAGATAAAATATTTAGAAGGCTTTTGCAAACACAAGTGAGGAGAGGAGAATACTTGGAGTTAACCAGAATATTTTTAGTGAGAAAATGAATTCAATAGTCATAATTCTCTGTGTCTCCAACACACTGGGACATTTCACATTAACGTTTATGAACAGACATATATTTTCTCTCTCACTGAAGCATTTTCCCTCTTCTATTTTCAGAGCCCTCTGGAGTGCTCAGATAACCCTCCTCTGTAAGTCAATCCCAGCAGGAGGCTATTTAATAAGACTTTTTAAGATAAAATATTTCTACAAAGGTGGAAATAATGCTATACCTACAGTCCTTTTCAAAGGAAGCAGAAAAGAGAATTTCGCTGTGGAAAATCTCTTTTTGATCATTGCAGGACATAGTAGTGACAGGGGTATGTGATATGTGATTATGGCAACCACTGAGGCTCATCTGGAGACCCCTGAATTTCATTATTCTGTTCCACACCATTCCCACTGACCCTGCAGTGTCCTTGTGCCTGCTCTGACCTGTCTGAGGGTGGTGTCAACTTAATTTGGTTGCTAAAGGACCTGAACAAGAGCTGGAGCCTGTGCTACAGCTCCTCTGTTTGCCTCCCTGCACCTCTCAAAGGCAGTGACAGGGAAAGGAACAGAGGAATCTGCTCTGTCTGCTCCAGTTTAACAGAAAATCCTCTCTTGGTGTCTCAGTATGCTCCTCTCTTGAGTGGGCCTGAATGCAATATAAAATCCCATTCTGGTATGGGCTCTCATTTCATTCTGTACCACAAGAACTGACCTTGTTCATGTAAGGCACTTGAGTAATTGAGCTGTTCATTTATTTGTCGTGTTGATTTTGGGCATGTTCTCTCCAGCCTTCAGAATTTGTTTTCTTAAAAGCCAGGAAGAAACATTTTGACAGCTCCCCTCAGCAGGTGTTTATTTCTGGCCTTTGAGTGATCTGAGCACTCAGCTTGTGGAAAGCAGGGCTGCTGGGCTCTCCTGAGACCTGGTTCTGCTGCCCCTCTCTCACCAGCTGTGCCTTACACCAAGGAGAAACCTCAGCCCCCATCAGCTGAGCAATCTGTGTCAGACAGGAAATCTTCAGCCTTTCATGTCCCTTCAGAGGCAGGAAAATCAACAAAGAGAAAAATGCTCAAGGTCTCATGTACTGTCCTACAGCCTGAGGTACCAGAAAACAGGAACTGGAAGTCTTTTCAGTTTGTTCATCAATCCTGCTCCCTCTGCCCCAAACAACCACAAGATAAAAGGTCAATAGGACATATATTCTATACTGACTCTATATTCTATACTAACTATATATTCTGTATTGACTATATGTTCTGTGTTGACTATACATTCTATATTGACTATTCTATTTTGACTGTATTTCAAATGATGAAAGTTTTTAAACACAGCCAAAACTTTAGAAAATATTCATTGTTTGGAGAAAAAAAAATAAAACCACAAAAAGTTGTGATGCTTACAACAAAGCAAAATATTTTTTCTACACAACCAAACCTTTTGTGTTGATTTTGATACACTGTTTAAATATGTATAAGAAATTTTGTCTTACCACTGACATTTCTTTCATTGCTAATTCTTCAAAGAGCAATAAATAACAATTATTATAAAAAATGTGAACTATTCAACTTACCTTTTTTGCTTCCCTGCTAAACTGAATTGACATATTCCCAGGAAAGGTTTTAGTTCTGCACAAATCAGCATGTCCTACAGAATTTTTGTTCCACAGGGAAAATTTTATCTACCTGCATCCGGTAATTGTTCTATTTTTCACCTCATGAAGACCTCAATTGGATCAGGTCAGCTTTCCTATTCTGGTTTACATTTATTTCCAACAGGAAACCCTGTCTGTCAACTGAGTATTCTGCTAGCAATTAGAATCTCATCCAACATGTGATAGCTTTTCCTAGCAGGCTGCAAGAATGAAAAGAGGACATTTTGGATGAATTAGATGTATTAATATGAGTATGTGTCACACACTAGGCATTGTTGATTTGTCATGACAATATCTCCATGGAGATTTCTAAAATACCTATTCCTGGTTAATGTTTTCACTATTGGTCAGAGACTCATTCCAGACCCCAAAATTTGGGGTTAATATGGGTATCCTAGGGGACCAGGGTTCCAAAGGAAGTACAATTAGCTTGGATGCAATTTTCAGAGATCCACAGAATGTCCTGAGTGGGAAGGGACCCACAGGGATCATCCAGTCCAGGCCCTGTCCCTGCCCAGACACCCCAAATCCCACCCTGGGCATCCCTGGCAGTGCTGTCCAAACTCCTGGAGCTCTGGCAGACTCGGGGCCGTGCCCATTCCCTGGGCCTGGGCAGTGCCCAGCATCTCTAGGGAAGAACCTTTCCTGATCTCCACCCTAAACCTGCCCTGGCACAGCTCCAGCTGTTCCCTTGGGTCCTGCCACAGGTCCAGAGAGAAGAGATCCGTGTCTGCCCATCCCCTCAGGAGGAAGCTGTAGACTGCAATGAGATCTTGACCGCCCCAATGTTTCTGTAATATCCTCTCCTCTCCCTTAAAAAATAAACAAATATTGGTAGTTATTATTTTACATCCTCAGGTGTCATTCTCTCTCTTTTTTTTCTCCCTCTCTGATTTTACTTTATTGCCAGGAATCCTTCCACTCCAGGAGTTCTGCGATTTTGATTGACTCTGAGAAATTGAACTACTGTCTTTCATTACACAATTTAATTCTGTTTGCTTTTGGAAAGGTTTTAGAATTATCTGCCTGGTGACCTTGGCTTGAGCAGAACAAAACACCCTGTGTGCTCCAGGGGGTCAGTGTTATGGCATGGGAAAAAGCTCCTCTCTGGAGCTCTCCTCCTGTGGGTAAAGTCTTGGGGCTGCACTGTGCTGTGTGCTCTGCACACAAACTGTGCAAGAAGACAATGAGCATTATCACTAATGAATTCATCTCCATTTTTTCCCTTTCAGCACAGATTATAGTAAACAGCTATAAAGCCAAAACAGCTGTAGGCGAATAACAGCAGAGTTCAGAATGGACTCTGGCCCTAAAAACGTCACTCAGAGCCTTCAGATTTGCAAAGCTCCCTGCTCACTCTCCATCAGGGATGGCTGCCACAAACTGCTTCAGTTCTCTGTGGCTTGGGATGGACTGAGCTCACTGTGAAATGACTTTCTGGGAAGCCTCTCCCTTGTTTATTGCAATTTCTTGCTTTCTGGAAGAGACTCCGGGATTGTTCTGGCTATTGTGAATGTGACCTCAGATGTCTTAGCTGTTATTTCTCTAGCTGGGAGGATTTAGCAGCATGGTTCAGGGGCCAACAAAGAACGTTCCCAGTTAGTGCCCAATACTCACCTGGCACCTGTGTCAGTCAACGTGCCCAGATGGAAATGGATAATAAAATTCATGACACAAGAACACAACTCACAGAGGAAAAGTGTTGAAATAGTTAAGGCAAATGTTATCATGGCTTCAGGCCACAAAAAACCAGCAGAAAACTCAAGCAAATTTTCCATCAGGGATCAATCCTGTTTGCCAAAAGGAGCTCAGTCTGGAACTTCTAACAATGAATCTCCAGGATGTGCTGAACTTCTCCTTGCTGGGACAAAGAATTTAAACTATTTCAGGCCTGACTTCAGGTATTTACTACCAGGGCGTGTTTGGCAGGGGCCAGCTGAGGGAATCTTCACAGGATGGCCTGGGGAGGGACAGCTCCCTGTTCCACCACAGCTGGAATGTCTCACAGCTGCTTTCTCTTTTGGTGATAGCTCACTGGACTCTTGAGTCTTTCTGGGCTTCAGGAAGAATTCTTTGCAGTGATTTGCCCCTGTAGCTTTGCTGACTTCCCTGATGGAAGGAGCAGGAGAAATGAGTGCCCTGATGTTCTCTGAGTGCCTCTGTGAAAGCACTGCTGCTTTTCCCAAGCATTTTCCCCGGCTGCTGGGGCAAGGCCCTGGTTCTGGGATCATTAATAGCAGAGCTCTGAAATAATGAGAGCCAGAAATACCCGCTGGATGTGGATCAGACATTGGGATTGTGCTTCTGGTGAAATGCTGAGTGCAGGACACAGCATTCACTCTCACTTTCCCTGCCCAGAAGAGGACAGACCATCTCTGACAGTGGAAAAATGCTGGAGCAGTAGCTGCAGGAGATGCCTCATTAGGACAGAGATTTCTGGTCCAACATAAACCTCTCATTACTTTTTAATACATTCAAATAGGCAAGTTTGCTTGCTCTGGATCAGTGCTCTGTGTGATGTGATTCTGTGTCATGACTTTTCTGAGCTGGCACAAGGAGCCCTTAAGCTGGATTTATTGTTTTGTTGAATCATGACCTCAGGGATTTGTGAGAGAAATGAACTGCAGCCAAGTGCTGGAGATTTGAAGGCAGTTTACAAGTGGAACCTCAGTCAGGCTGAAGTCAACAGCAAATCTCTGCATTCTCTTTTGGAACAAACCCACTTGATCACTGAAACATGAACTTTCTGTGAGAACACATGGACCAGGTTTGGTGTGGCTTGAATTTCTGGCCTGAGGCTTCAAGGAGAGGATATCCATTCTCTCAGAATGATGGAGAGGCCATCCCACTCTCCTTTGGGATGAGGGCTGGAGCAGGCTCACACCAGGATCCTGAGCATCCTCAACTTTCCCTCCCTTCTCTGACAAGGCCACTCTGCAGTGTTTCTGCTGCACTGCTGCAGCTGATGCTCCCACACTCACCCTGGTTCAAGCACCAGGCAGGAAACACTGACATGATCCTTGTTTTGGAAAAGGTTTCTTTAATCCTCCTGTGGCTGCCATTGGTGTCCTTCCAGCCAGTGACTAAGGAGCTAGAGCTGGATAAAAGCCACTTCTCCCATCTCTCCCCTAGATTCTTTTCCAAGACATTTTGAAAGGCTTAAGATGCTTTCTACTCCAGTATGAAATATTTTCAAAGATGAAATATAACGTGGCTTATATAAAACTGCAGGATGCAGAACACAACCCCATTCAGATCCAACCAAAGATTCCCTGAATATTGACATCCTTTGGAAATTTTCCATTTTTTTCACCAAATTTTCAGAATCACTAAACCAGCTGAATTACTTTTTAATGTTACTTTGATTAAAATATTAATTTTCTTTCAACCAATAAATTATCTTAGCCAGAAAATAATTTGCATTTGAGCATATGGGTTGACTCAAAGACAAGTTAATTACAGAACACAGTGCAGAAAACATTTGCCTACTTGAAGAAGACTGCTACAAAAAGGAAAAATTAAATAGGTGTTATCTCTTTTTAAATTAAATTGCCTGATACAGGGGATGTACTTTATTCAACATGAAACAGAGCCTAGATGAAATGAGGAAGGAAAAGAAAAAATGAGATTGAGAAGGCATTGGGAGAAAAAGAAGAAAAAACACTAAATAAAAGGCTGAAGGAGAGAGAATGAGGGGTGTTTTTTTCATATTTTTCAAAAGGTCCCATAGGAACTGAGGTAACACTGAGAGATGCAAGATGGAAGAGAACAGGACTGAAGCCACACTCTGCTGGGTTAAGGGAATTTCTGCTGCAGTTGCTGCAACTAAGGCAGAGCTGGGCTCTGATTTACACCAAGAAAAGAAAGTTCTTAACCCAAACAATTCCTACCCATACACCACAGACTCCCTGTAATTGTCCTTGGGAGCAGGACAAAGCCAAGGCCACAGCCTGACACACCAGGCTGAGCCTTGCACTCAGCTCAGGATATCTCCATGCACAACATATAATTTCAAAAGGCAGCTTTAAACGCTGGGATGATACAATTCTGCTCTCTGTGATTCCTTCCAAATTATGTATGTGGATATTAATTATGTAAATAAATTTATCACTCATGTAATGGTCATGAATATAAACATGGGAGTAATGCCAAAGGGCAGGGAGAGGCTCTGCTGAATTTCAGAACGAGACCTTCTGGTCCCACTTCAGGCTCTCTGATAAGATCAGAGAAGTCTTGGTGCACATTAGAGCTGTGTGTTCCAGTATGAGACCATTCAGAACTGGGCAGCATTTCCAGGCTTGACCTCCCAGGTGTGAAAATGGAATTCCTCCAAAGAAGAAAAGATGAAAGATGCAAGATAACTTTTCCCTGGCCATGTGTGCAGAGCCTGCTTGCAAAGAGCCCAGTAATTGTCAGGGTCATTCTCTTTAATCTCAGTGCACAATCCATCTCCAAACACCTACAGGATCTGAAATACTTTGTGCATGAATTCAGATCAATATAATGAATACCAGGTTGTCATCTGTGTTTTCTGACATTGCTTATGCAGGATAGAAGATTATAACATCAGAGTTATAATTATGTTACCAAAAGCCTTGGATTTAGTGAGTTAGTTGGGTACCTGCAATTTAGTCTCTTACTGATCATTCCTCATTCAGTCTTTTATTTATCCCATACCTTGAAAATGCACAGCTCATGAACCAAACACCAGTTCACATTTATCTCCCTCCAAAAGCTTTGTTTAGTTTGATTGATTTTGAATATACCTTCAGCTCTAGGTCACACCAATTGTGGCAATGACAGCTCTTTAGAGTCATTTCAGTATCTCATAAAAAGGGATTTAAGGCCCTGCTCCTCACAGTACATCAGTTTTATTGTCTTTGTGAAAGGTTTGGACAAGGCAGGCATCAGCTCTAAGCACTATTTGATCATAGGCAAGAAAAGGAAACTGTTCCTATAAATATCTGGAGATTCATGGAGGTCTAGGAGTGCAGTGGATCTGTTTTATACAGTGAATCAGTGCATGGTTTATGCCCCAATCACCACACACACAGCACTTTTAAAGCCTTCCCAAGGCACTGCACATATTTGGATTGTCCTGTGTGTGGTAGGGACGAGCTGCAAGAGAAAACCTGAACACTAATTTCCACGTTTTCATGGCTCTAAAAGATTAATGTATAATCCTATAACCCAGGTTTTCGATGACATCTGTAGATGCACTTTCCTACTTAAGCTCCACAAATCAAGAATGTCTTCATAATTAATTCTTTGGAAAGAATAAACTGATTCAAAGATGTCATTAAGGGCATAATTTAGTGTAATGAATCATCATTACAAAATAAAACCCAGCCTGGCTCAGAAATTATTGCCAATTTGCACCTGAGTCTAGACTTTCCTGGGGTCTGTATTGGCAAGGCAATGTAGGTGTGGGTTTGGGGCAATATGGGGACATTTCTGTGGGGAGGGCAGGTCTGAGCTCTGCACCAAGGAGGCTTTAATTGGCCTCAGGTGCAGTGGCACTACACACAGCAGGTACTTTCAAAAGGACCCTGACCTGTCCAAGGATAGAGGGAGACTTTAGATGTGGAAAGCTTGAGGAGCTGTGTAGGAAATATATTATTTTTAATTTTTTTTTTTTTCCCAAAATCCATCTTGTTCTAAAGGAATTCCGAACATGAGCAATCTACTCAGCATACAAAGGCTCTAACCAAAGCAGGGACATCCCTCACCCAAACAGTACTCAGATGTTTAATACCAGAGAGTCGACTCACTAAAAATCTATTCAAGAGCAGGTGACAGAAAAGGTTTTCCAAGCCAGTCTGTGTCAAACTGGGATGTGCTGGCCAGGCAGACCCAAACTCAGTGATGCCAAACTGGTGCCAGTGCTCACAGCAGTGTAGGATGCAGGGGTGGATCTGATGCCTGCCTTGTTTGCATGCTCCCTTCCTTGCTTTCCTCTGCTCATCAAGCAGCTTTACTGAATGCCTTTGGGGCTTTCTTATGTCTGAGCAGTGCCAGAGAAAAGCAGAATTGGAGAGGTCTTGCACAGCATCAAAGTCAGAGCAGAGCTGAGGAAACAGAGCACTTTAACCCTAAATTGACACATTATTAAATTCAAAAAGCACAGGGGAAAAAACATCCTCTTGAAAGGGGACCATGAGGAGCCTTTTTTCTCCCACAACTTGCCAACCCCAAATTAGTATTCTGTGCTCTCTGAAGGAGGAATGCTTTTTTTGTGCTGTACTACTTCAAAATGGCCCTTCAGAAAGTGTTTCTCAGCATGCAGGGAATAGCTGAAGGTCTGAAAGAAAAGAGTGCATTCAAACCAGCACTTGGTACTTGCAAAGATTTTGGCTTTCTATGACCCCAGTCCTCCCATTCTTCCACAGCTACTATCCAAAAAGAAATATTTTCATCCAGCTGGCCTCCCCTGTAATGAAGCAAGCCAGAATCTTTGTGTTAATTTGCAAACTGGGTGCTTCTCTGGGATTTGGGCTTTCCCAGCTGTAATTTATTCCTCCATGTGACATTTGTTCCCAGCATAGTGACACCAGCAAGGGCTGCAGCAGGCCCAGCTCTGGCCAGGGCAATGTGGGCACTTGCCAAGAGAGCCACAAGCTCCCTGTAGAAGGGCTCAAATGGCCACTGCAAGGGGCTGGAGGGAGAGAAGTTCTCTGCTCTTGCAACCCCACCATCCTGCTGGCAATGGAGCCATGGGCCCTTCCCCAGGCATATCAGCTCAGCTCTTTGTGTAATTCTGCCTTTATTTCTTCTGCCCTTTCACCAGACAAGGGACTCCACACCCAGACCAAATTCAGAGTGGATACCAGAAACCTTGGATGGATACAAGTTCCAGCTCATTTCCATTGCTTTGATTTAGTTCTACATCAGGTCTTTAATTCATCATAACCTTTAAGTTCTTTCACAAAATTAAATAATTTTCTTATCTGTTACTGATAATTTTCTTATGTTCCTTCCCTGGGAGATTAAGTGAGATAGTATCTGTAAACACTTTGAAGATGTTAAAGTGCTTATTACTGGATTTGAAAAGTCAACAGAATCATAAAGTTACAGGTTAAAAATATATATTAAAAAAGAATAAATCCCAGACACCACTCCTGACTCACTCACACAGCTGGATGCTGAGTCCTTCTGACCCTGGATCATGTGCTGCTCTTTATCCCACTGTCCAAATCCCACTGACTGCCCAGGTGAGGAAAAAAAGGGGCATCATCTAATTCAAATTCCCAGTTTCAACCTAAAGAAATCCCCTGGGATCCACAGCTTGCTTTTCTCTGAGCACAAAGGGAATTTTACATCACCAGTTTCTGGCCTTGCCTATGTAGGCAGACAGCTCTGGTTTCACAACTTGAACATCCTGGGCTACAAATTACAGCCTGATTCAGATGCTGCTTCATATGTGGCTCATCTGTGCCTTCTGCCAGCCCATGAATTGCTGGGAGTTGGGCAGGGCAGGGCTTGGAGCTTCAGTTTAATCTCTTAGTGCCTGGCAGCCAACACTCAGAGGGAATGGAAAGCAGGTGCAAAGTGGAGCCCCTCCAAATTCAGGTCAGGAAGAGTCATAAGGACACAGAGCACTCGACAGATGGATTTCCCTGTTCTCCAGTCCACAGTAATTGAAGAATTATTGTGCAATTAGTGGCAAAGTAATACAGAGCAGAAAATGGATTTGGGGTGGATGTTAACATCGGGGAGGGGATATTGAAGGTGATGAAAAGGTGGTACCTCAGTGTCACTTGGTTTATGTCCCTTTATCTGCTGGACAGAATCAAACCTGGGGAAAGGACTATACTCTGGAATAGGGGTTTTGCCTTCACTCAGCAGTTTTTGCAGCCAGGCCATTGAGGGCTCCTGCAATATGAATCCTCCATCACCTACATTGCACTGACCTCCCTGTGTATCATAAAAACTCATTTTCTTCTCAGAAGTCTCCCTCTTTGCTTCTCCAGAACTTCTCCTCAGTCTTGCCACCTTGGAAAGACTTCAGTCAAACCCATCAGAGACAGATTTGGTTTTCATTGCTCACATGTGACGTGTCTTGCTGACCTTTTGGTGCATCTGTTAACCCTGGTCACTGTGACATTTCAATTTCCCCAAACAGAAAGGAGGAACGAAAACAAAGGGTTTCATCTGCAAAGCTTCCACCTCTGAACTCAATAAAACAATGTTTAAATTGAAGGAATTAATAAGTATCAGAAGCCTTTTTTTTAGACCTCAGAGAAATGCAGAGAATACCGCAAAGGAACAGCAGAGTCTGCAGAACTGTGATTCAGATTTCTTGTACCTTCTTTACAGAGCTCACAGAGCTTTTCTTGGATATTAGTTCTGTCCCTTCTGCTTTGTGCTTCTCTGACTGAGCCAAGCCTGCTCAGCTAATGCTTTTACAACTCAAAGAACCTATTTCATCTGATTATTTTTCAACCACTAGAAATTAGAGTTTGAAACTGCTCTTACAAAGAGCCATCTGAACTGATGAGAATGTGAAAAAATAGCTTAAGTGCCCATCAGAGAAATATCCTGACTGTCAGCTGCTTCTGGGGAAGAAACAACTGTGCTGAGCTACAAGAGGAAGCACCAAGAGCTCTTTAGCCCCCAATTTGCTTCTAAACAGGAAACTGTGTGAGCATGGTTTGAGGAACAAAGTGGGGAGAGCTGAGGTGTGAACTCTGCTAAACCCCAGAGGTGGTGGCACTGAGTCTGCATCTCAGCAACTTGGAGAAAAATGCAAGGAAGGGGCTTTTCATTGATACCATACACAAGGATAGAACCAGCAATTCAGCACCTTGTCTGTGTGCACCAGAAGGGAAAAGAGCAGGAAAGGCGTTGTGTCTAATTCTCCATCACTGGTATAAGGAATAAGGCAAACAGCTCTGTTAATGTGCTGTCTCTATGGTAACTGTGCAACAAGGCTCTCACTGCACAGATTTGCTCACTGCTTTTTGCACTGCACAGGAAATAAATACCTGTATCTTCTGTATCAACTCCAATATCTGTGGATTTTACTGACTTCTGACACAAAAGAGCAGAAGATGTGCAAAAAAAACCAAACTGGAATTGTCTTATTTCAGATTTCAGTTTTGGAGCTGGACTGCCAAAAACCCTAAAAATGAACCAGGTTTTTATCGGTGGGAAAACAATGAACGGGAGAGAAAAATTCCCTCCAGTGAAAAGGTCTTTTGTGGGCAGGGGAAGAATTTTTTTTTGTACTCTGTACTAGAGCTGTGTCTTCTTTCTCTTGCATATGCCCACTGTGTCTCAAGCATGAATCCAAGGAGATGTAGATTTTGTTTCTCTGAATGATGATTTCTTCCAGGCATTATCCAAAGCCAGAGTGCCTTTGCCTCCAGCTTGTCATATTCACATTTGAGTTATCGCTGGATCTTTTTGGAATTTGTGGGATTCATCTGGACTTTTGTAGATCTGGCCCCAAGCAAAAGTTTTGGATCTGCAGATATTTCAGTTCCTCAGCACTTCAGCTCTTTTTCCTGAACACAGGAATGGTGTTTCACATCCATTTCAGAGCACAGAGGTGGAAGGAGAGGGTGATGGTAAAATCACAGATTAAAAGCAGTGATAGAGAGGGACAAAAGTTCTCCTATCACACACTCAACAGTGGCTGCAACACTGGCCTTTTGACATGCTTTGGTTATTTGCTTAACTACCCACTTCCCCTTGGAGACAGAGTCTCTCCTCTTTCTCAGTTCCTCTCAGAAACTGTTCCTATCCCAGGCTGCCTTGGTCAATTCCAGTCTGTGCTTACCCAGAAAAAGGGGCTCAGTACAACATGAATACTGGGAGGTCAGGAGTCTTCTACTTCTAGTAACTTCCCAGGGCTGGAACATGAAAGTAGCTCAAAAACAAAAATAAAAGGAGAAAAAAAATGATTTTGCTAAGAAGCACCGAGTTCACAGGAGATTCATGTGCAAGGGGGTTTCCAACTTTTCCTTCCATTGAAATACAAGGAAATTAAAAAAAACCAGTTAACCTGCTTAATTTACTCACATCCTGAAACCATTAATAAAACCATTTGGGAAGCCAGTTGAAAGTGATGTTGTAATCTCTTTTTAATTCTTGTAACATCTCTGGAAAATATCACAGTGGGCTCTGCTCTGGGTTCAGGCATCCAGAGTGACTGCAGCAACACAGCATCAAGTCCTCCCCAAAATCTCAGGAATGCTTTATTCAAGATCCTGAGCTAAAGTCTGCAATCATTCTTGTGCTTATCACAAAGAGTTTTACATGTATAATGTCCTTTTTTCAAGGAATTGGTGGCCTCAGCTGGCTCCAGCATTTATAACTCACGTTTTTGCTAGCAACAGAGGGAAGTTAATGCAATTTTAAAAGATTTTAGGTCAAGTTCATCCATGTTTAATGCATTGGGGAATGATCTGGCCCATTCTGTGCATCTCAATTTGTCTGACTGCTTAAAACAGCAACTGTGCCTGTGTCCAAGCAAAGAACAGGACTTATGTAGTCAACCATACATAATTTGTGGATTTAACTGCACAATGAAAATGCAATGGCTTTGGGGCTGTGCCCTGATGTAAACCAATGGGGTTTCACTGTGAATGGCTGGAGCTCACTGTAGGTATTACACTGACAGGAGCCAGTGGGAACGGCAGCACGGCTGGGCTGCTGAGGACACTGGAGCTTTGCCTGTTTCCTCTGAGCAGTGGCTTTGTGCTATTTCCTGTTCCTAGTCCTTGTCCTTTCTACTTGTGCCTCCATCCTGACCCACTGACACTCCACCTTTCCACTTCCTGCTTTTTCATGCTCTGCTGACACATCCTCTAACAGCAGCAGCAGCTTTGCTTTTCCTTCCAGCCACCCTCCTACTTCCTGTCCCATCCTTCCTCAAATCTGGGGGTTTGACCCTAATTTCCCTTCTGATCCCTTCCTGCACACATTTCTTTGATTCCTGAAATGTTAGTCCTGCTTTGCTCTTTTCCTGTTCTTGTTTGACTGGTGAAGGGAGCCTGTCCAGGAATATTCCAGGAGCTCAGAGCATATGAAAAATGTGACAATGGTGAAAGAGGGCAGATAAGGCCCAAGCACCAGCTGAAGGATGAGCAAAATGATTTTGATAAAAACACAAACCAGATAAATGACACCAGTGAAGAGAAGTATTTCACAGTCAGAGCAGACTGAAATCAAGATGGGGAAGAAAGTCTGGTAAATTTAGCTAATGTTGACTCAGCTGATGTCCCCAGGGTGATCCACTAGATCTGCTTTACAGTTTCCTCAGGCTGCTGCCTCATATTTGAGTCTTTATTTAAAAAAGCTTTCAACCAACAAAAAAACCCAAACACTCCCCACCTGCTGCTTTCCCCCTCAAAAAAACTCCAGAGGGTTTATCTCCAAGTGTTCTTTAGTCTGTGCTCTGTGCTGAGCCTTCCTGGAGGAGATGTGGTTCCAAGAATCACTGATCTGTTTCAGGTACTGGCTGACCAGCTGGAGCTGGGAAGAACAAGCTGGAAATGCTCAGCTGAAATCCTCATTACTGAGTGTTTGGCAGAATTATGAGCATTCATTCTTTGAAGGCAGTGATGAATGCCAAGAAAAGCTGAATTTCTAGGACTGCCTGTTAAAATGCCTCCAATGCCCACATCCCAGAGCGTGTGCACACCAAAATATCTGATTTAATTACTACATCTGATATAGATCAACAAAAATATTTTAAGTAGATGCTGTAAATTGTAAAGGAAATACACTAAATCCTCTCCCACTTAACTCCTACAAAGGGCTTTTAAAGTCTACCAAGCTCCCACAATGTCCCTCAGAGAGGCTGTGTGTCCAGTGAGACACAGCTCACTCAGGTGAAACACAGAGTGCCTTCAGAGTGCACAAAGCAGCAGCTGCTTATTAAGGATATCAGCCCAAGAACAGCATCCATTTGAAACACCAAGCAGAATTTAGGTCAGGAGAACGTAATTATCCAAGTTGGAGTTTGTCCAGGTTACCTGGATTACCACTGCTATAAAAAGTAGAGCAGGACCATCAGTGAGTGATTAGGAGCTGTGTTTAGCAAGGCTTTGGAAGATCCTAATGTGAATTAGTGTTCCATTCCAACCAAATTTTGGTTTGAGTTGTGCATCTATTTCATTAAAATCTCCCCTTTATGCCATGGCATTCAGCTGCTGCTTTCTGGCCAGTCACAACAGTGTGATTTATTTTTTTCTAAAGTTTCAGTGCAAAAAAATTACATAGCATTAAAGTCTTCTGTATTACATATATAATAAAAACCACTAAATGTTAAACCACTGGTAATTAGTAATCTCTTGTGTTTTATTTTTGGGTTCTTTGTGGTCTCAGCCCTGCAGGGAGCCTCCAGATTGAACAGGATTAAGGACTCTCCTTCCTATGAGCCCTAAATTGGTATCTCCAGATGTAAATCTATTAGAAAGGCAATAAGCTCCCCCAAACCTACTGCAATATGCACCTGTAGAGCACAGTGTATTTCCAGATGCAGGTTCAGAGGCTCAGCTGGGTAGCAGCCTCTGCCTGGAGGGTGATTTGGGAGAATCCCCCTGTGCTGGTGCCAGCTCGGGCAGCCTGACCTGCTCCATCACAATCGCTGCCTTTCCTGCACCTTGCTTTCAAAGAAATTAAAAATGAATCTCTCATTCCTGGAACAATAGTTAAAGCTAAAGGAAACGGAGGCAGACTGAGGCATGTTCAAGGTTGAGTAATTCCTGACAGTTTTCCCTTCTGTGCTGGCTTGTCCTTTGCAGACCTATTTGCTCTCTTTGCTGACTCACAAATCCATGTGGCAGACTTAAAAGACTTTATTATAAATACACCCATAATCTGAGCTGTCACTCCTGCGAGCTGCTAAGCTTCTGCTTGGGGCACGGGTAATAATGAGTTCTTATATTCCTTTATTTTCCATGAGGGAGAGCTATGCATGGATTTGTTATCAGACATCTGCCCTGTGGGATTCTATAGCTACTTATTCCTCCTTCCACATTCTAGGGAAGGATGGATTCTCTCGGTTATTTTGCTTGTGAGCAGAGAAAAAAAAAACCCAGCAGCTAATGCTCTTCCTTTGTCTGTGTGAATTGTGGCATTCAGCAGTTCCCGGAGGACTGTGGTGCTCCACACAAGGGCCGAGGGAGCACAAATCCATGACTCCACAGCACACTGAAAAGCAGAGCAGTCATGGACAGGACTGTACAAGGTTCTGAGAGACTTCAGGAAGGAGGTTGTGACTGGAGCTTTGCCATGAACAAGGGAAAGGGAAGTCATGCTAAGCCTCCCGTGAGCCAAAGTTCATTACCAGCTGTTCTGCCTACAAGGTTTTGCTGCCCACCCTCAGCCTCTCTCTCTGCACCTTCCAGCTCCTCAGCCTGGGGCTGCCAGAATAGCTTCCCTATTCATGTTTTTATTCTGTGATGCTAATCAAGTAGACTAATTATACATATGCCAGGGTTGACATTGGCAGGAATCATGGAACTGGAACCACCTCCCACCCCCTCACACTCCCCTTCTGTTCAGACCTGGGGTGTTATTAATCCCCTAACACCAAATCACTTCCATTCTGTTCTTCCAGTTATGGCAAATGCATCTGCCAATTAGACTTCTGCCCCTGATTTGCATGTGCCCCTGAGTTTTGAACAGCATGCCTCAGGAAAATGGGTCAAAATTCAATGAAAAAATATTCTACCACCACTGCTTCTACAAAACCTCTGCTTTTCTTGAGAATATGTTGATTTTCACGTGTTGGAACAAAAAAAACTCCCCCCAAACATGAAGCACTTCAATGTAGTTAAATTATTCTGCTTTGGCTTTGTGCCCAGGAAATATTTTTGGGGTTTGTACAAAGAGTTCTCTCGTGCATTTCCATTCAGAAGCAATAGGATTGATGCTGTAATGATTGCTGGATTGCTGTGCTCTGCAAACATTTGCTGTGTTGTCTGCTGGAGACAGAGAGGGGGTAATCACTCGTGAACCCTTTCTGTGGGAGAGCCCTCATGCTGCACCAGCCATTTCACTGCAATTTATTCAGTGTCAGAACTGGCACTGGAGAGGCTGCAGCTGCTGGGATCAGACCTGGGATCCAAGCAAACAGGAATTCTTCCCACAGTGGGCACCAAGGGCACTGCTGAACCAACCTCACTATTCAACAAATGCATTCACCAAGCACAATCCTGTAAGGCTATGATTAAATACTGCACATTCTGTCTTTAAAGCTCAGGCAATAATATAACCCCTCACAGTGCTTCTACCTTCTTTTAGCACTTTGCAATTCCTCAGATTGTTCCTATTCACTTTTGGCCATGTTCATCTGCTACTTCTTAAAAATAACATCAAAAAAAAACCAAACAAATAAAACAAGATGTCTCTATTATATCAAGTAAGAGGCAATCAAAGCCAGATTTGTGGGGGAACTCACCAAGACATGTTCTTTAGAGAACTGGAAAGGTCTTTCTGGTTCAATTTTCCCTATTCCCCATTTCAGCTGCTATGACCAGGAACTCCCCCAGACACAGAGCTCATTTCCCTTTCAGCCAAAGGATGCAAGTACAAATGTGTTGCTCTAAGTTTTGCACACCACATTCCTTCATGTAAAATCTTAGCTGGACTCAGAGAGACTTTTTTCAGCAAATGGTCAGAAAAAGTCTAGATAAGTCAGGGAAATTTGTGTTAACACCTATAAAAGTCCTCCAGTTTCTGCTTTCTGATAATCCTCAGCAAATTCTAGGCAGGGAGTAGGATCGTGAATTGCGTAACCACAGAGTCACAGATAACATCCAGTGTGACTCAGGGCAAATAAAGAAATTTTTCCTCAGCAGCAGAGAAGATATCAGCTCTGTAGGAATTCTTGCTCCACCTGAGGCAAGGACATGAAGGTCAGTGGGTGGAGCAGAACTGAACGCCATTTCAGTTTGGGAGAGGAAGATGGTTCTGAAATGCATTCAGCATCTAGAGAATAAAATACAATGAAAGATCCCCCGAGCTACTTTGCTTCATTGTGGGCACACCAAGGAATTCCACAAATCTCCTGTTCATCACAAAGTTCATCTGATGGACAGAGCTTTGTGTGCACTTTATGAGCATAAGTAGGACAAGGACAGAACAATTAAGTCCTATTTATATCACTGTAAACAGATATCCAAGACAGGACCTAGCAAGCAGCCACAGGGACAAAACCATCCCAAGAAGCAGCCAAATAAGTGGAAGCTCTCAGCGCTCTTCTCAGCTGAGGCTGGAGGTGTGCACACAGCTAATTAGCATTGCTTCTGCAACCAGATTAGTGACATTTCAGAGCAGGGTGTAAGGAATAGATGAGAGTCTCCCACACCACTCCTGTGGGATTTAACAGAGCTCCTCTCCAGGGCTCTGAAATTCTGGCACACAGAAAATGCACCAATGCTTTTCTGGCTGCAGCAAGGGAGAGTTTTTGCAAGCAGAGCAATGCAAGACCAGCAGTTACAGACCTCACCCCACCGGGATATTCTGGAGCTGACAAGAGCCACCAGACTGGGTGGTTTTGTTGCAAAGATCCTTCTGATCTGAGGCACTGGAAAACAAACACCTGATATTCCCACTGCCTCCAAGAGCAGCTGTGTTAGCTCAGACTCAGAAATCAGGGAACAAAGGGCTCCCAGTACACAAAGGGTCCCTGATAAAGCTGCTGTAGGCCCATCTGCTCAGAGCTGATTTCTGTGATGGAGAAAATAAGAAAGAGGGAGAGAAAGGGAGAAAAGCCCTTAAAGCATGAGCCTTTTTGGGTTTTAGGTGAACCCTTTGCAGTTTGCCGCTGGGGTTGCCAGAGCAATCCTGAGCCTGTCTGAATAAAGGTAGAGCTGAAGGCACACACATGGGCAGGGCTTGTGCCCTCTCTGAGGCTGCACACAGCAGCTCTACTGGGCTGCCTGGGCACCTCCACCTGCTGAAACATCCCCCAGCAGGTGCCACAGCAGCTTTGGGGAAGGATTAGTAGACTTAAAAGGTAGCTTTTAGTTTTGTACAAGTAAAATGTGTCTTTTGAAAACAAATTCTCATTTCAAAGGCTGTTCCTAAGGCTCAGCCACCTCCTGACTTTGGAGAGGGATGAGGGTTGCTGGGTAAAGGCATGGAGTAGCATGGCTGGGGAGATTAAGGGCACAAAAAAACCTGGGATCTAGATCCTCACACACCTAAATCAAGGAGAGTTTGAAGTTAATTTGGACAACAGGACTGATTCATAAATGGAGAGGGAAAATACTAAATTTCCCCTCCCTTCCCACAACACGCCGAGGTTATTCTGCAATGAGCTGAGAGCCTGCACCCACTTGCTCACTGAAGCACATCTGGAGTTCCAAAGAGGACCTTGAGCTCCAGGGACACATGGAGGGTGAGCACACAACCCTGCAGGCAGTTGCTGTGGAGCCAAACACAAAAGCAAGCAGGCAGCTCTGCACTGGAATAAATGGAGAGCGATCCCATAGCAACTTTTATTCTGCAGCTTTCAAACAAACTGTTACAGCAGGGAGCAGGGGAGATGGGAGGTGGGTGTAAAACCACAGCCATGAGACAGCTCGCTCCAGGACATTTGTGCTCACATTTCTTGGCTCCTGGTTGCACTGTTATCTGCAAGGGAGCTGAAGCCAACACTTTTGCCAGCCTTTCTGTCACTGGAGAAGGCATCAGCAGCCACAGTTCCAGCTTAGCACAGAGGAGAGGCAGCTGTCTGTTAAACCATTCGAGAACTTGGCAGTGCAGCTGCTTTTGCAGCATAAATAATTTCTGTTAATGGGCCAGGTTGGGAAATTAATTCAATTGTTTCCTCTCAAATAGAGTTTTTGCATCCAATTTTGACAGGGTGTTTGAAGTGGGGGCTCTCAACTCAGTGCTTTTTGGATAGGTTTTCCAGAGAACACATTTCTGAAGACCACCTGGGAATTTGGTGACATTGCAGGATTTGTAAGATCTTGTACAACACAGTAGCAAGAACCAACTACTAAGCATGACCTAGAACCATCTTGTTCCCTGTTCCACAAGTATCTGTCTGACTATGGATGAGCCAGGTGAAAGAAAGGAGCAGGATATATGGGGGAAAAAACCCAAGGAAACACAAAACCCACGAACCCCACATTTTTCTCCTGAAAGCAAACGATCAGCCTAACCAGTTCCACGGTTCAGGATGCTGGATGGTCAATTAGAGAGTGGCATCAGCTGGCATTGCTGCTAAGACAAAAACACACGCCCAACTCTGCTCTTTGGCAAGTTACTACATCTTTGACTCATCCCAAGTCATGAGAGGCCTACCAGAAGGTAAAATCCACAGCCCTCCTTCAGGCTTTGGTTTTCAGTTTGTGTAAGAGTAACAGGATCTGCTTCTAGGTGTTAAAGAGGTAATTTATGATTGCTGGGAAGCCTCAGTGCAGCCAGGATTAGGTTTTGTCTCTTTGTTCATCAAGTACTTGAGAAGGAACACTCTCAGTGAACATGGCAGGACTTTTCATGATGGGAGACAGAGGAAAGAGTCCATGTCCATTAGCCAAAAAAACCCCCATGATAATCTTGCTGGACAAGTCAGCACAGAGTGGCCATTCAGGAGAGGCTGCAAGAGAGCAAAGCTGAATACCTAAGGTCTGCACTCATGATCCTTGTGGGTCCCTTCCAACTCAGAACACTCCATGACAATAGGGCCTCTATGGCTTCTGTGGATGGCAGAGTATGTTTTCTTCTATATATTTACATTTTTAGTCTAGTACCATAGAGTTTACTCATTTTTGACTCAAAAGTCAAATAGCCTGTGTTGCTAAACCTCCAGCTACCAGAGCAGCTTTTTAAACCAAGCTCTTGTTTAATGACAACTCTGGTATGATTAATTTTATTTATTTTAATAACCCATTGGATTCAGTTTGCTCTGTGTTGCTGCATCCTCTGCAAGGGCAGTGATTTTGCACATTATAATGGTTTCTGCATTAAGCATCTTTTCTGTGAAAAATCAGAAAACTCCAGCCGAGCAAATTGCTGGGTGTTGTTGGGGCTGTGCTTAGTGCTGTGGTCATCTACTTCACTGAAAAAAAGAAGCCCACCTCTCATGCAAGCCTTAACAAGGGACTGGTGTGCATTCCAGCTGTCAGGATGGGGAAAGCAGGGTAATTGGAGCGATTAACAGCTCACAGTGGTTAGGACATGCTTTTGCATTTAAGGTGGAGTGAAACTGTCCTCTAACAGTGCCATGGCTGCTCTGGGAAAGCCTGTGGAATCCTATTTGTCATCTCTGCACCAGTATTTTAAATTCTGGAATCCTGACCCCACCAGTTGGCACCTGCATAAACACGTCCAAGACATGCTGGAGAGCAGCAGCACAAAGGGATGTGCTGACCCCCAAGCTGTGTTTTAAAAAGATCCTCCACTTGAATGTATTATGAAATAGTAGCAACTTTAGTAGCTAATGTGAGGTGAACACAGAATATTTACTATTGCAAACAGGGCAGGAGCAGTGGTCAAACAGGGAAGGGAAGGAGAAATTTTCACACATATTTGATAGGATTCAGTAAGAAATCAGAGATAAGGATCCAGAATCTCCGTAGAAATCAGGACCATGCAAAGCAACGACATCACAGTTCATTTGAATTACTGCACCAGTGGGATTTTGCAAATTTATCTGCTGCTTTGACCCTCAAAGAATTGACCTAAGCAATATGAGTGTGAAGGACATCTGAATACTAAGTTTTCCCGAAAATTGTTATACCTTTCCAGACCATAAAGGAGACCTAGAGGACAGCACTGTTTGTTTTTCCTCAGTCTCCAAAGGCTTTCTTTACATGCACATTTCACACTGGATAAAAATAGCCTTAAACCCTGGGTCAAGTAAGCTTCTTATATTGGAAAAACCTGATTCAAGTGGACAAAGGAGACAGACATGGCACGCCATAAAAAGGCCTTTGTTTTCAGTGTCTGCAACTTGAAACACCATCCTGGTCTCATTTTCTGTGTCCAAGAGGGAACTAACCAACTCTGATTGCAAAGAGCAGAGTAAGCATGAACAGGGTGTGGGCTGTCTACTTCTCCTTTCTGCAGTTCGAGATCAGGCTAAGTTCCTTTTCAAGCCTAACTGGAAACTGAAAAATCCTGTATCTCCCATCAGCACTCAAAATTTACAGGCTGGTCAAGATCTTCACTATAGAAGAATCAATTGCAATCATTTCCATCACCAGTAATTTTGAAGCTGTCTCAGTACTAAAACATTTCTAGAGATGTGCACATGGCTTATTTCTGATGTAATTATTTCTGAGTTACAGTTCAAAGGAAAGTTGAAGAAAGTCAGAGAACAGGATATAAGACTTCCTGGTGCATTTTTAAACTGCAGTGCATAAAGCACTAGAGCTCTGTAGATTACTCCAAAGGGAATGAGAAGGGAAAAGGAAAGCAAGCCTATTGTTCTGCTAAATTTATTAATCAAGTGTCTGGTCTGTTCCTCTTGGCTACCATATTTCAAGCAAACTTGGTCACTTGAGTGTGCCTCAGTTTCCCGCTAAACACCCCACACTCACCCAAAATAAGAAGTCAGAAGGTTAATCACCTCTCATAATTAGCAACACCATGATCACCTTGGAGGATTCTGGCAGGACTAGAAACTAAAGCTTTATTATTATTATTTATTATTAATTACTACTATTCCCCTTAGAAGTGTTGTGGTCATAACCAGAGTTTCTGTGAGAGCTCCCAGGGTAGATGCAGGACAAGCAGCTGGGTGACAGAGGGAATTCATCACTGTCCTACAGCAAGCCATTCCCCCATCTGAATCCATGCCTCTTGTGATGTAGACCAGTTTAAAAGTGAAATTTAATGGATCCCTCACCACACCAACTTAATTCTACAGCACTGGAGGCCAAGATCCACCACTGGCTGTGAATAGTCCAAGGTCTACAAAGGAGAAGAAAAGTTGGAAATTTTGGCCAGAATTATATCCACATTTTTGTGGTTCTAACAACAGAACAAGCAAAAGTAGTTCACATGAACACATAAGATCTTAAAAATGTAGATGTAGAGAACGCAAAGAGCAGATACACAAGAATAAGAACTTTTTCTTATTGAACCAAAAAAGAATTTCCCCAGTGCAGGAACTGGTCTCAAAGCACTGCAGAAGGGGATCATTACCCTCATACCAGCAGTTTACCACCTTTCAAGATCCTTCCTTTGAGGGAGCAAGTCTGTGTGAGCAGTACCAAAGAAATCCCAAGCTGGATCCATAACCCAGAGTCCAGCACTCAGTGAGCATCCCAGTGCAACAGTTGAGACTGAGTTCCTTCCCAAGCTTAGAGCAAAGTCATCCCACAATAAATTCACACCATCCATTCCTGAGAAGAGATGCTCCTACACCCCACTGCCAGCACCACATGCATTTGGCATTGCTACAAATCAGAACAAGAAGCTTCATGGAAATAAGGAGGGTGGGCATTTTACATTTAGTCTCTTCCCAAACAAAACAGTTTCTCTGAACAGAGCTGCACCTTTCTACCAAACAACCCTTCCTAGACTGATCTCAGGGCTCTGCTCTCTCTTTGAGGGACTGGCCTCTTGCTCAGCTGTTAGCACAGATTTCAGAAGAGCTGCAGTATTTTCCCCTGTTCAGGGCAGACAGCCCAGCCAACATCACAAACATGACCCTCAGAATGGTTTTACATCCTTAAAGACTGCACAACACATCACCAGCTCAGGGTAGTATCACCCTCTTCTTCCTCATAGGTACCCAGGAGGCCACAATGTGAACCTGTCAGGAGCCTGATCTGGTTTTGAATATCAGGTGTTTTTTAAGCTGAACAGTTACATGATCCACTTTGCTGTATAACAAATTCCTTTGATAAAACTGGGGGCAAGACAAAACCAGAAAAAAAGTGAAACTGAAGGAAGAAACTAGAAGGAAAGAATACATCAATCCAGCATTACTACTGAATAAATTATTAAAGCCATAAAATCACTACAGAAATCACACCCCTTAGGCAGAATTAGGTAACAGTACTGATGATGGGTGGCTGTGGAAAGCTGTTGTACCCTCACAGGATTCAGTTAGAGAACCCACACCTGCCTTGAACCAGCACAGACTCATGCAGCTGTTCTTCCTCCAAATAATAATGTTTAGAACATTAACACATCTCCATAAAGCCCTTTTAACTAAGATTTTATATCCCAACCTGATGCACAAACTGTATTAGCACTGGGAACTGCCAGAGAGGCCTTTCAGGATTCCATGTGGGTATTTTATCCCTCTTTTTTCTGCTAAAGAGTTTAACAAGGAAATATCTAGGAAACCTTGGAAAGGACAGGCTCCTGTGTCTGTTCAGTAATGAGTCATGGGCATGCCTGACCATTTGTTAGTACATAGAGAGGGATTTCTCCTCCAAGAATAGATAAAAAGGAATTAGAGCTCATTGAACAATGTACCTGAGTAAGCCAGAAGCAAGCAATGTAGAATTCTGAAAACTGCAGATCTTCCTTGAATTTTCTCTTGAACTTTCCATGGGAGATTTTGTCAGCATGGAACAATCCTTTGAAGCAATGGAACAAATGTGTGAGTCATTTAAAAAGTTCACATTTTAGACAAAAAGCTGAATTAATTGCCCACTCTAATAGGGAGGGATATTAGGCTGAAAACCACGACTTCACTGATTCAGCACATTGGTATCTCAGGAGACAAAATGTTCCTGTTGTCCAGGCAGGCTGGGAATTGCAGGAGAGCAGGGAAGCTGCCCTACAATGCTTTACAGGGCCTAAAACTGCAAGCAAGGGAAGCACAATTTTGCTAAAAAAAACAGAACTGAAGTGGGGGAAAAACTCACTTGCAGTCTTAATTTATTTCAAAACACAGACATAAATTCATCTGGATTTAACAGCTTTCTAGAGGAAATGGGCTATGCCTCTTCCCTACAAAGTCAGCAGTGATACTGAGCAAGTGAAGTCACACAGCCAGTGTCAAGCTGCACCTTGACATGCTTACAATAAATAAAATACACCTGGGAAAACCAAGGAGTTTAAGGGCACCTGTGTTAAAGGGCAAAAAAAAGAGAATTTATAATTGGAACATCATTATTGGGCTCAATACAAGGATTATTAGGTGAAACTGTGTGGCTTCTATAACAGAAAAGGCAGATTAAAGCATTATAATGAACTCATTGGGTTCAGAAAAGTACTTGTAGGGCAAACAAGAGAATGAAAGGACAAAAAAAAGTGCACAAAAAAGATTCAACAACCATCACATTCAAGGTAACACAAACAGATAACACAGGCAGTGTTTCCACACACCCCACCAGTGCTTTCCCAAAAACAGAGCTGTGATTTGTCTCCCTCAGACTAAACAGGAAACAAGAACTGGTTTGGACTGGAGCCACATATTCACAATAAAATGATGACTGGTGAAAGCATTTTCTACCAGTTTCAAACCCCAATATAAGACAGAAATTGCTCATCTAATTTCTTTTCTCACATATCAACAGAAACCTCATGTAAGATTTTAAACACTGCTTTCTGTGGGGTTTTCACCTGGAAAAGCACATGCACTGGTCTTCAGGATGTAGCAGGATGGTGTGTATGCTACAGCAATGAAAGCGCAGCAAAATAAAATGATAGCAAGCAGAAAGAAGATTTAGCACAGGAAAATACAAACTGAACATGAAGTTCCTAGAAAACACATTTGATACGCCATTATTGAACATTTAAATCCCCAACCTTCCTATTTATTCCTGTTGAAATGCATAATGTGAAAGTCATTTTAACTTTTGCCTCCCCACTAATAATTACAGGTGAATTCTCAGCTTTGAAAATTTTAACTCTAAAGCTGTCGCATATCTGCTCTCTTTTTACACAAGTGTTTTACTAGAGATAGTCAGACAATGTTAGTTTCCAACCTTTATTTTCACCTTTTGCATCATTTAGAACTGAGCTCATGGCAGGTATTAGGGAGTTCTAGATGCTCTCCAGTCAGAAACCATAAATACTGTGGCGTTTGAGAAATTGCCACACTGGTAATTTATACTTCCATTGCTCCTAAGGAGTACATCTACCAGCAAACCAGGATTTATTTATTCCAGAAATTATGAATAATGTCTAACAACAAACTCATATGAGAATTCTGCAGTTTACCAGCAAACAAAGGAAGTGGCAGAATTTCTCAAATTAATTTTAATGCATTATTTACTAAAGCTTCTTGTACAATGAGGTAGAGAACAATTCTCTGTTGACAGACAGAACTAGAGTAACAATCTAAACAGATATTTTCCATCTTCTGTTTCTACAAAATGGCAAGGACTAGCAACATTCATATTAATATCCTTCATCACCTTTATCAACACTGTGACCCAAAGCCTTATATGCTTATTAACATGCTACTTGATATATAGCATATAATAAAATATTTACTGACATAGCATCCCATCACTGACCATACCTTTTGTTAATAAAGAGAAAAGTGGCTCTTACAAAACTAAAGATAAACTAAACCAAACCATCTCTAAGATCTTTAAAAGACCTTATCTGGGTCTACTATTTCAGACAGAGCATTTCCTTCAGCAACCTCACCCCAAGGCCTGCTCAAAGCCAATCAATCACTCCCCACCCTCCTCCTCACCATTTCCTTTTAAGCAATAGCTGGAAATAGCCCCATCTGCTCTGAAAATCAAAGAGCAGCAGCTGCTGATCAGCCCCCTTTTAGAGCAGCCTGTGAGGCTTAAGGATATTGTCCTGAGCAACTCAGTCAAAATTAATTATAACCTAGATGGAATTAATTAGAGGCTATCTTCATTTCATCTCCATTGTTGTACAGACAATTGTTTTGCTACTCCTCACATGACTTGGTAATTACAGTAAGATGAAACCACTTAAGATGAAATGTCCTGAAAGGGTTTTGATTCAGATTTACAAGGGTGTGTTTGCAGAGCTGGGGGTAGAAGAGTGTTGTTTGTTAAATACAGAGCAGATCTCCACACACACACAAAAGGTTTGTCAGTTCTTGTTATTGCTCAGTTGGGGCAGCAAAACAGAAAAGTTTTTGTTAATTAAAAGAAAAATAAAATGCTAACTAGGAACAAGTTATCTCTAGCACAGAGGAATTGTGGTGGAATTCTGTTGTAAAATTCAGATTTTAGATTCAGGAAGCCTTCCCCTCATATTTGAAGGCTTAAGAAGCTTCCTGAGATCTGTTACATGTTAGCAATAGTTTTATCTTGCACTGTGGGAGGGAGTTTCTATAGGCACTTTAATTCCAAGCCAGATCAAATGGCTCTAATCAGTATTTTCTCAACCTTTTTATCAAGGCAGGCAAGTGCCTGCACGTGACATAGACGCTTCCCAGATGGTTTTCAGCTAAAAGGAAAGAGTCTTATCAGGACTGAAAAGAGACAGTGGCAGATTTCTATTTGGGTAGTAACCACTGTTCTCCATATTAACATCTTTGATTAGATTCTCTAGTTTGATAGTATAAAACCCATTTGAGAACAGCAAAAAACCTCCAAATCTTGCATTTAAGAGAGAGGAAAACATCCATCTAGTTGTAATCTACTGAAGTAATTTCTCCCTAGCAGCATAAAAAAGCTAAACTATTCTAAAATACTAATGTTTGTTGCACATGGGCTTGGGGGAGGCTAAATGGAAGCTGACCCTCCCTGTGGACAGGAGTGCTTTGTGTTTCCAGGGGTAATAAATAACATCTCCCTTGCTGGAACCAGCAAATGCAATGCCTGGCACTCCTGGGAATTAGGCTAAACTGAGCCTATGGCACAAAAGTGAAGGTGGAGTTGAGTGATTAATTCATGTGGTGCCTGCTACAAGGAAGATCCAGAGACCCTGGGTCATGGGGACATTATTTTTAGAGTGTGAAATCCTATGAAATTATCATGACTTTCACATGTATAATACATGAGGAGGCAGGGAGGCTCACCTTCATTCTGCCTCTTCTTACAAGCAGTGGTTCTTGAGTGGATTTTTGCTTCATCAGTCATGTGACAACCTCAGGAGAAGGCAACAACAAAGACAAAATGGTTCTTGATAGCAGCAAACTGTTCTAAATGTGCTCAGCTTTCCCCTTTCTGAAAAACTCACACACAGGAGAACGTGTTAAAAATCAACATGAAAACCATCAGGTAGTTTTTGAGACAGGTAACAGTCACCAGCAATCCAGTGGGAGCCCTCCCAGGCATTCCAGAGCAATCCAAGACTTTCCTCAGGTAATTCCAGTCAAAATGAGCACTCTGCATCCATCTCTGGTTCCACAGCAGTGATTTTCACATGGAGGTACAGAGCTATACCCAGCAGTAGGACTTTGGGTACTAAAGTATTGTAGTTATACAACACATACACAAAATGTTCAGAAAATTTTAAACTGAAAACGTACACAACTCTCTTGTGGTTGTCACAGATATGCAAGATTAACTAAGTGTAGCAATACATGAAATAAAGATGCGTAATTTCCTTAGACCCTAATAATCCTGTGACAATCTGACTTGATTTCCAAACTAATTTTCCCATTTTTATCTTCTGGAGAACAATTGCTGTTTACCAAGTTGCTTCCCAGAAACATTGCTGTAAAATATTAAATCTCCTGTGAGCAGGAAAAGGTCATCATGAATATTATGTTCAGTGGAGCACAGAAAAACTCAATTCATCCAAATAAAATGAATGATATGTGTTTATATAAAAGCTATGTCTTCCTATTATGTAATTGGGTTAATTAATAGGACTTTTAGTCTAAATCCAAAATGGCCACAAAGCTAGCAAAAAAAAAAAAAGTGATTTATGTGTTCAAAATCCTAAATATTTCACACACCATTGTTCAAAGGATCTTTCTGTGATTTCAGTATCATTTTAATCTTAACAGCATAAGACACTGTTAACAGTTCCTCCTGCTCTTGAAGAGGATTTAAAAACCTTGTGTCCCAACCAGCCACACTATAATTTCCCACATTTAATTAGAAAATAGATGAGATCAGTTTATTTGAACTGCTACTTGAAGTAAGCAATTAAGTGCTTCACTTAATAGGAGTGTGTGCTGTAAATCTGGCCTTTCATTACATGTACAGCTCCCCACACAATAGGTTTCTGGTACCAGACAGAAGCTTGCAGGCGTTGCTTTAATAAAAATACACTATTTAGGAATATTGTGATGAATTCCCACTGCCCCTGAGGGATTTACACTAATACAGCCTATTATCTGTCCTTATTACATAGAACTAAGTATGCAATTAATTGGCAATCTGTAGTGGATTATGGAAACATTCCAGATGGATGGGGATTTATCACAGCATTTTGCTGCAGCAGATAGTGTAATTTCCTAAGTTTGGGACACTGACTTTACAAGAATTTATTTCTTTGTCAGATAGGTCTTGTGAGCAAGAATTTCCATTTCCTTTTACAGCAGAGGCAAGGGCTGGAGATGCAGCACAAAGCACCCGTGAGATAACACAGTATTGCCTCAGCAGACTGTCTGTGCTCACACACAATGGGATGCGTGGGCTGCACCTCCCTCAAGAAATGAAAATGCAATCAATTGACTTAGTTAATATTTCGCTCTGTGGGAAAAACTCCATCAGACAGTCTGGGGCTCCACTAATCCGTGGCACTGCATGAGCTGTGGCAGCTAAGCAGGAGAAAGCCCTTTGTGGTTTGCCAGCCCTCCTCAGCAATTTGGGGGTGAGAGGGGTAGTTGTTAACCTTTCTATCTTTGCCTTCCACTGCCACTGGAGCTAGATAATGCAGGAAAAACCTGGGATGAGGTGTCTGGAATTGTCACAGATGGCTCCACTGTCACAGGGGCCTGTGGCTGTTGGGAGGGAGAGCTCACCTGGGAGTTGAATCCAGACAATATCCAGAGGAGAGCAGCAGACCTCAGCAATGCATCACAGAGCAGGCAGGGGTTTGGAACACACCACTCTCCCAGGAAATGTTCTTTAAGATATCCAAATAAGATGTTTTTATGCACAAACCTCATCAATGTATTATTGACAGAAAGAAGTGTACAGAGAGCTCCTTCTGCCCTTGACTCTTTCAGCCCTTTTGAAACCAGCAGAACAAGAGCTCCTGCTCTGGTGCAGCAAACAGAGAGAGAGGCCATAGGAAAAAAAAACCCTCTCATTGCATCACACTTTGGGGCAAATTCACACATTTCCCTTTCTGCAGCAGCAACAAGTATTGTTATTCATTAGACTACCTAGGTCTGTGTAGATAAAAAGTCACCTTCAAACAGCATTCATGTTATGTAGGAGCTCTTACTCCACATCTCAAGACTTCAGTACAAATGCCCAAGAAGCTCCTACAAAGCATGGATGAGAGCTGTATTCTTGCTCAACTGGGTATCAGTTCCTAAAAGTGAACAGCTCACTGCTTTTCCTATGCACTCAGCAAGTATCAAAATTCTTGTGAACGTTTATAAATGCATATTTGCACAGACCACAGCTCAGTCAAGTAACCCAATCCTCATGTGAACTACATGTCCTGCTGTAGGAATTTTCACTTTAGTGAAACTTAAGCTATAAATCTGACTGTAAAATAAAATATCTTTTAATTCTCCAGCTATACCTAAGCCTCCTGATTCTCCCTCCTCTTTGCCACTCTATTTTCAGACTGGTAATTACACCCTTTACATTTCCATCAACAGACCCCCATGCATCAAGCAAACCTCCAGACTGCTTTTGCCATGTGTTAGGATTAATAATTAATGAAGCCAGCTGATTGTTCCAAGTGACCCATTATCGTGTCAGGGCAGAGATGAACTAGAGAGAAGACAGGATTAATTTCTGAACCTCCAATTTCAATATCAAAGTTCAAAATCAAAACACCACCAGCAACATAAATCCATTTCTCTCAAGAGATCTCTTTTTTTTTTTTCAGAGCTGGCCAGAACAGTCCCTCAGCATGGAAAGCAGATATTCCCATGCTCAGGGCTTTTTAAACAGAAACTATTTTTTTCCTCCAGCATGTGGCATTTCTCAGGGCTTTTCTGACATTTAAGTATCATCCAGGTATTTAATGATAATCAAGAAGAGAAAAAGAATGGGAAAGGGAAATGTACATTAGCATGAAGGATTAAGGGAAATGAATATGTAGAGCACACACACAAGAACAAAAAGCTGGTATACAATGGGATGCCACAGAGCAGAGTGGGAGGGCTTCTGTTCATTAAGCGTTGATACAGTGGATTTAAATAAAATTGAATAAAATCCAATTTAAATGCCAGGATAAAAAGCCTTGAATGATCAAGCAGGGGACAGAATGGATTTCTGTCCTTCAGAGGTCAGATCAATGCCTGACCGACAGCAGCTGCAGATGGTCGACAGCAGAAGCCTGCAAAAAATAAAAAAACAAATTGTTAGATCAGGTCTGCTGATTCTTTTCAATTCCATTCTTTGCAGCTCCTGTAACATAATATTTATCTCTAGTACAAAAAAAGTACCTATCACAGGTGTCTTAACAGAGCTGGTATCTTATTAGTTTGCATCATGTCTCAAACCACCTTAGCCTCTACATGCATAATCCTAAAACAGTACTATCCAATTCTACAAGAATAATTGATACTTCAGCAAGAAGACAGTAAATTCACCCGCTGAGAAAAAGCAAACAAACAAATAAATGACAGCTCATCAATTTATTTGAAGTCACGAGCAAAGCTTCACTGGAGATAGCAGTGCACAGCTTATTATCAGCCTGCTGTTAATGTAGGGCTCCCTGCTTCGAGATTATTTAAGGATGACTAACTCATGTTACATTTATTTCCTCTAAACTTGCTCTGGGCTATATGAAAAGCAGGAATCAATTAATTATTTGCAGGACCATTCAGACAGTACTACAAACAAAATTTAGGATTTCAACACAACACTTTTGTGTTGAAATATCACATGAAGTTGTACCACAAGAAATGAAAAAACCCAGGAAGGTAAAAATTCATTTTCTGATGGGTTATAAAACCACTGAAGCGTTTTAAGTGTGAGAGCAATTTAGATGGAAACACTGATATCTGAAAAGTTTAAAGTGCAGATGGAATTGCATAGGTTTCATTGTTTTCAATCATGTCTGCTTTCTTCACCACTCATAATTAATATTTACGGAATTCAAGACCTTTCTTAAGAGCCATCCTACTGCCTCAGGATTAGTATTTTTCACCAGATGACTCACATTTTAATCCCTTGCATGTCACGGTAGGGCACAGAAAAGGAGGGTGCTTACATTGTCTTAGTTGGCTGCACAGCTGAAATGGTGCCGCTGTGACTTCATTGTCCCCAAGGGACTCAGCATGGGCAGCATGTTTTAGTCATGACAGAAGGCAAAACCTGTGCGTGGTTATTTAAGGCAATCACCGAATCACTTTTGTGTTGTGCCTGGTATTGATTCACTCCTAAGTGCTCTTGGCTTTCAGCAATAATCTCACTTTACCGTGAGTTGTGTCAGGGACTGCGCAGGTGGGGACAGCGGAGTCACAGAGTAGCCTCTAACGTAAATTACAGACAGGTTACAATAGAGTGGATAAAACATCCTGAATGAGATACTCCTGCCTTCTGTCTTAATAGGGAATACCTGACCTACTCTTGGATTTCTGATCAGAAGATGGGTGTAGTCTCCAATATTTGGATTAGACACCAGGATCAATCCCATACTAGTTTAAGGAATGGGCAGATGATGTATCAAGCTGCTGCCAGCTCAAATGAGATTATAATGCCATAATACAATGATACCTTAAACACTGTGGTAATCATGCCTTTTACCCATATAAATTAAGAAAACTCTGCGGTAAGTAAAAGAGAGAAGTTTCATCTGAAACCTGAGTGGACAGCACATTTGAAGGTACTTATTACCCAAAAAGATGCAGGTACATTGTGCTTCTTCTCTGCAGGGAAAAGGAACCAAGACCTCTCCAGGGATTTTCTGAGGAGTTTGCAAAAAAGGCCTTTTTATCATTTTAGAAGAGCAATTACTAAACCACTTCAGCCATGGAGTACCAGCAGCTGTCTATCTTCATTTTTCCTGAAAATGTTCAAAGTGCAAAATCCCCTGGAAAGCTCCTTGCAGAGCAGCTGTGGATTATTTATGGTGCCTTTACTACCCATGGTCTCAAAGGCACTGTTCCACATTGAAAGAATATGCCTTACCCATGAATTGTCTGTGAAACAGACAGTCCTAGCGGTTCAGTACTGAAAACAGCATGTCTTGAGGGAAAAAATAGAGCTGGTGAGAGTGTATTTCAAATAATAAAGTGCATTCAGTACTAATTAATCTGTAAAGTGACAATATGAACAGACTGACTGGATCCTCTTTGTCTGGTTATTTTGCTGTGTGCCAACACAGAGCTATTCAGGGATACCAGAGCAGTTTGTTAAGTACATGACTGGGTGGTATATGACTAAAATTTCCTGGAATTACATATGCACTTGACTTTTCATGTACAAAAAATCTGACTCAAACCTGTGCTAGGTTAGCAGTGCCATTCCTCTCGTGCATTTCTCCCTTGTGTTTCAAAACACTGGCTGAAGTTTCTGGTTTCAAGTCTGCAGATTTTCCTCCAAGACAACCATTTTGTTTGCCCATTGCACTGCTACTGGAAGGGGACAGCAACTCTTCCCCACCCGAAATGAAGTGAGGGGAAGAAATAGTCTCAAAAATCAGACCTGTTGTCATGGAAACCAGAACAAGGATTTTTGAGGCCAAAATGGATGCATTTATAAACCAGAGACAAGGAAAATCCTACCCTTTTATAAAAATACATTAAGTGGAAAATGTCTTTATCATAGGAAGTCAGATATTTACTAGCTCAACAAACGCTGCAATGTAAAGCAGTATGTAAATTTTTTTTCTATAATACAATATGATCTCATCAGCACCAGTGGTTCATGCATTTGAGAGAAAGGCAGTAGTAGCCATAGAAACAGTCTGCTCTTCCTGAGTGGCAGAAGGTATCGTGTGACACCCACTTTTGGTGGTGGCCTCACACTCTGCCAGATTTGTGGCTGCTTTTGAGTGGGAGGGGTTTTTAATGCACCTCAAGCCACTGGAACCAGTTTTATTCTGTGCAGCATCACAGCTTGGCATTGCCTCTGAGAGGAGATACCTAAGGGAGGTAGATTCTTTCTGCAGGATGGGAATAAAGTGTGGCTCCAGGGGTGCTTGTAGAAACAATGCTGTTACTTTTCCTCCCTGTGTTGTTAGAAAGCATGTTGCTACAGCACTGGAATAAAATCAGGGCCATTACACTATGTACTCTTTCAGTATTTGTGTGGAGAGATGTACCAGTGAACAACAACCATGCCTGAGGCCATAGAGCAAAACAAGGAGAGACCTTGGGAAAAAAAAAAGGTTTTTTTCATTTTTCAATCCCAACCATTCCCACAAAGCATTTCACCACTTCACCTTCTTTTCCCACCTCCTTGAATCTTCCCTTCCCCACATCAGCTGCCAGCACAGAGCCCTGCCTAAAGTGGAGCTTGGCTTGGACTCTGATCTGCTGTGACATATTTTCTCTTTAGTGCTGGAAATCACTGCTTTAAACTGCAACTTGAGCCCTGTCTGGGGACACACACTCTGAGTCACCTCTAGCAGCAGATGATCTACAGGCAGCCCTTCAAAGCTGTCCCAGCTCACTGTTATTATCTCGATCTCACTGGTACCTTAGTCAGTATAAAAGCACAGGTTATCCTCCTGCTTGTTTGCAATGCCTAATTAGGCTCAAGCTGTAAAGACTGACTGACCTTTAACAGCTCTTTGTACTGGGGACAAGAGTTGGATTTGCAGTTTAAGACTGCATGTTGATAATGATGGTTTCACTCTCCTGTGATAAAGTACAACTTGAAAACAGAAAACACAGAGAATGCTGCTGTGTTCTGCTCTGGAGAGCATCCGTGGGGGATGCATCTGGCACACGTGTTTTATAAAGGTACTGGAGTACCCACACGTGGAAAAAACACTGAGATGGAAGCAGTTTATTGCCCTAATTTCCCGGATCACACAGGAAGCTGTTGGATCACATAAGAAGCTGCTCCAGAACCAGGCTTTTATAGCCCAAAGTTTTGAAAAAAAACCAACCTGGAACTGATTGGATTAATTTGGCAATGCTGAGATGTACAAGGACATGACTGCATACTATATATAGTATATATATACATGTACCCCTGGGAAAGGCATGAGGCAGGAACAGCTTCCTCTCCCACACTTTAATCTGGTGTCTCACCTTTTCCCGGATACTCTTGGAGCAGAGATCCCAGCACTGAGCAGTCAGCAACAACTGGGTGCTCCCACAAGCTGCAGAGGTTTTGCTTTGGGCAGTAACCATCCCATCGTGGGCACCGGGTCACTCAGTGAAAGTAAACCAAAGGCTTTGGACTCTGAGAGACACACTCCACACCTGGACAGAAATATGGAAAGCAGTCAAAAAGATGAGTTATAGTGGAAAATAAACTGTGCTGCACAAAAAAAAAAGAATGAATAGATTAAATCCAGCCCAGTTGGAAGGAAAGAAGCTGTGTGGGAAAAGGAGCTGCACATAACAAAGCAGTGTAATGCTACTTGCACAAACCCCTGAAACTGCAAGAAATTTATTTGTTTACTCAATGGCTCTTGACATCACAAGCCATGATCATGTTTCCATCACTTATTTTCAAAACGTAAGGGTTTTCCACACAACAGAGGACAAAACAGTGGTTTCTTGTTACATGGTGGGTACAATACTGCACACTGCCAAGAAACACAGCTGCCCTGCTAAAAAAAGTCTTCCCTTTCAAATCTTAGATGTTTCAAGGGGTTTTTGCCCACTGTTTGGAGAAAGAGTCTGCATGCATTAAACAGGTGAACAAGGGTGAAAATGAGTCCAGGAATGTTACCAGAACTTTCCCATCTTGTATACAAACATGTTTTTGTTTGCCACATGCAGTGCTCTGAAATTGTTTGATGTTTTTCACCGTGTTTCCACCTCATTGTTTCTCACGGCGGTAGCACTTCCAGGGTTTGGGGTCGGCAGACCAAACAGTCTGACCCCAAGGACACAACTGTGATAACACCCTGTGAGGTGATCCATGCTCACAAACAGGACAAAAAGTCAGAGCCACAGTGTTAGTGTGTGTATGCTGCCCACATCACAATTGAAATATGGAATTGAAAAATGGAATTAGGCTATGTTCTGAGGAAATAGACCTTCTGTTTCCATCTGGAGCAAAAGGATCCTCTGCTTCCCATCCTGCAGTACTATATATGGAAAGAGCTAAAGTTATGTATTTTCTATGGAAGACTTCCTCATTGGAAAAAATACCCTCAACAAATTCTAAAATTCCTTCATAGAAAACAGCCTGTAAATGAAAGAAAACAAAATTAAACCAACCAAACAAAAAAAGGAAGCAAGCCAAAGACTGTTGATATTCAGTGAGAGACAGAATTCTACCATTTGACTCCTTTACTCAGGCTTGCTGTACTCCCCTACAGTTTTCACTAAACACAGATTACATACCTTTGCAAACAAAACAAAAGAGTTGAGTAATGCAGTAAGTAATCTGGAATTTAATTCAACCTAGGCCTGGGCTAAGCAGAAAATAAACAAAAGGGGCTGTGTAGGGTTTCTCAGCATCAGAGGTTGCATATTTTGTGGAAAAGTTCTCTTGTTAAGGATTGTTTGCCTTGTTAAATTTGCTGTGGTTTATATTAATGTTATCCCACCTGTAAGTACATTTTCTAAAATACTGTATGTTCTAATCTCTACCCATAATCACAGAACCTGAGAGTGGTTTGGAGGTGAGCTTAAATGTCATCTAGTTTCAACCCCAATAATCAGATTCATCTGTTCACTGCACCCTTTCTCTTTTTATAGAAGAGTTGGTTACCAGCAGGCAAAGGGGTTTGTAAAGGGAAGTACAAAGACTTGCAAAACCCAGAACTTCCTTTGTGACTACCTAAGGACTCAGTTCGGCTGAGAATCAGACTTTCTTTTGCCCTTATATGGCAATCTCACAAAAACCCGAAGGCAAATCAGGTGAGAAGCTGAGAAGTTACAGCTCCTACAGCAGCCAGTTACAGGCAGAGCTGAACAACATGGATATAAAAGGGTATGAGGGGTAGGTTCAGACTATACCTTTTAAAGTCAGAAGAATTTTGTGCTGAGGTCACCCTACAGATGATCAGTGGGCTGAGCCTACAACTAGTTTCATCAAATAATCTTATTGCAGGATTTCACTGTGACTGCAGATGGCTTATGAAACTTCATGTGTCCATCAAACCACGAAACACAGAGCCTAATGGCATTTGAAGAGGTGAAATGACTGTTGTGTTTGCTAGACCCTAAAACATGGACAGGGTCTTTTATAATTTACCTTTTAAAACTCAAACGTGACCTCTTTTGCAAAGGGCAGAGTTCTACAATATAATGTAACTGAAATGCTGAGTAATAACTGGGAAGTGAAAAGCATCAGATGTGTTTCCTCCATGTGACTTACAGCAGTGCTTATCTACACTCCAGGCTGCAAGAGGCTTGAAACTTAATGGCTTATTTTAACCTATAGTCCCAATCTCCCTTTCCCAGGCAGCAAATGTACCCCCAAAATACCCTGCTGAAAAGTGCCTCTGGTGTGATATCACCATTTTTGAAGTTCTCAGATGCCTGTGGCTGAGAGGGCTGGATTTCTGATCATTGCATGTGTGAATGCAGCTAATTATAAACTCTTTGGAGCAGAAATCCTCTGTCTGCAGTCTTTGGCACAGCAGGGTCCCTTTCTCAGCTGGCCTTCAGTGAGAACTCAGTGCGAGGTATGAATCATATCAAAGGTGAATCAGAACGATTCTGAGTCACTGACACCAGAGAGTAACAACTTTAACATATGTATACAAGACTAATGAGCTGCAAAATTTCTCTGTTCCAACTCAAGAGAGGAGAAAAAAATAATTTTAAAGAAACTAAAAGATAACTGAGGTAAAACAGATGTGTTTGATATAAATGCACAGCTGCTTAGCTCATAATTTATATTCTATTTTGTTATCTTGAAATAATTTAACTGAAGGAGACTTACCTGAACTGAGAGACTTGAACTGAAATGAGGATTACCTGAACTAAGGTCATCTAAATTTTCTGTGGTCTTTGCAAACTAATAAAACCAAACCTACTCCATTTTAGTAAAGTCAAAAGTATGCAGTCTTTTAAATAAATAGTTCAGGGTTTTGTGGTTTTGTTTTTTTCACTCTGCAATCAAACACGCGTCTAACACCAGTTCACAAAATTAGCCACAATTGTTTATAGAACCTTCTTGTGTGTTTTTCCTCTTTTCTATACACCAGTATATTCTTGAATGTCCTTAAAAGGCATCTTAGTGCATTCTCTCTTTCTGACTGGCAGAAGCAAAGCAATCGAGACACTTCACCAGCTCTGCTGAGTAGCTGAAAATACACATGAGGAAGTGACGACTCATTTAAGGAGAGCTGCGAATTGCCGCCCTTGTGCACCAGGTTTCCAGCTTGACTTTTTATACTCTCGGTGCAAAAAAAAGGCGTGGAAAGGGTGTTTAGCCTCTGACCTGGAAATTCCCCCGCAGCAGGAGCATAATCCCTGCGATTTACTGCGAGTGTCTTGTGGCTTTAAGAGCTGGTTACCCTGCAGTTTACAGCCTAATGTCACAGGCAAGTGACAAAACGCCATCCAGGAAGCTCGGGTTAGATTGACAGGCAGGGCAAACAAACCCACAGTTCACAGTCACCTCTGTCACGAACGGGCAAGGCTTGAACAGGAGGATAAATTCGAGCTAAGCCAGGCCAAGTACCTTTCAGTAGCTTTTGACTGATTCTGAACTCAGTAGTTGGAGCAAAAGGGTCATGAAATCATAATTTGTTTGTGAAGATGATACTGGTCAATCAGAATTAGCTGGCTGGTTGCCAGTTTTAGTGCAAGGTCAGTAAGACTAGAATCTCTGGTCTTGTAGTTCCAGACTGAAAAGAGGTCCTACAGAAAGAGATAAAATACAAAACACAACCAGTAAAACAAACAAATGTAAAAATCCAATTGCATGTGAAGTAATACACCCTCAGAAACACTAACCTTTAACAATAAATTAAAGAAGAAAAAGTTGACTTGAATGAAAAAACTTTTTCTCATTCTGCATGCTTCAGTTTTCTCCTTGGGCATCATCTGGAAGTACATCAACACTGATGAAAACCAAACACACAACAGACTTTCCAGGACCTGCTCATGTATCCCAGGGAGGGATTTCCACCAAGAACCGAGTTTTGTCCTCACGGTCATTACGTAGAGTTAATAGGAAAGGCATGAACGAATCTATTACACAAGGTTTTACTTGTAACACACAGTGTGTAAACGGGGGAATCCACACCCACTCGGAGCGGTGCTGCAGCCCGCAGTCTGGGCTCCACAGAGAACTTCCTAAACATGCGATGCCATCGTGTGGGCAAAGACATCTCCAGCAGCTTCCAGAGGAATGCCATTGAATCCTAGAATGTTTCGAGCTGTTTTGAGTTAAAATGGTCATCTCGACCCTGCTACGGGCAGGGACACCTTCCACTAGCCCAGGCCAAGTTCACATTATACGAACATGCCACTAATTCTTTCACTTTTACTTGCTATGTCCTGATCCTGCTGAAGGAGCTGGGTAACTCCTGTGCCTCTAGTGGTGATCAGAGAGAATCTGAAACAGCATTCGCCCTGGAATTCTGGTCAATCTGTTTCTACATCTCAGCTGGCAACAGGAAGACTATTCTACAGGTTTTTATGAAATTTTGCATCTGTGAAGGTTAAAAAAATAACCCCACAATTAAAAAGTGTCGTTTAACTTTGTCAAGATTTTTACTTATTCTTGCAAAAGAGCAAAACAGTGGGAGCTCTGCCATGGTTAGTACAGAGAGAATCACAGATTGAGTTGGGTTGGAAATGACCTTAAAGCTACTCTCATTCCAACCCTTGCCATGGGCAGGGACACCTTTCACTACCTCAGGGTGCTCCAAGCCCCATCCAACCTGGTCTTGAAAACTTCCAGGGATGGGACATTAATAACTTCCCTGGGAAACTATTTTTCTCCCTAAATTCTCTTCTTTTGTACATTTCTGTTTTCTGTTGAAAACACACTGATCAGGCTATAATTAAAAGTTAAACGCCAAAGCTGCTAACCTGTTTCATGGTACCTCCTTGCAGGAACACTCACAACACCAGATTTGGGTGAATTTGCCCATCTCCCCCTATCTTGAATGAGAAGGAGGCTTCACACTGAGCTCAGGCTGCAAGAAAATCAACAAGAGTCAGACAAAGCATGGACAAAAATGGTGTTACTGCTCTGAATGTGAAGGCCTTGGTGTGCTGCAGGAACCAAACCCTGTAGCTGAAAGAAAAAGAATAGTGCAAATGGGATGAAAAGTTGCCAATCTGGAAAAAAAAAAAAAAAAAAAAGTGATGTGTGGGAGTTTTGCAACCACTGAGGTTATAATTTTTCACCCAAGTATTTCACCCTCTGACTGGAGGCATGGCCAGTCCCCGTGACCTTGCATTTGTCCCTTAGCCCATGTATAGCCTTTACACTTCTCAGCCTCGGACCAGCCTGATATTGCCAGTCAGGAGACAGAAACTGAACCTATTCATTGAGAAATTGTTGTGCTTTCCCTCCACTCCCCACCGCCATTGAAATTTACCAGAGCCTGAGCATTTACCCTGAAAGTGACCTGTGTGTGTGTATTTATTACACACAGGCACACCCAGCTTTTCCCTTTCCAAAGGCCATGAGCTCTTTCCAGCACAGATCAGGGCCAGCAGCACCTTCTCCCACAGACCTTTCTGGGACCTTCCCAGGAAAATTTTTAGCATGAGCTTCAGCACAGGGCACCTGGCACCTCAGGACTGACAGGAGCTGTGGGCAGTGGTCGCTGTGTCCCAGCTATAGCTCTGAATTTTTACTGTTTTTGAAACACATTATAAGGCCAGGGAGGCTGAGGGAAAAGGGATGCCTCAGGAAGAAGGGTCTCCTTAGGGAAAAAGTTTCCTGGAAAAGCAGGATCTCCTCAGGGAAAAGGGTTCCTGGAAAAGCAGGATCTCCTCAGGGAAGGCAGTTCCCTAAAGCAGAGTCTCTCTAGGGAAAAGGGTCCCCTCAGGGTGGACGATCCCCTCAAAACAGAGACTTTCCTCAGGGTGGAGGATTCCCTCAAAAAGGAAGAAAGGGTCCACTCAAAAATGAGGGTTTCCTCAGGGAAAAGCGTTCCCTTAGAGACAAGGGTCCTCAAGGCTGAGGAACCGCTCATGGAGGCGGGGTGGCCGCGCTCTCAGGCTGCCTCCTCACCGCCTCCACTGCGGGCAGCGGCACCGCCCGCCCGTCCCCTCTGGATCGCGGGGGCAACGCGGCTGCTCCTCGCCTCCTCGGCTTCCCTCCACCCTTTCCCTGCCTTCCTTCGCTTCCTCCATCCCTTCCCAGCCTTCCTCCATCCCTTCCCTGCCTACCTCGCTCCGCCCGTCCCTCCCCGTGGCCGAGGGCCGGCCCCGCGCTCCGCCCCGGCCGGGCGGGCGTAGGTGCCGGATGGCGCCGGCCGGGCCCGGGCTGGTATCGCAGTGCGGGCCCCATCGAAGGCCGAGCCCAGGCCGGTGTCAGAGCCCAGGGGCCATCGGGGCCGAGCTTGCCTTGCTGGTAAGCGAGGGACAGGCGGGGGCTCGCCCCAGCCTCAGCCGCCGGCTCGTCACCGGGATGGGGCGGGGAGCTGCTGCCACCGGCTGCGGAGCGTTGGGCAGGGCTGAGCTGAGCTGGGCACACCGGGAATAAACCTTTCAAGGACCCCCGTTCTCCAGCGGTTCGCTGCTTAAATTAATAACATGTCCACGGTCTGTTTTCTAGGTTTCAGTGCTTTCCATTCACCCCTCTGTGTTTACCCCACGATCGGCATCTTCCTCAGGCAGACAAGGCTTTAGGCCTGAAGGTGAAGCAGCCACAACCCGGCCTCTTATCTACGGTAAACAAAGTTAACGGGAGAAATACTGCGTTGGGCTCAACAGTGTGTCCTTCGGAGGCGGCTGAAGGGCTGCGCGATGGGCTCGTCTACAAAAGAGAGGTCAAGAAGGACATGGAATTTGTAGAAAAAAACCCGTACAAAGTGATATTTTTATCCCATATCTGATATTTTTCATATTGTCACCCCAGGCTTGTGTCTTCCCCAGTCAGATGGGAGGGCTGTTGGCAGTGGTGGCAGTCGCTGTGATCATGGTGGAATTTGGGGTTTCAGGCACTATTAGGTCTGTGCTGCTCCAAGGAGAAGGGCAGAGCACGTGGCCCAGATGACACTAAAAATCAAGTATCTGTAATGCAGGTGACTCCTGGGATATTGAGAGAAATAGTTGTACCGCAGAAAGTGTAAAACAGACAAAGAAACCCTAAACCAACCCCCCACCGCCAGCTTTAGTTCTGTGGGTACCAACTCCCAATGATTGATTTATTGGTTTCATATCAATCTGTGTGTTTTTAATGGGTCTTGAGTTGTATTCCTAAATGTTTTTGTTCCTTTGTTTCAAATTATTTTTATAGTGTGTCCGTGAAAAAACACAGTCTCATGTGATTTTCAGAGACTTTGCAGTGATGGTGTTTATGCCACATCATATTGGCAAACTTAGGTTCAGTCCATTAATGCACCAGAAAGATACAGCATAATCTGTAATAACTAATCCATTATCAGGCTTTTCCCTTCATGTTAGGGATGTATTCCAGCTGTCAAACTCACGGTCACTTTGTGTAAACTAATTTTACCGTTAGATCATATTGGTTTTTCCATTTGATAGAGACTTGACTGAGGTTTGCATTGGTGGCCAGGGTGGTTTTAGCCACGAGCTGTCAGACTGTCAGCTTTTAAAGCACAGTTACTGTTCACAGATGTTCTCCAGGTTCATTAAGCCTTGGTGAATAGAGAGACTAAACAGTAATTTTAATAATTTCCTGTAAGGCTGCTAATTTGCTCTTCTTATAAGGCTTGCACTGGTATGTTAGTCTGTTTGATGTGTCTTTCATGGCCCTTGTGATACTTTTCTGTGTTTAATGTTTCTTTTGCTTTTTTTCTCTTTGCTTCAGGTTGAAAAGATGGGGAATGCTGAAAGCAATGCCTATCAGAATCACCTTTCCAGATTTCTTCCTGAGGAGCAGTCTGACATTGATGGACTGTTTGATACCTTATCAGGATCCAGTGGCTCAGCTGGAGCAAAAAATGCCAAAGCCGCAAAGAAAACGGTGACTCTGGCAGCACTACAGGCAAGACAGTCTGTTATTCATGATGTATCTGGGATGTAGTGCATGGAACAGAATTCCAGAAATAATGTATAAAGATGTGGTATTTTTTATGGATTGCTCATCTCAATTTAGTTTTTTATATTTTGGGGCAGGACGGATATTTAACTTTTTCTTGCAGTTTAACCAGAGTAGTGACTTTCAGGTTTGCATTTATCTCTTAAATTGCACTTTTGGGTTCATTTGCAGCTCTCCTGATTCTGAAGTAAGTTGGAGTGTATGGAAATATTTTCACAGAGACCTGAAAAATGGGAAGAATATTTTTACTCCTGGAGTCTGTAGTGTAGGATCATTTACAGATTGTCTTAAGAAGCTGTCACAAAGTCAGTTTTTATTTGGTTATGCCTGTCTCCCTTGACATATCACTGCCTCTGATCTCTTCACTTGTACTAAGAGGAGAGAATTCAATTAGACTTGATTAAGCTGTGACTCCCTGTTTTAGCTGATTAACATGCATTATGCTTCTGATTAACTTTGCATTCATTTTCTAATCAAGAAAAGAGAAAAATGAGTCATTGGGATCCTTAATTTCAGCTAGTCAGGAACTAAGTGGCCAAATGAATGTAGTGGTAAAGTGTAGTTTGATATATATTACACAGATAATGGAGTCAAATTAAAACTCATTGAAAGCAGCAGGTTATTTTAAGGTGTTCAGCAATGCCTGTGCATACAGACTAGCTTCAGCCTTCCTGCTGCCTGGCTGTTTATGAGCAGTCACTAATTTCTGGAGCACCAAGTTTGGAAATGATGTTCCTGCTGCCTGGTTTTTCAGCACTAGTTCATCCAACATCCTTGGTGCCTGTTAATTGTTTGGGATCTGGCAGAAGTTCTCTTTCTAGCTTTGCCCCAGATCAGTGTGATCTTTGATGAACATTTGCCTTTTCCCTTCCTGCCTTTTTGTTTGCCAGCTTAAATTAAAATCTTTTGGAAGACTTCCTGTAGATGCAGGGAGAATGGCAGTGGCATTTCTGCCTTGTAGGTGACAATGCTCATGCCTGGACCAAGATGTGACAAATTTGATCCAACAACAATCTGGTACCACTGGTGGGGCCCCAAGCATCTGGGCCAGGACAGGCTGCACTGCATAGCTTGAGAAGCAGGTGGAACAGGAACCTCTTGATAATTTTGTGAGGCCTTTTTAAAACAGGGCTTCTTAGCTGTCAGAGGTGTGAGTTAGATGGTTATTAAGGATTCCTTTTTTACACACCTCCTTTTTTCACACCCCAGGTCCACTCTTTGGAATAGCCAGAAGCAAAATGAAACAGCACAGTGAAGTGGTGGGATTAGGCAGGGAGTAGGTAGGCAATTCAGCAGTGTGGAGTAAAAAATCCTTGAGTATAATGCTTTAGTTGTGTTCCCTGCTGCCTCTCCCACTTCAGGCTCATACAGGATTTTTAGAAAGCCTCTCAAAAACAGCTGTACCCCCTGTGAGCATCCCTCCCTTGCTGTGGAGCACTCTGATGTGAAAGGCTGTGGCTGCTATTCCTGCTGCTGCTGGAATCCATGGCAGTTGTAGCACTGACATCAGTGCAAGCAGCACAGAGCTCAGGATGTTGGATCTCTCATGCCCAGCAACAGCCATTAACAGCAAATAGGAGCAGCCCAGGTGGCTTCCCAAGAGTGGTATTGAGCCAGGAATCAGTAATAGCAGCTCCCCTGAGTGGAGCTGCAGTTGGGCTTTTAGGCAGGTGGGGCTCCACTGATTTCAGCACAGTCCCCACTGAGCTACACCCCGTGTGGAAGAGTCAAGTCAGGTCTTCAGCACTTCTCTGTGCACAGTGAGGACACTGGGTAATCACGTCCTCCTGTATGCATGTACTTGAGATGATTTATTTTTAAACTGTGTAATTATCTTGAACACTCTGAGAGTTGAATCCAGAGTCAGATCTTTCCCACAGAGCTGTGATGATACATTCCAGCTAGATTTCAATTCAAAGGGCCAAGCATGCAATCCACATGAATAAGTGCTGATTTTGACTCTCTTAACACCAGGGATGCTTTTTAAAAATCAGGTGATGTGTGCTTCAATTAGTTGCTGTGCAGGGGGTAATTTTCCAGGGTTGTTTCAACACGTGTATGTGGGCTTAAACACTAGCTTGAGGCCAAAACTGAGATATGGAAAACGCTTCACTTTGTTTCTGAGTGAGCTGCACTATTGAAAGCAGAATTGAAAGACAATTTTGAGTGTGTTACTGGCAGAACTGTAAGCCTTTGCCCCAGAGTTATCACCTAGAAACCCTATTAAGACTTTATGGTATTGATCTTTCTGAAGCCTGTGGTGTTTCTAGAAAAACAGTATCAACCTAAATCACTAAAAAAATCACTATAAATATAGAGATTTCTAGTTTTTCTTTTGGCAAAGCAGTTCTTTGACAAAAGTTTATTGCTGATACTACATACTGTATATCAGCACAGATTAACTGGAACACATCAGTTATTCTTCATTTGTAAAACGTGCTCTTTGCTGTTTCTCTCACTGCAGGCACACACCCGGGAGCCCCTGCCAGAGCCAATGACTGCTCGGTTGTACAATGGAATGAAAAGCATTGACCTGCCTGGCAAATCATCCGGGCTCAGTGAACAGATTGCTAAGGAGCAGTTTGTAATTTTTATGTCAAACCTCTTAAAAGGGAATGCAGATGAGAAGATTAGCATAATAATGAGGATGATCGCCAAGACAGGAGGGCCTCTGAAGGGCAAACAAATCCAAGAGGTAAACAAGCAGTTAAATGTTTGTTGGGGGGCCAGTAAGGGAGCAGGGCTGTAGTTAACAGCCAGCAAGGGCTGTGGTGTGGCTGGTGCTTCAGGGAACCGAGTAAAATGCTTTCTAGAGCTTTAGTTGCAGGATCAACTATGTAGCTTTTGAGATATCACAGAACAGTAATTCACTAGCAGCTCCTACACTGCAAAACTTGACCTTCCCCTCCCTCTTTCATTTCCTATTTTATGGAGGTGCTTTGTGAAGTAACATGTATGAAACATCTTGAAAAAGGATCCTTTTCAAGGCTTATGACACTGAAATAGCATTTCTGTAGTTCCTTACTTGTCATGGCAAGAGATTTTTCTGCCTTTGGGATTACAGTATCACTACTGCTTGACTTGGTCTTCAGACAGTCCTTTGAAGCTCTTGGAAACTTCACTTAAGAAATACCAAAATGGTGCTGTTTTAATCTTTTAAGTTCACAGAGGATCTGATCACATCTGTAGTCCATGTACTGAGCTACAGGAAGGAGCTGAAAGGTTGGAGTTTGGAGAATACAAGGGATTCTTCAAGTGGAGTCAAAGCTCTGGCTTCTGAGCTGCTGTCGGAGTTGAAGCTTCCAGGTAAGCAGCCCTGATTCAGCATATCCCAGAGCTTGTGTAATCAGTGATCTCATGAGAATTTCTCTCTTTAGGTCACATCTTTGAATTTTAAAGGTGAGACCAAAATTTCAAACCTAGTGCATAGAAGATGACATTGCAATTTTATTTATTTAACCGTACCATCTTTCTCCCCTAAATTCAGGTGAGATTTGGTCTGAAGTCCTAGTTTGTCGTGGAACATGTCTATTTTACAAATACCTGACTTGGAAACGATAGGAATGGGCATCTAAATAATATTTATTTAAATAAAGTCTGTCATGTATTTTTGCCTATGTCTTTTATAAAGCATAGATCTATCTTTGCACTGTTGTAATAACAGATTTTGCAGTCTTGTAAAGAACACTTCATGAGTTGTAGCTTGGAGTCTGTATTTCTAAATCATGACAGCCCAACCAAAGAATGCCACAGGTAACTGTTTCTCAGTTCCATGGTTGCATTTGTTTAATGTAGTTGACACTTTACTGTTCCTGGCTCCTTTCATATGTGGTTTGCTGTCCATTACAATAATGGACTGTTATGTTTACACTTAAAAATCACCTGATTATTTTCCAGAAGGGGATACTTACTCCTCTCCCTATGTGCCTTATTCTTTAGATGGGACAAAACCCGTGGGTTCTCAGCTGCTGGAGACAGATTTTGACCGAAGTGTCATTGAGGATTGGGTGTACCGAGTTCCCCAGATCTCAGTTTTCCTCAGTGTTGTCATCAGGCAAGGCCTCCACGTCCTGCATTCCCTCCCAGACCAAACCAATGACATCCTCAACCTGGTTCCTCACTGCAAAGGCATCAAAGGAAGAGGAGTTGTCAGCCTCTTTGACATCCCAGCCATCATCTACATCAACTCCCACCTGCCTGCAGAGATGCAGCACAAGTGGCAGCTTTTATTTTCCTCCAGGCTTCACGGGGAAAGCTTCTCACAGCTGTGTGCCCATATAGTGAACAAAGGTCCTTGCGTAGTGATCATAAGGGACTTGGATGGTTTCCTCTTTGGTGGGTTTGCATCTCACTCCTGGGAGGTGAAGCCACAGTTTCAAGGTAAAACTCACTTTTCTTTCTTTAGTATCTCTGGTAAATTCCCTGGTTTTTGTACAGGCACAAGAATCCTGTCCCCTTAATGGACACTGGCCCTTTAATGACACGAAGTGTTTCTTCAAGTGAATTTCTCTGTGGCAAAAATAACTCTAATTTTCAAAGAATATGAAACACATGCAAAGTTATTCTCAGCGTGGCAGCCAAGTGTATTGCTGATTAATGTTCTTAGTTTGTTATTTGATAAGGCTTTTAAAATTGCAGGATTTATTGACCACAGAACAAGTTTTCAGGGAAATCTACTAAGCCCTGTAGCTGCTTAGGTTGAAAGTTAAATGAAAATGAATGAAGTAGAGCACAGATGATGAATTAGTGTCTAAATAATTTGTCCACAGGATGGCAGTCCTCCATCAGGAACACCTGAGCTGCTTCTTGCCATTTGTGCACTGTCTTTGTTCCCCTTCTAAAATCCAGCAGCCAGAGGATTCTTTGGATGAGCTAAACTTCTTGTTCCCTTAAAACTTTGAGGGAGAAGAGAGGGTTTTTGAAGAACTCTTTGGAAAATATATTTGTGATGGATTTGTGAAGAAAAAACCATGGGCTATGAGTATTTGGTGTTGCTGGGAATCCTCACTCTGGCTACACTGGAAACTCAATTAATGTCCTAAATGAGTATTTGAAAATTACCACTTCAGACAGTTATTATAATATTATTTTACACTGATTACACATCCATTTCCTTGTGTTTTTTCCTGATAGAGAAACACATAAAGCCTACAGGGCACAGGTGCCTCCGAATCCCAAACTGGGCATGACAAAAATTGCTCTAAATCATTGACTCTGAACTGATTTATCTGTCAATGTAGTCAGAACTAGGGATGTCTGCATTCACACCAGGTTGTGCAGATCTGTCAGTTGGCCAGCTTTAGGTGATATAATACAGTCTGGGGTAGGTGACATAGTGACACAATGTCCTAGTGGTGCCTCTGACTTTGCCCTTGATCACAGCCTGTAATTGCATTGATTTTTGTGACTGCACAGAGTTCACTGAGAATAAAAAATATATCTAAATCTTGGTGGGAAATCTATTGGCTTTCTGAGATGGCAGCTGCTGTCTTTGCATTATTCAGCTTAAATTATTTTTTCTAATTTATTTGTTATTGCTTGGCCTCTTGCCTGACTTGAGGTGCGTCTCTGTTTGCAGGTGACAACAGATGCTTTCTGTTTTCTGTTTTCCCCACTCTGGCTGTATACACATACACAGGGTACAATGACCACTACATGTATTTAAACCATGGCCAACAGACTATGCCAAATGGACTTGTAAGTATTCAGAAATGATGATTTGGAAATTGGATTTGTGGCTGGCGTTTGGAAGTGTTTTGTGGGTTTTTTTTTCTTTCTGACAGCAGATATATTTCACTTTTTATTCTCCGAGGAAATTTGCATGCCTGGAGCAGCCCAAAACAGTGATCTGTGTAACTGAGGATTCTTCCACTGGCTACTCTCCCTGCCACGGCAGCTGCTTGTGGAATTGTGGAGGAGAAAGCCCAGCAGAATGAGAGTGCAGACATTGCAAGTAGCTGCTGCTGCTGTGTGATGACAGTGGCAGGAGCTACTCTTTCTCAAGTTCACAAATGAGGTCTCCAGATGCAGAGGAGTTTCTACAGAGCTAGAGTACACCACCTGTCTTAGAAATGCTTTACAGTTTTGAGCATTATGTTCCCATAACTTTGGGAATTGCAACAGGCTGGAATTAATTTGCTCTAGAAAAAGTGAACAACATCAAATTACGTTATTGGTTTCTGTAGATACTTACCTAAATGGAAAAGAGGCAACAAACCCAAGCACTGCCCCTCCATTTGAAATGGAACGGTTAATAAAAGCCAGGAGCTTAATTTCTGCCACAATACACAGATATTTATATTCTGTGAAGCACAGAGGTAGGGCATTATCTCTCAGGTAAATTTTTAGTTGTATTCGGGAATAACAGATGTGGGTACCCCCTTTTTTCATCTCCCCACGGAAGTGTGGCATAAGTACTGACCACAGCAGCTTATTCTCAGGTTTCCTAACTTTCCCAGTCTGTTTTCCCTGTGCAGGATGTGTTTAAGGTGCTGATTTTCTCCACAGGGTATGGGTGGACAGCATGGCTACTTCGGGCTCTGGATAGACAGTGACTACGGGAAGGGCCACAGCAAAGCCAAACCTCGGTGCACCACCTACAACAGCCCCCAGCTGTCAGCCAAAGAGGATTTTACACTGGATGCCATGGAAGTTTGGGCAGTGGGAGATGCCCCTGAGAGTGCAGGGGTAGGTGAAATTGTGAATTGAACCTGTGAAATTGTGTCCTGGTTGGAACAGAAGATGTGAATGCAAAGCTCACGGTTGCAGTTTTATTTAAACTCTCCATTGTAGTGAATAACATGTTCTTTACCTGGCACTCTGTTGCCATGTGTTTTGTAGCACCAAATAGCAGAACTGTAGTGGAATTATTGATGGTGCCAACAAGAAAGAATGGAGGAGCCATAAGGTGATAGAGTCAGAATAGCAGTACTTGGAATTTCAAAAGGCCTTTTCGATATTGAGGAATGGTCTCTGGGAGGAACCTCCTTGGACGGGCTCAGTAAAACCCAGAATTTCTAAAAGCACTGGAAATTCTCAAATAAAGTCTGATCTGTAGTTCAGGAAGAGATCCAAAAGTTTTCTTTATCAGTAACTTTAAATTTACTATTGTTTTACCATAAGTTTATGTGAATAGGTTTATGCCAGTCTTTCTGCACTTGGTTTATTTTGGGGAGTAAGTAGGAGCCCTCTCTCCAGTCTCCTCTATCCCTGCGATTTATTCTCTTCTTAAACTGTCTGATCTGTAGTTTGGTGGGGTTTTAAAATTCATTTATTTTTAATTTTTACTTCTTTTCATACTAAATTCATGTACCCTGACTCCGCAGGACAGACAGCTCTAAGTAGAAACAGAGCAAACTGTTCACAGAAAATGTTGAATTGTAACTGGATCTCTTTCTTAAAACCTTCACATCAGCACTTCAGACTGAGGTGGAGTTAACCAGGATGTCCTGGATGACTTGTAACCTGAATAAACTTGAAATAGCTCACTGTCATCTTAGGAAAGGTTTATGGCTATTTTATCTAGCTGCAGCAGTAAAAATCATTTGACATATTTGTGAATTTTGAAATTGGAAATACATCTTCTCCATTGTGCCAAGCTTGCAGACCACATCACTTACTGACTTTTGAGTGTGTCCCTTCCCTGTAGCCTGATAGTGACATTGTAAGTTGACTGGTTTTTATTTTGTTTTAAAGAGAAAAGGTAAGAAGAGTATCCTGGATGTGGATCCCCAGGCCCAGGCCTTGCTGGAAATGGCTGGAAAAAGCCGTCAGAGCGAAGGGCTGCGGGAGCCCATGGAAGAGGACGAAGGTGATGATGATGAGAACTAAAGGAGCCACAGTAACAAGAAAAACCTTTACTTTTATTTGCTTCAAGTGGTGATGATGTTCCTTGGACATGATATTTTTTCCTTTTTTTTTTCTCCCGTTGAATGTACCTAATTGTCTGGGACAAAGCTTAAGCCTTGTACTTGTGTAATATTTAGGTCCGAAGCACTATTCTGTCTGAAGGGTTATGTTTGGGGAGGACAGAAAAATCAACTAGGGACATAATCATTAGGCATGGATGAGCTGTAGCTGAATATGAATCTGCTTTCATTCCCCATAGGTCATGTCTGCACACTGAGTTAAAAGCAGCAGAAGTTATTGACAGTATGGCTTTCTGTCCTGGAGAATTGATATGTACATAGTTATATATTTATAGAGCCTGTTCAAGGCACTGATTAAAGCTCTTATACCTCAACTGCACATATTTATTTGCATGCAATGAAATTAGTCAGCAAAGCTTACAAACTGTGACAATGCCTCACACCAGTGAACATAGAATAGTCCACATGATGCCATATGAAGGGTGCTGTTAATTTGCGTTGCTTCGGTTAAAGCATTAAGTTTCAAGTTTTCTAAGTCAGGTTTTCAGCAGGTGATTCCATGTGAGCTATAGGATGTTACACAACAACAAGTTTTATAGTACTACACTATGCCTAGTGCATCTCACTTCATCTGTTTCTGCAGAAACTTGTCTGTTGCTTTTTAAACTTAGACCAGAATTACTGGAGTCATATTTATCCTAAAAATACCTCCAGCAGAATTCTCTAGAGATGAGAGAATTCTTTAGTAGCCTCATGAGACTGGAGTAAAAGATCAGGCTGTAAAAAAGGTTGAGTAACAAGCAGCCACACTTAATTGAGAATAGGATCTGCAGATACCTCGTGAAAGAAATAAAAATCAGGGTTTTGCCTGTAAAATGCTTAAAGAAGATTGGTGTACACTTTATTTCCACATAATGAATAATGACTCCATTACATCCATTATTGTGGAGAAGAATGCCCACACTGTGAAATGCAGTTGTTGGGCCTTGTGCTCTGTTTTGTGATGTTCACCAGTCAGCACTAGTTTTGTCAGGTATCTTATACTCAGGACTTTTTCTAGTTGAATTAGTTCCCATCTCTCAGTAATTAGTAGTTTGACCTTGCTAATTCTGTGTGTAATTAACTTGTCAAAAATAACTGATTTCTACCAGAGGCTGTGATTTCTAACTCAGCAACAAGTGTTTGGTTATCAGTCTCTCTGATTGTCAGTCTTCCTCCTCCTGAGGAAGAGGACTGTCTCCAGTCCCCTTTCTTCTGGCATGAGTTTGTCTTCTTTGCAGCTTAGAAAAAAACAGTAGAATTCTATAATTTCTGCTCATGTGGCCTTCCTTAAAATTCTTTCCCTTGATGTTTTCTTGTATGAGATTTTTTCCCCCACCTGTCGTTTTTCATAGGGAGCCTGATTTGAATATTCTGAGCAATCTGCACTTGTGCCTTAACATAGATCTAATTTTTAAAAATTACATTAAACAACATTAATTTAGCCTTGAAAGGAGAGCATGAAGAAATCACTCCAGCCAGGCATTTTAGGACTCAACTGTGTGTTTTGTGGAGTACCTGAACTAATGCTTGGGGCATTTATATGCTGTTTGTTCCGGTCCACAGAGTGCTGTGAAAGACCTGGGAGATTGTCCTTCTATGCTGTATTTGCTTAGGGAAACAAGATAATCTCCCATGTTTGAAACACACAGAAAAAAATAAGCATCAGAACAATTGCACTGATACTTTTGTATAGTTTTCTTCTCTATATATATTAATAATATTAAGTTTTACAGTGTAAGGAGTAGTAAGTACATGATGCTGTCTGTAGGTGTGGTGATAGCAGCTTTTGTTTGAACATTCTCAAACTCCCACCATGAGTCTCAGAGATCTTTTTCACAGTAGCAGTGACTAAGCCTATTAAACACTCCCATGTAGATGGCATACAGGATGAGACAGTTGAATTTCTGCAGTTAAACATAAAATAAACAGCTAGACTTTCTTTTCCTTCATTACATGGCAGAAGCTTGTTTTTGAGAACTGAAACCATCTGCAAGGGTATAAATAAATAAAATTGAATTGTACAAAGTTACTCTTCACCAAAATTATTTCGGTGGCCAGGTTTTCTTTGATTTTTAATGAGTATCTGTATAGCTGTTTCTTTCTAGACTATGAATCCAAAATAATCCTGTTTAAACTTTATCTTGTGACTATCAGCATAGTATTGTGACCTCTGAAATTGTAGGTTTTTGACAAGTTTGTGTCTGAGACTCTTCCTCTTCACTTTGGAGGTGTTAAGCTGGGGCAAGAAAACTGACACTGGCACTTTAGCAAATGTCTCAGTGAAGCATTATTTACCAGGATACCACTCATCCAACCAGCAGATGGGATTATTCCAAATTGTTCTTTAAATGTAAAAGAAGGGCTTGGGAGAGACTCAATTTTTCTTTTAACCTGAACCTAATGATTAAGAAATCTGGGCTTCATGCTCACGCACTTAAAAATATCCAGAAAGCTTTTGTCAGCAGTGGGCTTAGCTATGATCTGAGCAGCTCAGTCCCTTTTGGGAAGTTTTGACCCAACTGCCAAGCTCCACGTCCCTGCTCTGTTCCTGACTCATCTTTATTCTCAGGCTCTTTGGAAGCGAGTCCCTTTCCCATTAAATCCATCCACTGCTGAGCATTGGGTCTGATCAGCCTTCCCTTTTTCTCCTGTCAGTCACACAGGTACAAAAACTGACAGCTCTCTGCTCTGTTTGACAGCTCCCCACAGTTTTCCTGAAAGTCTTGCTGCATAAACCCTGGGTATCTGGGAATTCACAAACACTACAGATTGAAGGAAAACAAATGCTTCGAGGCAGGTCTTTTCCACTCTTCTAATTAAACATTAAAGGACATGTCTAAATCACGAGGCTCACTCAGATACTTGTCAGTAACATTTTAAAATGTGGATTTTATTAATAAAAATGATTTTGATTTAAATAAATAAAATTTCAGTTTATGCACAATAGATTTTTCTGTACAGGTGTGAAACTCATCTTTTGTCTGGGACTAGCTCAGCCTTCTGGACACTCAGATCAGTGTTATAAAAATATACCTGCTCTTGGTTTAAAAAAGGAGCCACTCTGGAGGTTTCTGCAGACAGCTGACGTGGAGTGGGTAGAAGAGTCTCTGGTGTAGGGACTTCAGGTACAGCTGCACTTTAGTACCTTCAGGAAGGATGTGTGGGTCACAAAGCCATGGATTGGGATTATCCAGCATCACAGCTGTGTTCCAAGTGTATTTTAGAGCAGTCTCAGTCAGTTGTGACGTCCCTTTGTGTGCTTTGGGTGGCAGCAGCGCTTTTCCCAGAGCTTGACAAGCTCGGACACCACGAACACCGAGGAGGCCAGGCCAGTGAGGAACAGCAGGTCTGGGAGAGGAGAGAGTGGAGGTGAGCTCAGCTGGGCAGGAATGCCAGCCCAGGGCCTTCCTGCAGCTGGGAATTGTGCTGGGAACCCCTTGGTAGGTGGCCTTGCTGTGCCCTTGCCAGCTGGGAACTAGGGACACCCACAGCTGGGATAGTCCCCTTGGAGGGTAGAAACGAGTCCGTTGGGATCCCTGGCCCCTGCTTATGGCAGCAGCCTAATGTAGATGTAACACAGTGTGGTAGGGAGCAATTTGCTGATTTAAATTAAAATCTGTGCTGCATTTCAGCTGGGAAACTGAAGTTTAACCTAGCTCTTTCCGAAGAGAGCGTCTGCATAATGATCTGAGAAATATCATCATACAGAGCTGGAAAATCTTGGCATGTCTCCATTTACTTGCATTTGTGTGCAGTAAATCAAAATTCAGAATCTAAGCCGGGATAATATGAAATACTACTACTATTTGGGTACAGCTCTGTGTAAATACAGAGATGGGAGATTTCCCCTACCAGTGATGTGCTGGGAGCTAACAGAGCAAACTGGGAATGGCATCTGCTTTCTAAAGCCACTTTAAGGAAAAAAAACAAACAACAAAACGAACTTAGTTGTTTTGCAACTTACCTAACACTCCTAAATTCTCTGTCTGGAAGATCTTTTGTAGTGGAGGGATGTAGATAACAGCCAGCTGTCCCAAAAACGACCCAAGCACGGAATACAAGAACATGCGGTTTCGGAAAAAGCCGATTTCAAATATCAACTTTGTCTAGAAAAGGGAGGAAAAGAATTTAAGAACTAACTTTTCCCAATCTCTGTTGTAGCTAGATGTCACCCTGTTTCTTTACATTTCATCTCCATTACTTTTTAAGTTACATAAACACTAACTTAGAGCTATGTAATTGGAAGTGTAGTTGCACTTGAACTGTGATGGATAATTCTATCTGTATAAAAAGTTGATAAAAATCATAATGCTTTAAATAACATTAAAAAACCCTTACTATGCAAAATGCTGGTATTCTAATGTTTATGTTTGTGATTTGAGGTGAGAAATTACTGCTGACAGAGCTATCTCACCTGAGAGCGACATGTCAGGGCGTTGAAGAGGTCAAAAAACACAAAACAGGTAAAAGTCATCGTTGTGGTTCGAGGAGTTATGCCACCTTTTGGATTCTGGAAGCACACAAAAATTAAGGGGTTAGTTTAACCTTACGAAAATGTGCCAATTCAATAGAAGAATTAAATGTTCCCTTTAATGTGCCCAGTCAAATCAAAGGGTAGCAAAACAAAGGAGTAAATCTAGATCTAGTTATTATAGGTAGCATTCAGTCCTCTCTGCTAATTTTAAAGTTTATGATCTTATCGACTGTATTTTAAATTCTTAAACTGATGTGGACTTTGAGTAAAGAACATTCTAAATTAAATTACTGAAACTTAAAGTACCAACAGCAATCCGTTGTACTCGGCATTTTCTGCTGGGAAAATGGAAAGTCTGGGTGAGGTGACAAGTCCCTGTTGATGCCACATCAAGTAATAGGTTTCCCATTCTAGATTGGAAGGACCAAATCAGAGGTAACAGAGGGAGGCAGGAGCAGAGCTGGGAGCTGACCCTACTTTCTCAGCCCTCTGCCCTTCTGATCCTTCCCCTTGGGATGGATTCCAGAAAGTCCTTCCCATGTCCTCCAGAAACTGCCCTCACTTTGTGCTCCACCCACCCTTATGGAAACGAGATCCGAGTGCAGATTTCCCTCACCTCCTTCCAGAAGACAAAGAGGGTTCCACTGATGATGATGATTGCTGACATGAAGATTTTCAGGATCAGGGATTTGCTGAGGATGGTGTCTGTGATGCACCGGGGGGGCTGCTTGATGGTGTCCCTGTCAACAGGTTCAACCCCCAAGCTGCCTCCAGGAGAAGCAGAGGGATGTGTTAATTACTGCAGGGTGTCCCAAAATGTTCATCCTGAGAAACCAGGATGGAGCTGGAGGATGCAATTCTTTGGAACACAGCGTGAATATTCAAACAAGGTGACTTAAGGCCCAAATTTGTCCATGACACTGAAACCAAAGGTCTTTTCAGCATATTAAGCTGCTAAAATAACACTAAATCATCAGACCCCCCCAGAGTGAGAGCTAACTGTGCATAATGTGGAAGCTGTAATTGTATTGTATTTAATTGTAAATACAACTGTAATGGTATTTAGCTGTAGCTGTAATTAACAGTTGGATGAGGTTCCTAAGGCTTGTGATTTTGGGGCATATTCCCCCTATTCCCTGGCCATTCTACCAGCAGGATAACAGGCCATTCCTAGTCAAAAAAATGGAATAGTTAAGTGATTCCACCATAAAACAGGAAAATACAGAAAACCTCAAGTTAATGTGAAGTGCTTTTTGAAAGACCAGGGGGGAACAGAAGTGCAGCTTACTGAACCACTGATGATGAATGATGAGGAATCACAACAGTTTGTATTCCTAGGCCAAATTCAGACATATTGAACCCAAGATTATTTTGCTATTGGACTCTTCCATACCTCTGTGCTGGCGGCCCATCCATGATGATGTTGATCCATAAGATCTGCATAGCATTGAGTGGATTTGGTAGGTTGAGCACTGTTGACAGGGTAATTAGGCTCAAAGCTGAAATACTCCTGCAAAGCACAGAACATTATTCTGCAGGGCCTCACCCCCAAGGTGCTTTCACAGGAGCAGAAGCGAACAGGAACTTACGTGCTCAACTGGAACCGGACAAAATTTTTTATGTTGTAAAATATCCCCTTTCCCTCTTCTATTGCATTCCTGGAAGAGAGAGAGGACTTTATTACGTCAAGAGCACTCACACTGTTTTACACTGAACTCCCCGTGACACCCAGAATACATATTGTCTTTTGTTGTCCTTATTTCAGTGGAAATTCAGAGCCCAGCTCAGGAGGAGGTTGTCAGTGCAGCTTCTGACTTACAATTCTTTTATCAACATACATCTGAAAACCTGGGTCACGTGGCCAGGCTTTAGTTCATAAAGCAAGCCTGGGACCTATTTGTATATTCCCTGTACCCTGCCCACTCTCTGTTGTTATGAGCCAACAGAGCATTGCAAATTATGTTTTTCTTCTGAGCTTCCTGGATGAGGCAGACTACAAGGTAGAATCATAAAGGTTGGAAAACACCTGCAAGATCACTGAGTCCAAATTTTGACCAAAAAAGCTCTGATCTCCCCAGATTTTAGGTGCTCTCAGATCCCCAGTTAGTGACAGCAGTGAGAGGCCAGGGCTTTCAGGTGAAAGGTGGCTTGGTCAGCACCACTTGGAAGGAAAATCATCGCCATGTATGCAGCTAAAGAGGAGTCAGAGCCACCCTGGGGCTCTCCACTTCCATTCCCAGGCCTCCTCACACAACAGGCTTGCTGCAGCGGACAACCAGAAAAGAGCTGAAGAGTAAGAAAACCTCCAAACCTACATGACTTTCGAGAAGTCATCGTCCGCGAGGATCATGTTGGCAGCCTCTTTGCTGACGTCCGTCCCCGCGCGTCCCATGGCGATCCCGATATCCGCGGATTTCAGGGCCACGGCGTCGTTGACGCCGTCCCCTGTCATGGACACCACAGCACCAGCCCTCTGCAAGGCCTGCGGGAGGGGACAGCTCAGAGCCTCTCCAGCCAGAACGTGAGCAAGCCGTGCTGGCAGTTTCAGGCTCTGCACTATTCGCTTTGCTCTTTTTGTATGGGAAGATCAGAAGCTCTGGGGGTGAAACGGACTGGGCACCACACTGAGACTGTTTTTTCAGGAGTATAGGGAACCTCACTCCAGCAGAAGTTAGGAGAGTAAAACCCTCAGAAGTCATTCTCCAGATGTTACAGTTGCTAATACCTCACTAGTTTTTTTTTTTTTTGGTATGCCCAGGCCCAGTCTTGCAAGAAAAATCATAAAATCATAGAATATCCTGAGGTGGAAAGGACCCACAAGGATCATCAAGTCCAATTCACAGCTAATACCTTCAGAGAAACAGTGCCAGTGCTCTAGCTGGGGTTTTACAGTTCTTTAGCTTGAGCTGATGCTGCTGGGGAAGACCAGATCATCCAGAGAGCTGAGGCTCCCTCCCCCTTGTTTTTGTGAGGTGTACAATGAATTTCAGAAGCTCTAAGTACCTTTATTATTTTCAGTTTGTGCTTCGGACTTGTTCTGAAGAAAATGGAAACCTGAAAAACAAAACAGAACAAAAAAGACAAAATATAATCTCCTATTAGATGGAAGCTATTGGAAATAGGCTTTTTTATATAATCAAAGCCATTACATTTTGGACAGTGGAGGAGAGCTCTGCCTCTGTCAGTTGGTCCAGCTCTTCCCCTGACATGGCTTTCAGCTTCCCATTGCAGAGACCAATATTCTGTCCTGCAAAGAAAAAGAGATACTCACACTCTAAATATTAGTGGATTCTATAATCCTAGCAATGCTATCTGTGTCTTTTAAGAGGCTTACACTGAGATTTTCCCATTTCTGCTGCTAAAATAGTGGAATTAATTCACTGGAATTTGGCCCAGAGTTTGTCACTGCTCTATACTCCATTTAATGCTTGTTTCAATGGAAGAGCAAAAACTCAGTGACCTTTAAAGCCTCTACTGCACACACAGAAACCATGATAAAGTTGATTATTAAGGGATAAAACACTTGACTGATGTGACAGACATAGCACAGAGCCCTAGGAAAGCAGAAGAGTTTGGTACCTATGGCCACAGCTGTTTCCAGGGCATCTCCAGTGATCATCTTCACTGACACACCAGACTCAAACAGGATCTGAACAGCTTCTCTCACTCCAGCCCTTGGGGGATCAATTATTCCAACCAGACCTAGAAATGTTAGCTTGCCAAGTTCTGGACCTGAAGCCAAAGCAAGTACTAGTAACAGAGGGGGAAAAAGAGGACGAGAGTAAATTGTTAATGATGTATTTCCATGCTTTGAAAGGAATATTTAGAGAAGACATTAAATTGCCTGTTTCCCAGCAGAAAAAGTCATTAAAAGCAGATCTTTAGTCATTACAATCAGATCTTGTATAGACACAAAAATTCAGCTCACTATATAATAGTTTCTCTGAATGAGAGCATTTCTCTTTGACATGTTTCTCTTAGGATTTCTTTTGTTCCAATTTTAAGCTGTCTACTATGCCTTCCCTAAATGCAGATGGATTAAATCTGGACAGTGTTATGTTAAACCAGACACTATTAAACTACTAAGTTAAACAATAGCATTCCTGCAAAAACTTACACTTCTTTTAAAACCTAAAAATGTGAAATGTAAATTCAGTTAAACCAGTGGAACTCCCACCATGTAAACATCCAGGCTCTGAACATTTTGTCTCTGTTCTTGGTGCACACCCATTATCATTCAATCATTCTTAAATCACTCAAGGACATTTTGCCAGGGGTTCATGTCAGTGTTGCTTTGATGATGGAATCAAAAGCTGCAGCAGCTGCCTGAGTTAATCACTTCCCTTCAGAGCAGTAATTTGCCATTGCCACGAGGGCAGATGATTTGGATATTGTAAATCAAGAGCTGCACAGGAGCTCCTAGCCACAGGACACAGGATGGGAGAATCTGTACATTAATTACACCATCCTCCAGATCCAGCTGCCAAGGCTTGTTTTCCTCTCTTTACAAGCTGGGAATGGTGTCTGTGTCACTGTGTGGAACTCTGAGATGTTTCTGGGGGAATGTTCCTGGTGAGGAAGGAGGTGCAGTGGATTAAGCTCCTGTGGGCTGTGCACTGACAGGCAGCTGGGATCAGGAGATCAAGAGATTTGGGCCTAACAAAGGATTGAACCGAGCTTCAAACAGAAATCTCAGCACCCAAATCCATGTCTGGAACTCCTTCCAAAGTGGATTTTTGTTGCTGTCTTCTCCAAAACCCAAACTTGGCAGAGCAGTGCTCAGATCAGGCTCAGCACAAAGCTCTGCAGTGCAGCAGCCAGAGTGTCCCAGACAATCCCAGCACTCCATGGAAGAGAAACATTCACATTTCCAGTGAATGTTTGTTTTCAGTTCCTTTCAAACTCACTAATTTAAACCCAGCAAATAAAAAAAAAGATCAGCTAACAGACCTAAGACGCAGCCCTTGGCACTCTGACAAGTGTTGGGAAGAGATCATGAAAGTGATGCTAAGAACTGAACTGGGGAGATTTAGATTGGAGATTAGGAATAAATTCTTCCCTGTGAGGGTGAGTAGGCTGTTGCCCAGAGAAGCTGTGGCTGCTCCTGGATCCCTGGAAGTGCCCAAGGCCAGGCTGGATGAGGCTTGGAGCAGCCTGGGCTAGAGGAAGGGGTGGGAATGAGATGAGCTTTAAAAAGCTCTTTAAACCCAAACCATTCTGTGATTTTGTGAGGACTGAGCCTCTGCCCATCCTAACCACAACAGAGCAGCAAAGTTTCAGGGCAGATAGCCTGTAAGCTTAAGGGACAGGGACAGCAAGGACTGACCTCGAAGTCCTGAGGAGCCCATTCTCTTTTCCTCCTGCTGGTAGAGGGCTTTTTGCTGGGGCGTGAGTGACAACGAGATGCCACCACTGTTGTACAGAGTGCAGTGCTGGATGACTTCTTCAAATGCTCCTTTCATAAAGTAAATATCTTCCTGATCCTTGAAAGCAAGGAGAGAACACGCTTTGTCCAAAAAAGGAGCACATTTTAGATGAACAAGCCTTTAATTGCAGGTAGAAAAGACCCTGTTTCCTCTTTTACCTGTTTGGAGAGATCCCAAGAGCATATATTATGGATAGGATGGGATATTTTTGCTCTGGCCATTTTTCATGTTCAGCCCTCAGAGACAGCATGGCAATGAAAAGGTTGGTGAGTTTTTAAGCCCTATTTTTGGCCTAATATCAGCCAAAATGATCTCCTTAACCCAGTGAGGGATAAAGGGCCAACATTTCCTCCCAAACACCAGATCTCTCTATCTCTGAAAAGCTTTTGTTTTCCTGCTCAAACCACTGTATGAGAAGCATTCCCTCCTCCCATTCAAACACAGTTTTACAGGCTAAAAATCCACCCAAGCTGGGAATGTTGAGGTTTGTTCCGTTTTCTCCCGACACAGGCAACTCCTGAAAACATTATTTGCTGAAGAGATACCATTTCATGCCCATTGTTGAGGTGCACAATTGGAAACACAAAACCAGCCCCTGCCTCTGTTTGCTTTACCTGATTTTTCAGTGTGCATTTCACAGCCATCCACTTCTGCTCGGAGCTGAATGGAATTTCCTTCTTTCTTGCATAAATGTCCTTTATGTCAGCTAATTCCATCTGAAGCAAGGTGAAACAAAAAGAGCACTGTAAGGCTGGGCATTGCCAAAACCTGGATGTATTTTCCACATCACAAGGATTGACTGTTGACTGTGTCCTTCCAGGCTGTCAGGTACCACAGAGCTCAAGAGAAAACACGAGGAGAGCAAAATTCATATTTCAAAGAATTTTTTTTCCTTTTTGGTGTGCCTGATACGGGATAAATTAAACTGGAGTTTGAAGCTTGATAAACTTTTAATGAATTAGGGAGCTGCCCTGCCTTTTTGTCAGGCTTTGGGTCAAAGCAGGATCAAGCCCATTCCCTAAACCTATGGCAAAGCAATGGGCTGAGCAGATTTCTGGCTTTCTTTTCTGGGTTATTTCCCAGCAACTCTACTTGAAATAAGAAAGGAAATAGCAAATAACAGAAAGGTCAGTCGTAGATGTGGTTTTGAATTATTTCCTGATGAATTACCCTCAAAAAACAATTCACAACAAAACCTTTCAGCCCAAATCAACACACTCCTGCTCCAGCAGTGTGTGGGTGTTCCAGGTGAAGGGGGAGACACTGGAAGCTGCTTTTGATCACCTTTGTCCCCAGCTCCCACCAAACAAAAACATTAAAAAGAAAATAGAAAGAGAACCTCCCTCACATTCTGCTATTGCTACTGAATTTCAGAGCAGGAGGAAGGTTTTAACTCAGCCTTTGGGGAAATGAAATGCCATTGTTTAAAAAGAAAAAGTGAAAAAAATCATTATTTCACTGCTAGAGTCATGAGCTTTAAGAGCAGGAGGTAAGATCAGATATTTGCAGGGGCATCATTTCATCAGGGACCTCCTGTGCTTCACCTGAGGGCTGTGGTGGGGCCACAGGCTGGGGACACTGATGAGGTGACACCTTCAGGTGTTTCACAGCTGTGCCCAGGAGTGTGAATCCAATATTCATACAAAGCATCTTGTTTTACATAAAAAACATCTTGTTTTACATAAAAAACATCTTGCTTTACATAATCATAACTAGGAAAAAGTAGAAGCCAGCAGATGACCCAAAATGAGGGTGACCCTCTGCCATGCAATCTGGCCTGGCCAGTTCCTGCCCGTTTTTAACTCTTCTCTTCCTCCTGGACTCTTAATTGGCACGTGCAGGAAATATAAAAAAGGCTGTCCCATCTCAGCCCAGAAGAAATGCATCACCCAAGCTAACTGCAGGATTAACCCAGCCAAACAATGATTGCTGCCAGCACAGGAGCTCAAGGAAAGTGTTTGTCCATGCCTAAAGGCTGACTGGGAGAGGCAGGGATGATGTGACCTTGGGCAGAAGGACACAAGGGAGGACCAAAACCACTCTGGGGAATTTAAAGCAGTCTCACTCTGCTGCCAGACCCCACAAATCCAGCTTTTATTTATTAATTTATTTGAATTGCAGGGAAATTTTAAACTCCAAGGGTCTTACCTTCATTGCCAGGGCAATGAGAGCTCCTTCTGTGGGTTGTCCTATCACGCTGCTGTTCCTGATAACAGCATTATTGACAACACAGCCAGCCTGCAGAGAGGGACAGGTTCACATGGGCTGTTTTGGTCATTACTGAAGTCACAGCTTTTTCATCTCTTTAAATGAAATGGTGGAAGGCTGGGGAATGAAAGGAGCCACATCCCAAAAGTTCTGGGAAAAGGTTTCCCCTCAGCAGCGTCACTCGAGATCAGTTCTTGTGTTTTCTAAAGCCACTTAACCCATAACATACACCAATATTTTGGTAAAATATTATGCTTTGGATAAATTAACACCAAGAAAACACGACACCCATCTAATGATCTTCACAGATCATGAAAATGAAAGCTCAGTCTCTCCCACTATTGTTTCTGACGTGCAGCATGAATAAAACAGGACCTAATCTCCATTTGAGATTCCAGCTCAAACCATTTCACCACCAAACACTCCACTTCAGCCTACAGCTGAATGTTCAAAATTTTATATAAAGCTGACACAAAACCCAGAGAACATCACAATAAATTTATAAACTGGCTGTGTAGCTGGCTGATGTCTAGAATCTCTGCACATTAAAAACCTGAACTGAGTAAAATCTATTGGTTTCTCCACTGCCAGAATTGTTTTTCATCCAGAATATCATTGACTCCTGAAGCTGATGAGTCTGGTTTCTCCCTGCATGCCTTATGATCACTGCCTTTCACTCCTAACTTCAGGAGTTACATCACACTCAGTCTTTCCATGAGAATGTTTTAGCAAGCCAGTCCATTTTAGAATTACAAAAGTGTTTTTTTCACACTAATTATCCAAAGTTACTTGTGCAACTGAAAACTGAATGTAACTAGGATAAGCTGGTTCATAATTTATACTTACCTCCACGAGTTTCCCAATGGAGATGTTGGAAAACTCTTTAAGGATCTCCTTGGATGGCAGAAGATAAACATTTCCTTCTCCACTGTAGCCTACCCCGCTGACCTGAGGGAGGGAGACAGAGATGGGAAATTTCCCCTCTGCCAGGCAGGACTGGGCTGCAGATGTGTGCAGGGGGCTGCACTCAAGAAAATTCTCATTTTGAAGGAGTGCAGGGGTTCTTCCTTCTCTCTCAAAGCAATGCTTAAAGGAAAGGCTGCAGACAGTGACAATATCACAATAAAATGGCTTTTTAGGGACAAAAGGAGTCAATTTGTCCTATAGGGAACTTGTTTGCTGTGAGTCCTGCAGCTCGGGGGAGAGATGCAGACCTCTGGCAGCAGTGGCATCACTGGGTTTGTTCAAGCCCTGCACTCTTGCTGACTGTCCTGCCTCTCCTCTGCCTCACATTTTGCACTTTCCCTCATTTTGCACAGAGAGGAACGAACCAAGCAGAGAATGAAGCTGCTGTGATGATAAATATTCCTCCAGGAGATGGACCAGCGAGGGTCAGTGGCAGGTTTCAGTATTTACAGTAACTGCAGGGAACTGCCAATGAACATCTCTGTGGGACCTGAGCAGTTTTTGTACCCTCAGCCTCACCTGTGCCTGTCCCCAGGGCTGCAAAAATCCCTTTTTGTGGGAATCCTCCCTGGGGGGGCCCTAGAGTTCTAATAAGACCCTAATAAGATTTCTGTGCCAGGATTGAGAGATGAACTGGATCCTTTTTGGTCTTCAGCTTGCTGTTTATTTCTTATCTTATCAAAAGCTCTGTGCACCGTCTACACCAGACTTAGTGCAAAAGGAGAAGACAGCAAAAAGATCACAAGATGTGCAGTTTCAAGGTCTTTTAAAGCTGTTTTGTCCAATTAACTCTTAAAACCTACTTTATTTCTACTTTTCTACCAATAACTAACAACTTGTCTAACACACAACACCTGCACTGTGACTTTCCCCAGCCAATCACCCAGTGCCACGGAGGAGGAGAAGGAAGGAGGAGAAGGAAGGAGGAGAAGGAAGGAGGAGAAGGAAGGAGGTCAGACAATGCCCAAAATCCTCCATCTTGTCCTCCCTCTACCTCCATACTAAAAACACAAAAGTCTAAATTTTTCACTCTGTGACAAACCACACCACCATCCACTCCACAGACTCCACTTCATCCCAAAGCCTTGGAAGCCCTCTCCATGGAGGAAGGTTAAAAGCAGTGCTTTCCTAAGGATCAGGGCTTGTCAGGACAGGCAGGGAAACATTCCCTGTGCCCTGGGCTCCAGCACCTTCTCTTTACAGAACGTGCCAGAAACTGCTGGGTTTGGGGCTGAAGGAACCAAAGGCAGATTCAGTGCTGCTGAGCTCCAGCAGAAAGGCTGGGTTAGCCCCTGATCCCTGATCCCACCTCAGCCTGGCAGCCGTCCGAGGTCACCAGGCGCGTCGCCGTCATCTCGTTGGCAGTCAGAGTGCCCGTCTTGTCTGAGCAGATGACATTGCAGCAACCTGGGCAGGGATGGCTCTGGTCAGAACTGATAAATAATGCAGCCCAGCAACGAGGCTGAGAGGAGGGAGAACAAGTTTCACTCGTTTCGTTTAAGCTGCACCGGCCAAAGGGAGAAAAGATGGAGAAATGGGTGAGGTTCCCAAGAGGGAAGGGAAGGGTTTGAGTGCACACTCTCATTTGGGAGAGGCAGGGGACACCTGAAGAGGGTCATGTTGTCTTGGTCAACGTTTCTGAGTTGCAATATCACACGACAGAACAGCTGCTCTATTCCAAAAAGACAGAGCCAATTCCCACCCTGCCAGTTAAGCCTTGCTTCTCTAAATCAGGAATAGCAGCCTCTCCCTGCCTCACCAAGGGGCTGTGAGAGGAGATGGGTTAAAAACTGTCACAAACAATACTCAAAGATCCACATCCAAGAGCAGAAACTGCCCTTTTGCTCTGCTTTGTGCCAATCCTGATCCAGTAAAGCACATTTTTCCAGAGCCCATTTACAAAACACCACAAAAGGGTGAATTAGCAGAGGCACCACTTTCCAGATAGTTTCTACTCCCAAGAAGGGGAAAAGTTAATAAAGAACAAGGATCAGGCTCCAGCTCCTTTCTGAGTGTGGATATCTCCTCTGGCTCTGGAGGTGATCCCAGTGCTCAGGCACAGACCCCACGAGCACAATGACCTCCAGGTAAAAGCCTGGAGAGAAAATAAAGCAGCTTGGGCTGCAATTAAATGAATCATACTTTTGAAGGATTAGCAGAGAGCAAAGCTGTGACCTCCAATGCCTCATTTTTAGTGACTGATAATTAAAGGAGGATTGTTTTTCTCCTTTTCAGAAGTTTAACAGTTTTGGCTGTGCCTTCTCTGCACCTGCAGTTCTGCCTCTGTGGGCGCAGCCCTAGCAGAACAAATTCCCTCACGAGGGAAAAACCATTTCAGATCCCCTGGGTCAGGGCAGAGACAATAAAATCAGGGTGATAAGATTCCTTAACTGCAGAGCAAACAAGAGCAGCTCAAACAATAGCAGTGTTTCCTGAGAGGACAGGTTTTAGCTGCAGGACCTGACCGTGCAGCAGATTTTGGGAACTGCACGGACCAGGCTGGGTGTTTATTGTGCATTTAATGAGTGGTGCTGAACAGACACCGTGTCTCCTCCTTCATATCCCTGCCACCCTGACCCAGGGCAGAGCAGCAGAGCCTGGAGTGCAGCCACCTGGGAGTAAGGGACAAATTAAAGATAAGGGGAGATGAAGAACAATTCCCTCTCGGTTCGTTGTGCCCTGCAGATGTGAGGATGTGCTGGATTCTGGGAGTAAAGGACAAATTAAAGATAAGGGGAGATGAAGAACAATTCCCTCTCGGTTCGTTGTGCCCTGCAGATGTGAGGATGTGCTGGACACTTTCTCAAGGTCCCCTCTGTCCCCCTCTCTGTGACTTTTTGGATATCAGGGAGATGGCCACCCGGCCTGCAGAGGGATAAATGGCTTTATTTGATTTTTTATCCAAGCTTGATTTGGCAGGAAGGGGCTGGGAAGGTTTTTTTTAGCCAGACACTGAAGCAGTGGGTGGGATGGATCTGCAGGAGGATCCCACAGCATGGAGAGGAAGGAGAAACAAAGGTTTTAACCCAGTGTGTGTCTGCTCCCTGTGGGCTGCACCATTCCAAGCACGTGCCTGTGTTCATACCACCAAAATAAGGGAGAAGGGTGAGAAACACAGGGCAGAAAATGTATTTAACTCTGAGTGAGTTCCTCTGTCCCAGCAACCCTATTCCAAATTAATTTTGCCGGATCAGCCCGTGGCTGTCCAGCTCAGAATTTGGAGCCTGGCAGGTGACCAAGCCAGGCCGTGTGGCCCCTCTGCAGCCTTACCTAAGGTTTCTACTATGGGCAGCTTCTTCACAATCACCTTTTTCTTGGCCATGCGCAGCACTCCCAGCACCAGGGTGACAGTGACCACGATGGGCAGGCCCTCGGGGATGGCAGCCACGGCCAGGCTGGGGACAGCAGAGACACAACAGCCTCAACACGGGGGCCCAGCCACAGCACTGACCCAAAGGTGCCAAAGGGACATTCCCAGGGCTGAGCTTTCCTAAGGGGATAAGCACTGCGACTCCTGGCACACTGTGAATACAAAAGCAGGATATTTATCCAGCCCCTCGACCTATTCCTGGGTGAGTTTGACAGAGCAGGTATTTTTCTTCTTTAGATTGCCAAAGAGAAGTAATTTCTAGCTAAGCAGGGATGTAGAGGCTGGATTTCATGTCATTTATTGAACTTTCTGAGGGTGGGAGTTGGATATTCCTTGGCACCAGGGCTCACACGTTAGCCACTGGCTCCTGGCCACATGCAGCCCCTGCCCTCCTCTCTTACCCCACGATGTGGGGGACAGAACCAGCTCCCCAGATGTCCCCACCATCAAAACCTGCAAGACCTGATATGCTGGAAAAATCCAGCCACAGTCAGTATATTCAATATTAGATATTCCTTGGGAAACTCAGAATGCTTCTAGGCATCTGCAAAATGTAATCCAGGAGACTTTACAAAACCATCATCTGCCATCCAAAACTCAGGATTAGCCACTTTTCTTTGCCCCCACATCCCCCTGGGAGACAGGAAAGTGGCACTGGGTCAGTTTGGCTTCTCTGTTGTCTCCTCACCTGGGATTTGTTTTTAATTTCATAGAACATTTCTTTTTTTAAGAACTAATTTTAGAGCCATGACAATACCAAGTTAACAGGTTTTATGGGCACTGCTGAAAACACATTTTTTATGTGTTTGATTAAGAAGCTGTGCATGATTCTTTATGCTGTATGAGATGTGCATTCCTTTCTTCAGATGTAAATCCAGCAGGAAGAGCAAAGAGTAATATTTGCTGTTGGTACACTCCCACTAAATTCATAGCACAGATAGGAAAGGGCACTCACAGCAGGATGAGGCAGAGATGCCAGCGAAGATTTTCAAGATAACAGTTTACAAAATTAAATAAACCCTCCAGCTTGGGTTTGTTTTTCTCCACTCCTTTTAAAACCTCACATTAATTTTGCCGGTGCGTGAGAAACACGCATTTATGAAAGGTTTTACTCAAGCTCTCTTATGTGAAATGCCCATTGTTTGGAACAGGGAATTCCTTGGGACGTTTCATTATGAATCAAAGGGAAAAGGGCTCTCCAGTGCTCACCTGACTCCAATGGTGAACATGCTGAGGAGACGCTTCCCTTGCAGCCAGCCAATGAGCATTATCAAACCTGGGGTGGGGGGTAAAGGAGCTGATCAAAAAAAGAATTTCAAAAATCCCCAACCTGTTTAGCTAATGTAGAACTGAAAATGCAACGAGGCTCCCGAATCTCTCCTTCAGTGCTGTCTCTGCTGGAACCCTCAAAGTCCAGGTGACCCAGAGCCAGCAGTGCTTTTGGAAGAGCAGCCCTGCAGCACAGAGGGATCCCACAGCCAGGTGTGAGCCCTGCATCCCACTCACCAATTATCCCAAAGGAGAACAGGGTCAGCTGCTTCCCCAGCCTGTCCATGCTCTTCTGCAGAGGTGTCTTGGGAGTCTGGAAAAATGAGAGATTACTGGTTTTCCTTTGGCTCTTGTGTGGGGTGAGGGGATGATGCCAGCCCAGAACAAGTGACCCACACAAAAACAAGGTTGTCAAAAAAAGGTCCCTTGTGCTTTTGCCGCCCTCAACCCTCCAACAGGCAGGACAGAGCCTGTCCTGTCCTTCTCTGTCAGAGCCTTTGGTGTCCCTCACTTTGTGGCAGAAGCAGGACTGAACCCAGTGCTTTGACTCCTGGGGCTGCTCCTGCTCACAAACTTTCATCCAAAACACCCAAAATTTCCCCAGACAGGGACTGTGTTACCTCCTCAGCCTGCATCATCTTGAACACCTCGCCAAACTGGGAATTTTCACCCGTGCCAATAACCACGCCCTGAAAAAAGGGAAAAAGAGAGATGGAGGTGGAAAAACCTAGAGAATCTCAGAGTGGTTGGAAGGGACTTTAAAACTCATTTTGTTCCAATCCCTGCAGGGACACCTTCTACAATCTCAGGGTGCTCCAAGTCCTGTCCAGCCTGGCCTTGGGCACTGCCAGGGATCCAGGGGCAGCCACAGCTGCTCTGGGCACTCTGTGCCTCCCCACACTCACAGGGAATAATTCCTTCCCAATATCCAACCTAACCTGCCCTCTGTCATTCACTTTTTCCCGTCACTCCATGGCCACACCCAAAGAATCTGCAATTAATGCCCAGGAAAAGCCCAGTGCTGCCAGGACTCACTTTTCCCTTCCCGTACCGCACCAGGGTCCCCATGAAAACCACATTGCTCAGCGTGGTGATGTCCCCAGCTTCCAGCAGGACACCCTCAGTCTTGTTGCAAGGCTCAGCTTCTCCAGTAAAACTGGATTCGTCCACCAGCAGATCTGTAACCTAATTAAAAAGTTGCATTTCTGGCGCTGTTGATACAAGGACTTTCCCAGGCTGGTTTCCAGGTGTATTTACCTCGATGAGCCTGAGGTCTGCAGGAACCCTGTCCCCCACAGACAGGCAGATGATATCTCCAGGCACCAGCTCTCGTGCCAGAAGGTGCTGCAGTTTTCCTTCCCTTAGGCTACACCGGGCAAATGGAAATAAAAAAAAAAAGAAGAAATGGAACCAGGCTGTGAGGATTTTATTCCTCCAAGCTTGGGAATGTGGCTGGCAAGAAAGCAAGAAGCCTTGCCCCAAAGAGCTTCCAATGTAAATAAGAACAGAAAACCTTCATAGCAAGGAGCAGAGGATTATGTTCAGTTTGGGCTGGGTTTTAATTTGTAAATAGATGGGCAGGTTATGGATGATTTACATTTCAGAAGTGACTTAAACATTATTTATACACTAGAGGAGCAATAAGAAGTTGTGCTTTCATGCTTTCAATAATGAATTGCAGATTCTTGAACCTAAAAAAAGGCTTTTTAAAGCTAGAATTACCCCTGGCATTCCACTGTTGCATTCAAAGTGGAGCCTTCCAGGCAGCTGGATGCTTCTGGTGTCATATCATAAATAAATAAAGAGCCAACAGCGGGGTTTGTAAGCTCCAGGGTGAACTTTGGACCAGAGGAAAACCCCACACCCCTTTGGCAGGGCAAGGCTTCCCTGAGCCCCACAACTTATTCCTGTTGGCTTGACAAAACTGATTTGCAAAGGCATAAACAGGGAGAACGTTTCCTGTGATTTCCAGCACTGATAACAAACATCAAAGCCCTGGGAAAGGGTGTCTGATCCAGCCTGCAGCTCCCCCAGGGGCTGTGACCTGGCTGTGCCTGACACTCTGTGCAGCACCAGGCAGGACAGGAGCCCCATCCCTCCTGCACCTGCACTCAGGTGCTGCTTCGTGCCCATCTCCTGTGGGGAAAAACCACCCTAAAGCCAAAAAACAGATACACAGGTGAGGTTTTCCCTGCCTGGAGAGACAGGGACATGCAGGATGCTGCAGGGACATGGAGCAGGATTTCTCTGGGACCCTCCTTAGCATTTATTCAATTCCACAGGAAATTGCCTACTCCTTATTTCTAATTTTCTCCTAATAATTAAACAAAAATCCTAATAATTTCTGATCAGTGCTGATTATTTCATCCCCTTTCCCTGTGACCTGCAGCTGCACCCACTCCAGAGACCAGGTTCTCTTTATGTGCCCCACAGCCCGGAATCATTTCCTTCTCCCCCTGGTGCTGCCCTGTGAGCCCCCTCCCTGCTGCAGCCACCTCTCACCAGTTGCACTCGGGGGGCACCAGCTTGTTGAGCTCCTCCAGGGACTTTTCCGAGCGATATTCCTTGCGGGGAGAAGGAGAGGAAAGGCAGGTTACAGCAGAGGTGTCCCCGGGCAGCCAGGGCACGGGCACAGCTCGCACAACCCACCTGGATGAAGGCCACGGTGACCACGATGAGCACGGCCTGGGAACAGAGGGTGGCACAGCTGTGGGCACAGGGACAGGGCTGGGACAGGACAGGGGCCACCACCAT
>VWZV01014149.1:14322-173577 GCA_013397155.1 Irena cyanogastra | reverse complement strand
TGTGACACCGGGCTCTGTGTGTGTGACACCGGGCTGTGACACCGGGCTGTGTATGTGTGTGACACCGGGCTGTGACACCGGGCTCTGTGTGTGTGGCACCGGGCTGTGTGTGTGTGGCACCGGGCTCTGTGTGTGTGTGACACCGGGCTGTGTGTGTGTGTGACACCGGGCTGTGACACCGGGCTCTGTGTGTGTGACACCGGGCTGTGACACCGGGCTGTGTATGTGTGTGACACCGGGCTGTGACACCGGGCTCTGTGTGTGTGGCACCGGGCTGTGTGTGTGTGGCACCGGGCTCTGTGTGTGTGTGACACCGGGCTGTGTGTGTGTGTGACACCGGGCTGTGACACCGGGCTCTGTGTGTGTGACACCGGGCTGTGACACCGGGCTGTGTATGTGTGTGACACCGGGCTGTGACACCGGGCTCTGTGTGTGTGGCACCGGGCTGTGTGTGTGTGGCACCGGGCTCTGTGTGTGTGTGACACCGGGCTGTGTGTGTGTGTGACACCGGGCTGTGACACCGGGCTCTGTGTGTGTGACACCGGGCTGTGTGTGTATGACACCGGGCTGCCACACCAGGCACGCCTCGGTGTGCCCGAGCCGCACCTGAGGAGCAGGTTGGGGATTTTCCCCCGCCCTCCGGAGGATTGCTGCGGGAGCAGCGTCGGCGGGCAGATAGGGAAGGTGTTTGGCCAGGGCTGGGAGTGGGGCAGGGGCAGGACAGGTTACGGCCACGGCCCAGCCTGTTTGTAAACTTCCAGGCTGGGAGAGTTCTCCTTAGGAAACGCTGCAGTCAGCACAGCGCCGGGATTTAGAAGTGTTTACATCATGGATGTGTGGATTTGTAATGATCGTTTATAAAATCCACAGTGTTTCATTTGTGCTCTCGTGGCAAAGCCCGACACGCAGCCGAGGCTGGACTTCATTTATCCCTGTGGGTCCTTTCCAGGTTGGAATATTCTCTGATCCTGTGGTTCTAGGATTGATAAAGTGCACTGGTTACATCATTCCCAAAGATTTATGGCTGCCTGTCAGGGAGCACCACGCTCTGGTTTGCCCCAGGGGACCGACATCCTCCCCCAGGCACAGTGACTGCAGGATCCACTTACCCTAAATTGTCTCTGAGGTGTAACCTGTGAGATTACAGCCCTCCTTTGACAGTAATTTACCCTTAAATTGTCCCTGAGATATAAACTGTGAGATTAAGACCCTCCATTGACAGTAAAATCTGCACGGAGGGAATAAAAGTCATTCCCAGCCAGAGAAAAACAGACATGCAGTTTTCTGCAGGAGAAGAGTTTCCTCCAAGGGTGATATCCAGAAAACTGCACATTGATTTTGCTCTGGACCACGATGAGCCCAAGCTCCTAGACCTCTGTGACAGCCTGTGGTGCCAAAAACCCTCACCAAAACGCTGCTTTCCCACGGATCACCTCGATGTATCCCGTCTGCATCCCCCGGAAAAGCTCCAGGAAAAGCTGAGGATGCCTGGGACACCCCACGCAGCTACAGCACCCACCGAGGTGCTGGGGAGGGAGGGACCGGCCTCTTCCCAGCCTTCCAGAGAGGAAAACACAGCGATTGGGAAAGGCTGCAGGGAGCCGGGACCTTGTAAAACCCTGCCTGGGTTGAGCAAGGCTTTCGCAAGGAGCCGAGCTGGTGCGTCAGGCAGAGGGAGGGAGTTCCTGGAGCTCCTGTATCACCCAAACAGCGCTGCTTCCCACGGGAAAGGAGCCAGCGGTGATGCTGGCCTCCGATTTTCGGGAATCTCACATCCATGCCCTGCCCAGGGTTTAGGTGAGGTGCTTAGCCAGGGCTTGGGGCAGATACAGAGGGATTTGCACTTTATCGTACGGGGATCGGGAGGTGACGCCTCTCGGAGCTCATTTATGCTCTTGAACTGGTCCCCCCTCCTTGTGCAGCTCTCCCGAGGAGCTGGAGCACGTCCAGCTGTCTTAAAATCACTCCAAATCCTCGTGTTTCTGCCAGAAAAGTGCTGGGAAATATCTTCCCCCTCTCTAGGCAGGTAGGGAGAATATTTCCCTTTGGTTTTGCTTTCCTCACCCCAAACCCTCACCCATCACCCGTGAAGCTGCTGCCCACGAGCAGCTGTGCTGTGCATGGTGTGCCTGTGGCCTGGGCAGCCCCAGCGTGGCCCTCATTAGCCACTGTGGCTAATTGGGCAACAGGCTGGTCCTTTCCTTGTTCAGCATCATCCCCTTGGCACAGCCCTGCTGCTTGTAGAGACACGTGGAGCTCCAAGAGCGAAATCCAGAATCTGCAGCACAGAGGCCACACCCCGGGTTAGGGAGGGGGAACAATGCCCTGAGTGGGACTGACAGGAATTCCAAGACAAAAAGGACGCAGAAAAGGAGAAAAACACTTTGCTGAGTACAATAATGGACCTTAGCAATCAGTGCAGGGTGGTTTTTAATCCAGCAGAGTGGCAGCTGGGCAGGAACAGCGTGGTTTGGGCTCAGGACCACGTCCCTCTCTCTCTCACCTTTGTGTTCTCTGAGTTCTGTGGTGGGAAATTGTATTTGATGAGATGGAATAAATGCAGGGAAAAAAATGTTGCTGTTTGCCACTTACTCTGAGAGATTGCTGAATGGACTCAAGTTTCATTTTCTTGCTGCTGTTGATTTCTGCCTGTTGGGAAATCTAATGAAAAATTAATGTATTTTGCTACCCATGGCTTAGAAAACACTGGGAATAGACTGAGTCAGGACTATAATGTTAAGAAAACAACACTAATACAAGCTGTATTTCTTCACTCTATCATTTTCACACTCTAAAAACATAACACACAGCCCAATTACTGTGCCCTTACAGTATTTCCTACTTAATTGGATAATAAAGCTCCAGTTCTAAGAACGTTATTTGGAAAACTTTTTTTTTTGTCTTTTAAGTAGAAAATATCTGTTATGAAGACACACACAGCAAAGGAGCCATTCTCTGAGACCCCCTGAGCCCAAAAATGTGATTCTGTGAGGTCAAAACTCACAGCTCCTTCACCTGCTGCCCTGCCAGAACCGGGGCTTGTTGCACTTTTGTTCCTCTTGTGCCACCTTGAGGGAAAAAAACTCTTCTGCACGGGTGGAATGGAGTTTGCTGCTACCCAAAAATGCAAACACTTCACTTTTGGGCTGGGATTTTCCTGGGCAGAACTTCTGCTGCTCCTGGGTTTTAAAGCAAAGAACAGAGTTTAGAGCCACGGTTCTTTTCCATCTTGTCCCATCAGGGTGGAGTAAAATCCTTAGGTCTGTCCCCAGGTGTGTAATGGGGAAAGAAGAGGGAATTTAATGAAAGCTTTTGGTTTCTTTTTTGCACAGTTTCCATTGCTTAAATTGGGAGATTCACCTGGAGGGAGTCTCAGGATGGGTGGAACAAACCCCACCATCCCACAGCTCTGTCTGGGAAACTCCCTAAAGATCTTTCTTGTTTTACACAGCTTCTCTTGTTGCTCTTGCTGTTTTGTCTGCTTGGAAAAACAAAGGGAAGAAATAGGATTTACCTCTGCAGACTCACCAGAAAATGTGTTGATTTTTTGTATTTTTTTTTAATTTACCATTAAAGGATCCTAAATGATGCAGAAAATCCTTTTGCCATAGAGAAACAATCAAAGCTCATCCAACCCCACCTCCAGAGGAGAACCCAGCCTGTGCAGCCAGGGTGAGGTGGGAGAAGAGAATAAAACCCTGCATGAACCAACCCTTGCTGTGTCACGAGCACAGAGAAACCTCCAGCCTCCAAAAACTCTTTTATGGGCTGTCCAAACCTCAGAGGCTTCTTCACTGCTCAGCAAACTGTGGAAAACTTCCTGAAGGTGACCAAGGCACTCCAACAGCACAGAGTGCTACTCAGAAATTATTTTGTATTATTCTGGCAGTAGGAGTAAGTTCCTTGAAGATCTATTTTCATGAAGATCTATTTTAATTATACGAAGTCCTTCTGCTGATCCCATTGTTGGTTTCTGGGACAGCACTTCAGTGTCACTCCAGCAGGTCACACTGTGCTTTCCCACAGAGATCACTACCAAACTACAGCAGCAGAAACCATTTTTGCTTGCATTGCTGTGGGAATGAGCTGAAATTAAACCACGATTTTGTGGTGCTCACCAAACAAACCTTTCTCCTGAAAGCCCGGGTTCTTGGCTGCTGTCACACCTCCCAGCAGGAGACAGGAGTTATGTGCACACCCCCTGTAACCTCCCCATCCACGTGCTCCCAAGGATCCCAAGGACAGCTTCACTGGCACAGTGAGGAGCTGCTGTGACACCTGGTGCTGCCTGGGGACATCTGAAGCCCCCAGACCTTCCCAAGGTGCCAGCAGCTGCTGCTGTCCCCCCGTGGCTCAGCTGCAGGCAGCTCCTGCTGTGCTGTCAGGGCAGGAGGGTGCTGCCTTGAGCAGCTGGAACAGAGGCCAGACAGGGTTAAGGGAATAATGAGGATTTTTACTGAAGAGCCTTCAGGGCCACACCCTGGCCGTACCACAGCCACAGCTCTGGCTCTGCCTGGGTGGCTCCAAGATGGAGCAAAGCAAAAGAGAGCTTGGTCATGAGATCTCCCATTTTTATGAGTTTTGGCCCATTAGCATATTGGAGCTAATTGTCCAGCCACAGCTCCAGCCCTTGCACTCCCATCCTGCTTGTTTTTCTCTCTCCAGCCCACGTTGTTTGTGCTCTTGGGCTGAGATTTGGATCATTTGTGCTTGGTCCCCAGCTGGAGCAGGAATTGTTTTGTCTCCCTGCTCTGATAGGAAGCTCAGACCCACACACTATAGCAGCACAAAATCAAAAAAAAATAAAAAGCTAAACCCCAAGATATCAAGGGAGGCAGACAGGAGGACTCCTGCCCCTCCTGACCAGCAGGTCGAGCAGGGCTGGCTGGGTGGAGCAGGTGGGATGGTGAGTCTGGGAACAGCCCAGCCCCTCTCCTGTGCCTGCTCTGTCCTGCAGTGGGCACAGCCCAGCTCTGACCTTCGCCTTGCTTGGCTTCTGCACCCTCTGAGCATCCTGCAAAGCTGCCTGAGCAGCTGCTGCTGCACCCAAAGCACCTGAGCTGGCAGCACCAGCACTGGCCCAGTGCAAACAGAGGGTCACCTCTCCTGGGCCACCACCCCAGCCTCCCCAGGGCTGGCCACCAGACCCTCTGTGGGCACTGCAAATGCCAGGAGCTGAGGGTCTGACCCAAACCAGGGGCCCCTCTGGAAGGGGACAGGGCTGGTGGATGTGTTTTGGGGTCTGTCCCTTCCCTTCCAGTGGACAAAATGACTTTTGTCTCCCTACGCTGGTGTAATGTTCTCCAACAACTAAAACTTAGAAGAAATTTCCTTTTTTTTTTCCCCCCCATAATCCAAAGGTGAAAGTACATCAAGAAGACACAGCAGAAACTGGGCAGGGTTGAAAAACAGACTGGTCACTTTTTATTGAGCACCAAAGCAGGACCTGGACGGCACCAAGCAGGGAGGGGCTGCCTGGGGCTGCACAGACCCTCGGGGACGTGGGGGCACTGCCAGCACTCAGTGACACACAGGGAGCTCACCATAGCACCAAACACACTGCCAAGAGCTCGTGAAAATGTCAAACACAACCTGCACCGGGCATTTCCTGCTGTGCTGCACCAGGCTGCTGCTGAAGCAGCTGGTTTTGGAGAGAGGAGCAGCTGAGCACAGCTCACCTGCTCTGTGCTTTCACTGCAGGGTCTGAATTTCACATTTCAGTGTCTCACTGGTGAGAGCACAGCACTTTGAGAAGTCCCTTCTGTGGCTTTCGTTTCTGAACTTGACAATTAATAACTTGAATTAACTTGGAAAAAACCCCCTGAGCATGATAGCACCACGAAGAAGGGTGATGGCTGTGAAACACCCAGTAAACAGAAATTCATCATCAAATTATTCATTTGTCAATTTTCCGCTTTCTTAAAATTCCTTTTGCAAGCAGAAAATACCTGTACTGTCCCACCCAGGTGGTCAGGCATGTGCTTCTGCAGCTACAAAGAAAACAGACACTGAAGTGAAGGTGTCCACTCAAATTAAACATATTTTGGGCTGCTTTGAGAGATTAGGTTGAGATTTGAAGTTTTACTCTTTCAAATTTGTGAATGCACAGCACCAGTTTCTCAACTAGCTCCTCACAAGGCTTTAGGAATTTTTTAGTTTAAAATAGAACTTTTTTGGCATTTACTCTTCGGGGCTTAGCAGTGATCACTGGAGGGCTTTGCTCATTCAATCAGAATTTGGTTTTTTCTCTGCAGAAAGTAATGCTGAACAAAATCAATCCATTCCACTGAGCAGCACCGAGGGGCGAGGCTGCAGCAGGAAAAGTGGCAAGTTTCTGGTCTGAGCACAGGTTGGAACTATAAAATATGGATTGGAGCCTGGATAACCTGGTCTAGTGGAAGGTGATGAGCTTCAGACTCCTTTCCAACCCAAACCATTGCACAATTCTCTGTTTCTGTGGCTCCCGTGTCTGAGCAGGAATTAAGATCTCATTACAGGATAAAATTCTAGAAATAGCTCTGTCCAAACGTGGTGCTGCATTTAATATCTTGCACTGTGAATAAAAGTGAGTTCAACAAATGGAGATATTTAGGAAAATGTGGAGCCCTTCAGCTGTTCCTTTGCTCTGTAAAGCACCCAGGACTGTGTTTAGAATAGGAAACAGGAGAGCAGTTTGGCACCTTCCATCTCTCCAGCTGCAAATGTCATGTGCAAAGTATCAAGAGTTTTATAGGTGTCTTGGATTTGCTTAAACCATTTAGTGAGTGGAAAATAAAAATCCTGTATTTTGTGAGTGGAAGCAGGAGCTTGCCTTTGTGAGTTGGGCATTTATATGCAGTGCTGCTATTGTGCAAATTAAAATGCTAATTTCATGCATGCAGATGGGGACGTGGACTAAACTGTGGAGCAAATGTGGATTTTCTGCCAAACAATTCTGGCTGGTTTGTCACAATAAATGCAACTGCCCCTTCAGGAGTGCCGCAGGAAAGGAAAACCTTAATAGAAAATGTGTTTTCCATTGTATAATGCTAAACAGCTAAAAGAAACTGTGAGGCCCAAAGAAAATATCCAGACCTTAAGGATTGAGGGAAATCAACACAAAGGTACAGGACTCCTGAGGAGCAGTGGCCCATCTGCCAGACAATCCTTTCCATCACACAAATTTATCCTGGGTTTGCTTTTCTAACACATTTAACAAATTATCCAGACTTCAGGCCTCTTGCTGTGGTTTTGGAGGTACAAAACCACAGATTTTGTGAGTATTAACTGTGCTGGCTAAAACCAGCACATTACAAAGCCTGGCATGCATTTGTGTGTCTGCCTGGATATTGTAGGAGGAATCTGTTCCATTATTAGCTCTCAATCTGCAGCTCATCAGACTGAGAAGAAGAAAGTAACCTAAAAACATTTATAAAACTGTTTTTGCTCTTAGCTTAAACTTCCTCAAATTGTTAAGGCTTCAGGTTTAGCTGTTTAGAGTGGGTGTCAAGCCTGTTTTTTTATCTGGGTATGAATAGGAAAAGAGGGAACTTGCAGGTTTCTTTGACTTTTAAGCTGATGAAAAGGCTTCTTTAAAGGAGTTGTTCAAGACAGGCAGGATTTGATCCAGAGAACCTCTTCAGTCTCACCTATTTTACAGCAACTTAGATATGATATTTAGGTAGAATTCTGACATCACTGGGTTGTGCTCACAGGCCTGAAATCTGAGTTGGCCCCACACCAAGCACATGAAGGGCAGGCTCTGTGTCAGCAGCCTGGTCATGGCACTGTGGCTTCCAGGGATCCCTTGGAGGTGTTTGCATTTCATTTGTAAAGGGCAGCTGATGAGCAGTGTGGTTTCCTTCAGGGGATCACATTTCTCCCCTTCCTGGTGGCGTTAAAATCTGGACTCATCCTGTTCCTTGGATAATGGAATTTTTTTTTGTCAGTGATGGGCAGGGATCAGGGGGTGCTTGTGGAGATCTGGGACCAGAAAGCTGCTGGGTAAAGCATTCCTTGAGAGTGGTCCAGCTGGGTGAAAACCAAACAACAAAAGGAAAAAAAAATAAGAAGAATTAAAATATTTATCCTTCCTAGGATGTTTGCACAGAACTTGTCCTTAAGTAGCTGAGTAATCTTAACAGGCAGCCTGACGTAGGTACAGAAAGACACTGAGCTGCTTTGTTTTCATAACTCCCAGCTAAACCCCAGTTAATTTTAAAGTGGAGCTGAAAGTGTTGAGAAAACCATCTTGGGACAGAACTTTTGGTATAATAAATATTTTCATTCCAGGCTGATAAAACAGACAGGAGCTTTTGCTGCTGGCTTGGCTCTGTGCCTTTGCTCACGTGAGTGGGTGCCACTGCTCAGCACAAGTGCTCACACACATAAAATTACCCCACAAAACCCCCCATGTGCTGAAGTATTTGCAAGAGTGACCCTTTTTGCACTCAGTCCAGAATAAACAGCTTTTTAATTTGTCTGGCAGGACCAGTTACACCTGCGTTAGAAGAAGCCCCTAAACACAAAATTTAAAGTCTTGAGGAACACCAATTATTTTTCATCCCGAAAGTCACTCCATCCTCTAAATACCCACAAGGCAAATGTTCTGCAAAGAAACCAGGTGTGTCTGGTGGAACGAGAGTGCTTCACGAGGTGCTGTCCTCACTCCAGCATTTTGCTTAGAGGAAATATCACCCTCAGACAATGTTTCTCTGAATAATTGCATTCCAAGCACCAGCTGCTTCCACCCAGCTTTCCCTTTATCCACAGGGCACTTACCCAGGCACACCTTCAACTAGCCTAAATGCTTCTGCTGGTCTTTCACATAGCCCACCAAGTTGTTGGAGCTGCTCCCTGTAAAACAAACACCAGCAAAGGCAGGTTTGGGGTTAGGCTGTGGCAAATGCCTCCTCGGGGTTCTCTCAGCAGGGCAGCTTTCTTGGTCTCATTATTCAGCAGTTCTCCTGGAGAGCTGGGGCAGCCCATGCTGGAAGAGAGGAAAGGAAATCTCCTCATGGTTTTATCAGCCCAAGTGGCCAAATTTGGCTGTTTGTGGATCTTGTGTCAAAGATGCTGCCCAGTTATACCTGAATGTCGCTTCCAATCTGATCCACATCCAAGAGGGAGAAACCAGGAGCTTTGGAACTGTGAGGAAAGATGTGGGAGATGCTCCTGCTTTCTTTGAGCCCCAAATTTGTGACCTGACACCTCTGAGGGAGTTCCCTGGGCTCCAGCCATCCCTTACCTCTGACCACAGTCCCACACCCTGCTTTTGACAGAGCTCTGTGTTCAGATGCAAGGAGTCCTGGGCCAAGAGCAAAGCTCCAAAAATATGTGTAAAAATAATAAAAAAAAGAGATTATTGTACTGGGTGGTTCCCCTGGCAGAAGATTGCACCATTTAACTCATTCTGTCACAGCTGAAAATTCTGGTTCTCGGGAGTCCATAGTCAGGACATTGTAGATTTTAAAATAAGATCTGACCAAGGCATAGAGAGTCGAGGATAAAGAATCTCTTTTTTCTATGTACAACCTTCGTTTCAAAAGGAGCAAATTCCTTGTAAGCCTTGCAAGAATGAAAAAGCTTAATAATAATAATAATAATAACAACAAATACTTCATGCCAGCAGCTTACCAAAATATTCCTTGTAATACTTATGCCTCAGGTTGTGTCCATCTGGAAGAGAAGGAACATGGTGAGAGCACACCCAGTCAGCCTTCATTTTTTGTGTTAAACTCTGGCCTGCTGTGTGCAGAGCAGATAAATTAGAGATAGGGAAATAATAACCTCACAATGAGGGAAATAAAGGCCCTCTGTAGCTGAAGTAATTTGGGTTGCTATAAACCTCTCACAAACTGCTGAGATCACTGAGCTCTGTGGACACAACTCATTTGCCATAAGAGTGGGAATTGCCACTAGCATTTTATAACCTTTGCAGTAGCTACAAGTCAAGGAATCAGAGGCTTTCCCAAATGAAATAAAATTAGGGTAACATTTCAGACCATCTATTAGTATTTTACATAATTCAAGTTCCAGCTAGGTCGTTCTGTTTGCCATTTATAGAATTATTCAAGCCCTTAGAAATACTTCATGTCTAAGGTCCCCCCAGTTCTACATTACATTGGTTACTGTGGGTGTTATTAAAGAAAAGGTTATAAAAGTGATCCAAAAGCCTTGGAAAAACTCTTAATCTGTTTTGGAAGCAGCTCAGAGACCTGGTTTGATGCTTCCCCTGGTTTTTACAGGGACCAAGTGGCAAAACTGATGTCTCATGTCTCCACACTGAGGTGATTTGTAGCCCAGTGCCAATGTACATACCCTACCATTCAGTGAATATCTAAACATGTTATGAGCTTGCCTGGAAAATATTTTGGCATGTATGAAATTCTTTTCCAGGCAAATGCGTCAGCAGAATAAAGGCAACAAAGTTTGGGATGCAGAAAGCAAAGTCAGGAGACAAAACTGGAATTTAAAACTCAGATTTCTCATCGAAGCATGCAGTAACTTATAAATATTTCTAATTTTTGTGCTGTGTAGTAGCAGCACATGCAGATACAGCACCAGAGGACACTGGCACGGGTGTCCTGGTGTCCTGGTCCCTTCCTTTCTGGTTCTGCCCTGCAAGCATCAGCGTGCACGAGAAGATTTTTCTGTTCAAGAGACAGGGGAAATGTGGGAAATGGATTTATAGAATATTTCAAAGCCTGACAGAAGGCTCACACAGTGTGCATCTGTGTGTAAACCTTGAGATAAGAAATGCTGACTTAGAAATACCATGGAATAGGACAGACATTGTTGGGAGAGAAATGGAACTAGAAACAAGTTTCAAAGGATGGCCTTACAAATAAGACTGGATAATTTGGAGAAATAGAACTGTGAAAGATGCATTGCAGTAATTACCCCACGAGGGGTAATTTTAGATGATTGGCTTTAAGGCATTTACAGCATAAGCTGATAGGCTTATTTTAGAATTTAATTATTATTTAATTTATTTTATTAATTATTATTAATTATTAATTAATAATTTTAATTAAATAATTATTTAATTTTATTTAATTTTAGATGATTGGCTTTAAGGCATTTACAGCATAAGCTGATAGGCCAAGAAGCACTTATAGTGTATTGTAATTAGGAAATAGCTGACTTCTGATTGTGATGGAGTGAATTATAACATTCATTATTATAACATTCATTATTGCCTCAGCCTTCACGTGAGACTGAAAATGGAATACAAGTGTTTAAAACACCCCTCAGCTGCCCCATCTCCGGGTCAGAAAAGGGCATAACCCCACGAAGGGAGGCTCCGCGCACTGACCTGGGTTGCCCCGGAGCTTGATGCACTGGCCCCTGTTGGGGATGCCCTCGGCCGTGTTGCCCGGGTTGATGATGTGGCACTCGTAGCCCGTGGGGCAGTGCAGGGGCTCGTCCCCGTCCTCCGTGGTGCTGCAGGCCTCGGCTGCAAGAGAAGCCTGCGGGTCACCGGCCACGCTGTGACACCCACGGGGCCCCCAGCACGGCCACAGCCCCACCTCGGGCTGCTGGCCACCAGCGCTGGCCCCTCCTGGCACAGCTCAGCCCCTTCCCTGCACAGACCCTGCCCGCCGTACCAGCTGTGGGGTGGACACCACCCGCCACTGATGCTGTGGGGTTTCAGCTTGTGTGTTCTTCACCTATTTGTAATCCTGCAGTTCCTTAGTGTGCTGCCTTGAGTTTTAGCTTCTGTGTTTTTCAGATTCTGTACTGCGTTGGTGTGTGATTCTGAACTTCGTATAAAGTGTTAGCAAGTCCTCCTCACGGTTCAGCCACACAAAACAATCCTTTTCCAGCCTGAGAGCCAAGGACACCGCTGCACCTTCAGGCCCAGAAGGTGTAAACAACAGGGAATGGAGGAGAGCAAACTTGGAGGATGGGACTGCATAATCTGGAGCTGGAATTGGACAATTTATCCCAATATGGAAATAGACCAAAACTTATAAAAGTGTGAAAATTCGTGACCTGTCGTCCATCTTGGGTGTAGCCACGGCCTGATTCTTATACTGCCCAAGGTGTATCCTTGTAAGGCCTTCTAATAAATCCCTACTTTATTCTTTATCTCTGTCCAGCCTCTGTTCCGGGTCAGCCTCTTTAGGCATCAAGTGTATAACTCTGAACTCCATATCCAGTGTGAGCTGCTGCTTTCCCATTTTGGGCAGACACAACAATTCCTCTCCAGGCCTGGCAATCAAGGACACCTCACGGCCTCAGAAATGTAAACAAAAGTGAGGGAGCAAACTTGGGGTAAATGACTTCTGAAGCTGTAATTGGAAGATCAACCCCCAAAATGCAAATGGATCAAACCTATGAAAGTGTGAAAACACGATCCATTATCCATTTCTGGGTGTAGCCCCTGGGAGAACTTCATCTGCCCTAAATGTACCTGAAGGCCCTTCAATAAATATAAATAAACTGCTTTTTACTCCCTTAACTCTGTCTGGCTCTGTTTTTAGGTAGCCCAAGAAAGTGCCCACCATGCAGGATGATCCCTCCAAGCAGGGATGAGTGTGTCCTGCCAGGCTCTGGCTGGCTGAGGAGCTGGGAATGGAGCAGGAAGCTGGCACTGTGCTGCTCTCTTCTCTGCTCCATGCCCACACCTGGATCCAGCCTCAGGTGTGACTCACTGCAGGGTCAGCAGTGCCACCCTGTCCCAAGCAGAGGTTTCATCACTTTGAGCCAGGACAAGCAGCCAGTGCAGCTCAGAACAGAAAGTAAAGCAGGACTCGAGCAGGGTTTGTGGCCATTACATGTACAGACTCTGCAGGGCCACTCCTCCCTCTCATTTTTAATTTCAAGTATCTCTGCTGTAATTCTCATGAAGACAGATGGTTCTTCCTTCCCTAATTACTCCCTCAAGCTGAGATGAAGGTGTTCAGATAAGAACAAATAATATAAGCATGACAAGGATGGATGAGGAGGAACCTATTTTATCTTGTTTCTAGCTGTGCAGCTCCTATGAGCTGGAGGCAGAATTCTCTCTTCAAGAACTTGGAGTTTCCACAATAGATGACAGTCGAGGCTCAGCGAGTCTAAAACCGTCTGTGTAAGACCAAGGAGGGGAATTTATTGGCATTACCCAGATCTGACTAAAGCTGATCAAAAGCTGGGTTAACTTTTCCATGAAAAACCCAAAAACTTCAGGTGTCCATGCATGTGGGAATGCTTCATAGAAGAAAACTTCTCTTCCCACCTCCCCACTCCCTTGTTATTTCAATTGTAGGTGTTGGAAAAAATTAATTAAAACCCCTTTCCCTGTGGAATGAACCTGAGAAGCTCAATCTCATTGTCAGTCTCCCAACTCAGGTGCCCCAGGTTCACGTCAGCTTGGCACGGCTCTGCAGCAGTTTGCCAGGGCTCCTGTCCAAATCAGCCTCAGATCCAAGAGCCACAGCCCCAGCCCAAGGCATCTGGGTGATGAGGCCACTCTGGATTAAAGGATCTCCCATTCCAAGTCCACTCACAGTCTGTCAGGAAGCTGGCAGAAAATCATGTGTATGATGACAAAGCCTTTTTCTAAAAGGAAGCTATATCTCTAATTATTTGAAGAATGGGTACAAGACCAGTCCCCTGCAGCATTCCTCGTGCTCTGCTGGATAATCCATACCCATAAAAAGTATTTACTGCCCCAGAAAGCAGCTCCCAGCACCACACAGAGTTATTCCTGCGGAAACTCCAGACAAATACCAGCAGCCCAACATCCCAGGCAAGCTCTGTGCATGAGGGTTTTATTCTCCAGTGTGATTGTGGATATTGCAGAGAAGACAGAGAAATGTCCTGTACCTTGTAAGACTTCCTCTGGGCCATCCAAAAGCCACCCATTGCCTCCCAGCCAGCGGGGTTTGGGCTGAACCAGCCAGTCCAAGACTGCAGAAGACAGAAATAAGAGACCACAGTGTCAAGATGCAGCAGCCACAGGGCACAGAGTTATGGAAAAGTCATGGATTTCCTCTGCGGGCCTGCAAGGAGGCTGCCTGATGGATTGATCTGATTTTGACTCATATTCATGCTCGTGGATGTCATCCAGGACCACAAGAAGCTGGTGTCCTAGAGGCCCCAGCAGCTGCTGCTTCCCACTCTCATTCCCATGGAAGGGGATGCTGAGGGGCTGCCTCACTTCTGCCAGCACTAATTCAGGCTGGGATTGCCACTGTTCCTGGATATAGAAACACAGGAACTAATTCAGGCTGGGATTGCCACTGTTCCTGGATATAGAAACACAGGAACTAATTCAGGCTGGGATTGCCACTGTTCCTGGATATAGAAGCACAGGAACACGGAGTGGTTTGGGTTGGAAAGGACCTTAAAGCCATCTCATTCCCATCCCTTGCCATGGACAGGGACACCACGTTGCACCAAGACTCATCCAACCTGTCCTCGGACACTTCCAGGGATGAGGCATGGAAAACGCCATCCCAGGAAAAGAACTGCTCTTGAGTGACTTCTACAATTCAACCAAGCAGAAATTTTGCCACGCCAGCTTGCCTTGGGCACCTTTTTCACCCATCAACATCCCAGAAACCAAAACCGCGGAACCGAACCCGCGCTCCAACCTCCACACCCGCCTCACGTGAAGATCCCCACCACCACCACCATCTCCACGAGCTCCTCTCTCTCCCAACTCTCCCGGGGGCTGCCTGTACCTGGCGGGGGCTGCACGGACTCGAGGCAGGCGTAGATGCAGCCGTTGTAGCAGCAGCGCTTGTGGCGCTGGCACTCGGCGTCGGAGCGGCAGCTGGGCACCTCGCAGGCGCGCTCCGGCAGGCTCTGCGGCGGCGGCGGGCACCGGTCGCTCTTCTGCTGCTGCTGCTGCTGGGCACTGTGAGAATGAAGAGGGTACTCATAATCCTTTGCAAAGAGAAGAAAAGGAAATCAGGTTGGCCGGGTGAAGCGGGAAAAGTGGTTTTGAAGAGGGTCTTGAGGGTTCAGCAGAGAGGAGAGGTAGCTGTCCAGCTCGCCCAGTTTGTGCAGCTGAGAATCTGTGTCTGTGAGAGGTTCTAGCAGCAGGCCTGCTAACTGCTTCCTGAGAGAAAGACTTTTCACCTTCCCAGGAAATTATATAAACAAATCTTTGTGAGTAAGTTCTCTCTCAGCACAACAGGTGGTGTTTTCTTGCACTGTTTTTCATAACACCTTCCACACTGTTTCTTTCACTTAAGCTATGCTAATAGAGGGGTGTCATTGCTGTTAACCAATCAACTTTCAGTAGTAGCAAAAGAATCTATATAAACTAGTAGAATTTAATAAAAAATAACCTTCTTTACCGTCTGATGAATTAGAGTCTTTGTATCTTTGTCCATTTGGATAGCAACACTGTGTGATCCCCTTAGTGAAGTGCTTTGGAAATGCCAAACAAGCACTAAATTATTGTAATTGCAGTATTTCAATTTATAATTGAGATGATTGCATTGAAAGCTAGGAGGTAAAAAAAAAAAATCTTTTAAAGTCTCTTACACTTGTCTGGGAAACAGAGAGAAAACTCCAGGAATCCTCATGATGAGGACACCAAAACACTTCGATAGGGAAGCAGTGGAAATGAGAGCAATGTGTTGTTTTGGGATGTGGGACTAATGCCCCTGGCAGCACCTCTCTCCTCTGTGGGCTCCTTCCATCTCCATCACCTTGTCTGGACCAGAATTTGTAGGGGAGCTTTTCAAGTCTATCCACACTGGAGCTCTGGGTTGTTAAACGAGACCATTCCTGTTAAACTAGAGACCATTTCTGTTAAACTAGAGACCATTTCTAACTCGAGGGACATTCCAGGTGAGATCTGTGAGAGTGATGCCAGCTTTGTCCCAGAGAAAATGAGCCCATGTTTCACTGCAGCAGAAAGAAGCTGAGCTGCTCATTGCACACTGACAGGACAAGGCAGGTGTAAAGTGCATTAACAACCACAGGAACATTTACGAGGCACCATTCAGACATTTTTCACACTGGGGCTGTTTTAGCAAGAAGCCAAATCCCTCCAGCAGAGAGGTGGATCACCCCAGCCCACTCCTTTCTCACCTCAACCACTCCCTCACCTCTGGGCAGCAGAAAGTGCTCAGGGCACTCAGGTCTCAGATTTATTAACCCATTTTTTAACCCAGATTTATTTAACCCATTTATAAGCTCTAATAAAATCAAAAGTGGATTCTGGATTTGCACTTTTAAAAGAGATCAGCATCCAGCCAGGGGTGTGAAGTGAGTGCTGCCATGGCCTCACCAGCAGGCTGGTAAAGTCATAAATACATAAAAATGTATGTAAACACACACTTGGCCAAATCAGTGCATGTTACAAAATCAGTGATGAGAAACTGAGGCTGTTATTCCAAGAATAAACGTGGTGCAACAGTCCCCCAGGGGTTTCTAGGAAATTTCACCACCACTATGGAGAAATTTGAGGTGAGATGAACATCCCTCTCTACATCCTGCTCCATCCTTACTGCTGGGACCCCAAGGGCTCCTTTGGAGCATCTGTGCCTCTGACAACAGCCTGTTCCCACATGGATTCTCCCAAAAACTGGCCAAGGAGGAGATGAAGTGTCAGAGAAACAGAGAATTCCTGATGTTTTCACTAACAACAGTCTCCTGCCCTGTCCCCAGTATCAGTAAACAATTTCTGCTTTTTCCTTTAAAACCCTTCTGTGACATTGTTTTCCCATGAACTGATAGGCTGTTTAAACCACTAAAAAGGTTTGGAAAAACCCAATTTTGAAGATCTTTTCCATGCTGAAGGTGCAAGCTCTCGTATTAGTCCATTCCTCAAAAGCTGCAAACACTCCAAATTTGAAACATGTTTTAAAATTGAAGATATTGAAAATACACTTCTTCTGGTTTTTTTTTTGGTTTTTTTTTGGGTTGCTGGATTTTAAATAGAGATACAATTTTGGCATAATATAATTTTAAATAGAGGCATAATTTTGGGATATATGGGAGCACTGAACAATAAATCTGTGCAGTTCCAAACACTGAACAGGTCTCCTTATTGGAGGGAGTGTTCATCCTGGAAGGTCACAGTTTACTGTTCTATCTGAAAGGTCATCTGCAGACGGAAACGTGACCAAAATAATGCTGGCAAATAATGGATACATGAAAAAACCACCAAAGAATTACTGCAGTTGCTTCACAGATGATTCAGAAACCAAGAAGCCAAAATTGCAGTGAACAGCTGGCCCCATGAATGAAATTTCCGTTGGGGAACAATGTAACAGTTGTAGCCAAATAACTTTTTACCTCATGACCTCCCTGCCCATTTTCTCTGGTCACCTATTGCTCACAACTCGTTGCTTTCTAAATTAGAATATTTTGCTTATTTGGTTTAATGAAACCCCTTGTTTATGTGTGCATACAAAAGGATTCCCTCATTCTCCAAAGTAACCTGGTTAAGGACATCTCCAGGTTTGGGTTATAAGGTTTTTTGAGAGCTCTCCCAGCATTCACAGCTTGGCTCTGATTTATCATTTTTGCAGATTGTGACGACAGTCAAAATTTCTTTAAGACCAATTTTCAGTGCATGAGGTAAATTTCTGTTTCCCAGGGAGACTTATTAAATAATTTAATGACAATATCTGCCTTAGAGATAGAAACAAAGTAAGGGGAAAAGTTTAGAGTTCAGCTGAGGAACCCTGAAAGTCAACAAAGATGAAGAAAAAACCTGGATGGAATCACTCGGCCATAATTTCAATAGCAACTGAGGGATGCAGTCTGCCTCCCAAAAATCCCAGATCTATTCTCTTATTTGTTCCTGGACCTGGTCCCTGAGCTTGTGTCGAAGCAGAGCTCTCTGCTAATTCACATTCTGCATGGAGCCCCTTGAGATGACACACAAGGTTCATTTCAGGCTCCCACCACCAGCTCTGGCCCTGGCCCATTCCCAAACACTGGCCATAAAATGCCTTTCCTCTGAAAAAAAAATTACACAGTCAGGGAGAATTTTGAATCCTCCAATATTTCCATTACAGACCTGGAAAATCACCCATCAGTTGCAAACATCAGATTGAAAGCAGATTAAACAACCTAAAGGACAAGACCAAAGCAATGGGAATAATATCCTCCTGTTGTTGGCTCAGGATTTGTCATTTTGGTTCTGTTGTTCGCAGTTGGAAGAAGTGGGGTGGGCTCCAAGAAGATGCACAATGATGAGCAAAAGGCTGGAAAGCAGGAAATACAGAAAAAGGTTTGTGCAGGCTGCAAAGGGGAGGCTGAGGCTGCTCTGCTCACAGGTTACTCCGAGGATTTGGGGGCCAGAACACAAAGAGGGGACCCCAGGGCTGATTTATGACTGCTGGCTGCTGGAGGGTAAATAGATTGTTGGAAGAGCATTACAGCAGCTGTGAGGAATTCTTCATTTCTGGATAGCTTTAGAAGAAGGCTGGGATTTTTCTAAAACACTTGCTGTAGTTGACAGTGGAATGAGCTCCAGACTGGCCCAGTTTTTCCCAACAGACACGATGGGTGTTTTATAAGAACTGAGCCCATTCCCAGGTAGCTCCCTCCCTTTGCCCTTTGGGAACAGTCCCTGAGCATGGGGGCTGCAGAACACCAGCTGCAAATCACTAAACTTGACAAGCATCCCTCTGGAAAATATACGGATTTTTTTAAAGCCCAGCTAGCTCCTGCATCCCACTGTGACCGCCAGGTTTTTCTCCTCACTGCAATCCCTTTTTCTCCCTTCTTGGCCCCTCCTTGCCAGCCAACACCCTTCCTCAGGGTGAATGAAAACCCTCTGGCCAGACCCCAGGCCACTCCTCATCCTCACAGCTGCCTGTCATTCCGCATCCAGCATTTTTCTGGACACACTCCTCCTGCTGCAGCCTCAGATTTCCCAGCCTCAGACCACACAAAGCTGTGTCCTTGGGGGTCCCACAGGGATGTCTGTGGCCCGTGGCCCGTGTGGCTGCACCTTGCCATAAGCATCTCCATCTGCGCCCCCTCCATCCAAGTGACTCCCAGACCAGCTGCTCTGCCCCCAGACTCTGATTTTCCAACCACAGGGAACACACAGCGTTTGGCAGGAAAGAAAACATCCCTCAGAAAAGCAGAGGGGCTGCCAGGACTGACTCCTGCTGCAGGAGAGGATGGAGAGCAGACACTTTCCCCTGACAAAGCTTTGAGGAGGAGAAAGCAAAGCATTTTCTGTTTTCCCTGGATCAATGTTGCTGTCAATGTGAGCAATTCTGGCTGAGCTTGCCAGATCAGCAGCCCCTGGATCCGGGGCTGCCAGGAAAAACAGCCCTTTGAAGAAGTGCAGGTTGAAAGGAGAGGATGTATCCCCAGGGGAGCTGGCTCTGCCTCGGCAGGGCTCCTTATCTGAAAATCAACATGTAAATTCCTCTTCTGCTCCTGCTCTATCTCTCTGGGCCATTCACCTCATACTTCCTATTAAATTCGAGCTTCACATTGAAATATGGCAGAAGAACATCCATATAAATGCACTTTCCAGAGAGTGATTTTGCAGGAAATGCAGCTTTTTGTATCACCATTTTCCAATTGAAGTGCAAACCAGAGGATACCCTATCCCAAGAGAGGCTGTAATGAAGATTTCTCACAAAATCCTGAGGTGCCTTTCAAATCCCAGCACAACATTTTCTGCAAAAATTCAAGGAGACGAGACAGAATTTCAGTTTGCTCATCAGGGGCAAGGGATGTGAGTCAGCAATTGCACAAACCAAATGTTACCATGCACAAACATCACCCTAAAAGTCATGGGCATAAAAACATCCTTTTTGAATTAAAAGCTGCAGAAAACAGATGGAGGGATCTGCCTGTGACAGAAGGTGCTGTTTATACACATGGTTAGAAGATGCAATCAGACCTGAGCATAAGAAAATAAACTCAATTCAAGGGGTAGAAACCTTGGTTCAGTGCTGCTTTCTAAGGGAACTGGAATGGATTAAGGAAAAATTTCAAATTTATAACTATTTTTTTTTTAACAGCAGGTCCTAAAACTCAAAGCTATCAAATTATTTCCCTTTTTTTCAATTCCCATTTCCTCTGTGGCCATCTCTGACAGTCCTTTGGCCCAGACACACCAGGACAAGACCCAGCAGCATCCCCTGCAGTGGCAGGAACCCGTTGCTGTCCCAGTTCCACTTCCAGCACTCCTGCCAAGTGGGTTTGGAGGCGGGGGCTGTGCCCAGCGCCCCGTGGAGCCTGCAGGCTGCCAGGAGCAGGCACAGATGGTGGCACCGGGGTGTGCCAGGGCGTGGGCAGCAGCTCTGCTCGCCGGGGATGCGCCAGGCACAGCCACGGGCACGGATTTCTGGGATCGCCGTCCTTTAGGATGATGGCACTGTGGGGCTGAGCTCTCTGTGCTCCAGGGATTTACAGAACCGTGGGCAATGCCACCATTTTTACCCAAAGTTACCCCAAAAGGCAGCACAGGAGCTGGGCAGGGAAAACCTTTCCTGCTCCAACCGATAAATCGCATTATTTTCCTCCCACTCCGCCTCTCCCCGGACCCGCAGGGTTTGCATCCCCTTCTCCCCGGTCACTTTTCCTGGCTGCCCTGGGGGGTTTCCAGGGAAAGCGGTGCCGCTGCCGCCCCAAAGCTCTCTCCCTGCTCCGAGCGCGCTTCCCCAGCTTCCCCCTGCCGCAGCTAGGTGGCAAAAGTTTCGCGCAGCCTGGGAAAACTTCACGAATCCCCGTGGTCCGGAGCCAGCCCGCCGAGCCAAACACTCCCCATCCCAAAAGGCGGAAGGAAAACTCCCTTTTTCTCGGCGAGCATCCCCAGCTCGCCCCAAACCCCCCCAGCCTTACTCACATCGTATTTCTCCGTCATCCTCAGCAGAGCGCGTTTCCAGAGGCTCCTGGCGCAGCCCGGCTCCGGCAGCAGAACCAGCGCACACAAGGCTGCAGCGAAGATCTTTTTACAGAAATGCATCTCTGGCAGCAGCCTGGAGCCCATTTTTTTTTGCAGGGAGAGGTGGAATAAGGAGCCCGGCTCTGGGGATCCGGGCTTGGCCCGCAGAGAGGGAGGCGGGGAGGCAGCGAGAGAGAGCGAGGGCTGAGCGCTCTGAGAGCCGCTGCTCCCTGCGCAGCTTCTGGGAAGGGAAAAGGGGAAGGGAAAAAAAAAAAAAAAAGAAAAGAAATTAAAAAAAAAAAAAGAGCCCAGAGGCAGAAGCCGGGAGCTGCTGTTGAACTTCTTTGAGTTAGATCAGGTTCTCGGCTCACATGTTCGCACAAAGCTCACGCTCCCCTTGAGTGATGGACGGGAAGATTACTTTGGAAAGATTATTTTTAGACCTTTGTTCCCAACATCTGGCATCCTCCGAGAGCCCCATTCAGAGCCAAAGCGTGGGATCAGATGACAGCTGCCGCAGGGGGAAATAAAGGTCTCGGAGGGGTGGGCTCGGCGGATTTTTGCAAGCAGTTCACCCAAACTTCCCAAGAGCTCGGGCTCTCCCTTTGTGTGCTTCCTACCGTGGGTTTGCATCACGTCTTGACAAAGTGATAACTTCATCTGGAGCCCACTTGAAGGAAATGATTTAACGACATGACAAACATCCAGGTGCTTTCATTAAACCAAGGTGACGTTGGTTTTCTGAAAACGATTTTGAAGGAGGGGAAAGATCGTTAGGAAAAAAAATAAATTGGGGTGTGGAATAGGGAAGGAAGGTGGTTTGGAAATTCCATGAGCACGGAGAAAGCAAGGAAGGGGACATGAGTCAGGCTGTGCCTGACAATGGCAGGGACGGAAGGAGTGGACGTGGGGTTTTGTCCATCTCCGTGGACATCCAGGGCCTGGAGGATGGGAACAGACTCTGGAGCCAGGCTGAAAGCAGCCCAGCATCCTGCCTGGGGTGGAGACAGAGGCAGGTGCCGAAGGAGAGCTGTAAGAACCAGGCAGCTGTTACATTCCTGTGTATAAATACGTGTATCTGCATGTGTGTAACTTCAGAGACACAGCAGGGCTGCTCAGGGCTCGCTGAGCCTAATGTGGGGCTGCTTGTTTTATAATTCCCCCTGGATTTCCCCTCCAGCAGCTTGTCCAGCCTCCACCTGAATGAAGGAAGAATCAGAACCACAAAACTTGTTGAGATGCAGACACTAAGCCCTGTTTGCCTTCACTTCACCCTGGCTGCAGCCCTGCTGAGCAGAGAGGAGCCTTGCTGGATGCACTGGATTTCTTTTATATCCACTCTAAAACGGGTCTGCAGAGGAGTGTTATGCCCCGTGGACACACAAAAAAATCTTCCAATTATTTCTCATACCTGAAAGCTGTGGAAATTCACTTTGATCCATGCCCAAGTGTCAATAGCTGCACGCAGGTGGGAGCCAAAGGATTTCATCTTGAAGCTTGCCAGAATATGATGATGGGAACCTGAAAAAAGAGCAAGGTGTGCCTTAAAAAGCTCAGTATTTAAGGGAATATATTTGATTTATTTAGAGTTAAGGTTCCTAAAGGTTTTCTAGCAGTAACTGTGCTTTGGGCAGTTCTCTCTGTATCTCTGCTGCTATAAAAAGGTTCTCAGTAACAAAATCTGCTCAACTCACGCCAGGGAATTTTGCTGGGAAGTAAAACCAGGGATTACTCTTGTGGGGGGAAAGGGAAGGAAGAGTTAAACTGGAGAGGGTCACCTCCCTCACAGCTGCAGAGGTACAGGGTGGGGGTCCCAGTGGGGCAGCACAAGTGCCTTGTCTCTGCATGGTCTGGGGATTCCCAAAGTGTTGGAACTTAGGGCATAGGGAATGTTTTTATGTTTGTTCTGATAAGCTTTGATTCTCTCGAGAGCTTTGCTTTTAATTTCTGTCTGTGGAAAAGACTTTTTAGGCTTTGGGATGATGTGGAATCTGTGAGTGTGCAGAGTAGATTGTAGTGTAGTTATCACTAGGTGAAAAATTTAGACTTTTAGGGTTTTAGTATGGGGGTAGATGGAGGACAAAATGGAGGATTTTAGGCGTTGTCTTGCTTTCTTCTTCTTTTTTATCTACTCTATTTTCTGTAGTGTTGATGGCACTGGGTGATTAGTTAAAGAAAGTCACAGTGCAGGTGTTGCGTGTTAGAGAGTTAGTTATTGGTAGAGAAGTAGAAATAGAGTACGTTTTTAGAGTTAATTGGACAAGATGGCTTTAAAAGACCTTGAAACTGCACATCTTGTGACCTTTTTCACTGTGTTCCTCACCACACTAAGCCTGGTGCAGGCAGTGTGGAGAAGTTTTGATAAGATAAGAAATAGCAACCTAAAGACCAAAAAAGATCCCATTTGTCTCTCAGTTCTAGCATAGACCTTTTACTAGGGGTTTCCCCACTCGGGGGGCCCCAAAGAGCCTTTCACACCAAAGGAGCTCTGCTGGCAGGAGCCTGAGGGGGAATCCCTGTGGAGATGCAGTGACCCTGCATTGCTGTGTTTCTGACACCCTGATTGATCCACAGAGTCATCCCCACAGGTGCAAGCTGGGTTTTGGGGGCTGGCAGGGTTTGAGGTGGCCCCAAGGTACAGTTCTTTCAGCACAGAAGGGACAGAGAGTGAGCATTTGGGCTGGAGAGCATTTTGTGCCACAGAGGCTTCACCCTGCACCTGGCTGCTGAGAAGGCTGTCCCTGCAGGGAGCACAGCTCCAGGTCCCTGTCACCTGCTCTGCCCCATTCCACCAGCTCTCCTCTCCCCCAGTCATTCATTTAAACCAGAATTTATCCCAGTTTTCCTTCAAACAGGTCATTTTCCTTTTCATTTTCCTCAGGCTTCTCTCCTCACTCTGTGGTGACTGTGGACAGCTCACAGGCCAGCCCATGGAGAAGTGACTCCCTAAGGACAGAAGTGTCACCTTGGGATGCTGGCAGAGCTCAGCACCTGCAGGTCACTGTCACCTCCACCCAGATCTCATCCAAGCACCCTCTGGAATTGGCAGCTGTGCTGCAATCACTGAAAGGCTCACTCAGCTTCAGCACACCCCAAGAGGAATGAACCACTGCCACAACACTGCCCCCTGTTCCTCCTCTGACTTGATTTTTACTGCTCAGAGGGCTTTGTCTGGCACCACAGGATTCTCCATTCCTTTCACAAACACAGTTTGTTCCAGTATTAATCCCTGCACCTTGATCCAGCATCTTCCAGGCACATCCAGGAGCTCCCACCCCTGCCCTGCCTCCTGTGCTCTGAGGTGACAAATGACACGGCTGCTTGCACAGAGTAAACAAGATTTCTCCTTGGAGTATTCCTACTTAATTTATGTCTTTGTGCTGATCTTCCTCTGGGCTGTGCTCTCGCTGAAACCCAAACCACCGTGAAACAACTGCTCACCATAAATCTCCCTAATTTAATTCCATTTTTTGTTGTTTCATATACTTGCAGTCTGGACGTGGAGCAACTAATTCCAAAGATTAATAGCTGCTTCAGACACCATTTGCTGGCCTTTATTTTTGCAGATACACAGCTTTGACATTTATCTAGGAAAAAACAGGGTCTGTGCCTTGCAGTCCATGGATTGTACATCAAAGAAGTGAGAATTCTGCAGGACCAAAATTCAACAGCTGGTCATGGTCTTCACATTAAAATGAAAGTTGATGTTATAACACTTATGGAGCTGTAACTCATCCTGCACACAACTCTTCCATGAATTCTTCCTGCCACCCATCTCCATTCCTCGCATGCTTCTATCTCCAGTCTCCCTTAGAAGCCAGGCAAGGAATTGTATATTTTTTTACAAGGTTAAGAAAAGCTTCCCTGGCAAGACTGGAAAGAATATTTTTCTCCCCTTTTCTGGATATTCATCTTCTTGGCAGTCCCTGGCTGGGCTGTGTTGTCACAGGACAGCTCCAGGACATCATTTAGCCCATTCACAGCCACATTATCCTCCCATTTGGGGCTCAGTAAAACCTAAAATACAGAGACCTCAGTCCACTCACTTATGGAGGCATTTTTCATCCACTACAGAGCAGTTTCTGCCCTACCAAGTTCGGTTTTGAACGGCCCATTTAGACAACAAAGAACAGCCTTGGCTTCCTGAGGAATTTCTTGTTTAACATTGGCAGGTTTATGTCCCCACTATTAGTGTAAAGCATTCTGAGCAGCTTGAGAAGAAATTTTAGGCATCAGGCACAAATCCTTACAAACACAACAACTGGCAATAACTAGAAATGTAATTGAATTTTAGAAATTTCCTGGTAAGCAGGTGTCTGAGTTGTGTAATTCGAATGCCAGGTATTTGACGATGCATGGCGATTTAAAAGCAATTATCACAAGGAAGAAAAAAATAACTGCCATTTTCTCTTCAACTACATCTTATCCACACACAACAGGAGGGCAAAAGTCATTTACTCCAAGTGGAGCAATTGCCTCTGGTGGTACATCCATAGGGAGTGGGTGCATGGCTATCCTATGAACAGGGCTGGTGATGCTGGTGTAAGAAATAATTGAATTATTATTGGTGATTGTTGTCATTTGTAATAAAGGGGTAGGACTATTGCTGGGTTAAGAATGATTTATTGTTTAGATAAACATTAGCCTTAGAGGCTGGGAGATTTTAGAGGAGTAGGTCGTTGGTTATAGTACAAAGTAGTTATAAGTTTTATGCTTTAAAATAATATATAACTTTTTAATTTAATGGATAGCTATTTTGTTTTTCTAATTTATTACTTTCACTTCTACTGTACTGTGGATATTTTTGCTTAATAGGCTGTTGTTGTACATATACACATGTTTTTATTATAACTTTTAAATTCAACTTTATATAATCATATATAGACTCTACTATAGTCATATTATGGACTCTAGTATAACCATACTATAGACTCTACTATTTTACTCAATATATTTTTTTCTTACTTAAGGCATATTTTTATTTACAACCATAGAAACACGAGTTTATGATTTTTCTACTTAATGTCTGTGTACTTTATTTTTACATCAATCTAAGCTCTTTTTAATGTCATACATCAAACTGTCTTGAACTTGTGGGAGTGCATGAATCTCTGTGAATTTCCATCCCACAAATGGTGTCCATAAGGTAGATTTTGCAGTACCAAAAATTGCTGTCAGATGATAGTGCAAGAACCCTCAGCATCATTTCTTACAGGCAGGAAGATGTATCTGAATGAAAGGATGGGCATTTTATCAGCTTAGGGCAATAAAACCATTTTTTTTGGAACCTGCCTGATTGGAATGACTTAAATAATGTTTTTTTTAAAAATGTTCTCAGGGAGGTTGTGAGTGAAAGTCATGGGGCAGCCAAGGAAAAATATCTTTTTCTAGCCAAAACCAAGGTAGGTCAGCCTAAGTCAAGACTTGCCTTTTCCCAGAGGAAAGATCTGACTTTTAAAGAAAGATTCTATCAAAGAGAGAGTTTCCTCAGAGCACACCACTCTGTGAGGTGACTCATTTTAGCTGAATATAGTTCCAGCACCTTCATGCCAGGGGTTGCTGCAATTCTTTTTCCAGGAGCTGTTTCCTTGCCAGCTCTGCACAGGTTCTGTTGCCAGCAGCAAAGGGCAATGCTTTTCTGGGGGTTATTAGAGATTTTTTAATGTTACCTAATCCAGTGGGAAGGTTACAGCTGCTTTGTGTCCCCCCTAAAAAAAAAAATAAATAATGCTCCTCCCTGCTGCTCTGGCTGCCTCATGAAGGGAGGCTCTGCACCACTTCCATTCACTCTTAGAAAATCAGAAAAAAACCAAGTAAATCCTGAGTGGTTTTGTTGTGAATATGAACACAGAGAAACCACAGCCCTGGTTCAGCTTCCCTCAGCTGAACCTGCCCTGTGAAAAGCAGGGAGAGCCCCAGGGGTGCTGGGCTGCCCAGCAGTGATGGACAGCATGGCTTGTCCCTCTGTGGTCACCCCTCCAACCTCAAGAGTATCCTAAAGCAGCAATATTATAATTGTTACTTTTTTTTTTCCTTGCCTAATCCAGCAATTGGGATTGCTCTCTGCATGGATCAGCAGGAAAGGGAGTCCCTCAGGTGTGCCAGTCCTGAGTGTGAAAACAAAAATCAGCAAACAGAAGAACCTGCAGCATCCCTGGAGGGTGACCCTGGATGCAGACGATTCACCCCCTCACCCACGGGCTTATTTATGGCCAGCTCTACAGGAGACACCAAACCTGGGCTCTCAATATTGGATTCATTCCTTCCCTGAGCAGGAAAACCTGTGCCAGATGTTTGCTACCAGCGAGCTCCGCCGGGAATTTATGGAGTGAAATAAAAGATCAAAAGCAATTCAAAACACAGACAGGTGATTCCCTCGAAGCATCTGGCCCCAAGCCCTCGTAAAGCCTGGCAGAGGTCAGTGTTAAGTGGCCCCTGACCATTTGGAAAGAAGAATATAAAGCCTCTATTTTAACCAGCTTTGGTGGATATGAGGTCTAAGTGAAGCAGATGAAAGTTATTAGGGAAGCACTCGCTGCCAGAATTCCCAGGAAGCCTCCAGATGCAGGATCCCGTTATGGGCATGCAGGAGGGCTCTCGGTGCGGGGGAGGCTCCTCTTTGGGGCGCTGCCGTGTGCCTGGGGCCAGCGCTGGCAATCCCAAACAATTGCTCTGGGCGGGACTGCCCCAGCCCCAGCTGGCTGCCAGTGCCAGCTCCCTGCAGGGCACGGCTGTCCCAAAGCCTTTTGTCTCCAAAAAAGCTTCTGTGAGCTGCTGGTGTCCCCCGGGAGAGGGGTTCAGGGCCAGCAGGATGCTCTCCCTCCCAGGCCAGTGGGAATTGGTACAGATTTTGGGAGGGGAGATTGTGCAGTGGAGCTCTCACACTGGGGCTGCTGAGAGGAGATGAGTAACAAACTGGAAACCTCAGAGAAATCTCCCTGGAGATTCACCCTAAAATTAAAGACAAGGGAGGTTTGGCTGTGGATCCACATGGATTTCACAGCAAATCTTCAGCCTTTACCATGCTCTGCATTCAGCCAGGCTGAATTCCTGCGGGTGACAGAGCTGCATTCAGGGCCCCCAGCCCCAAAAGAGCTCTGGGGGTTCCCAGAAAGTGTGGGACAAGGGACATCTTACAAAGTCAGAGCCAGGGACCACACAGACATGTCAGCATGGACACCAAGAAAACCTCCTAGAAGGCACATGCTGCTGCAAACCCCAGATTTCACACAGGGACTGAAACAGGGGTTATCTCCTGAGTGGTGCCCTGCTCTGACCCACAAAGACTTGGCCAAGCGCTTTCATTTTGGGGCTGCACCTCTCCCAGCTGAAGCTCTGCCTTGCTGTAGCCACAGAGACAGATGGTTTCCCATAACAAATGTCCTGCCTACCTCCAGAAACAGCAAATTCATGGCTCAAGGGCCTGTCAGAGGCACCTGCACGAGGCAGAGGAAGGGCCAGATGTGTATCAGCATCGTGCTTGTGTAGGATTTCCTTTATGGAACCTTTAACCTCTGCATCACACATCCTGTTGCCAGTGAACTCCCTTGCCCTGCTGCAGCTCCTCTGGGGCCAGGAGCACTTGGGCAAGGACCTGAAATGATATCCCAGGCCTGGGCAAACACCTTTAGGGCTCTGAAATAGCTCCAGCTGCTCACGTCAGCCCTGGGGATGTCACCAGAACAGCTGCTGGTGTCTCCTGGAGCTGTGCTGCCACCTCAGCCCCAGCTCTCTGCAGGAGTCAGGGATCTGGCCAGGCAGGGAGCATCCCTGCAGCTCCTCAGGGGTTGTAAGATTTGCAGTCAGTAATGTTGCTGCAGAATTTCTTAAAAGGGTTCTGAGGATTTTGGAGCCCACATTGCATTTGCTGGATCACACCATTGCTCTGAGGGAGTTTGCCACGAGAAGCCAAAGGGTTTTTCTTGTCTTTCCTTATCCAAAGTGCAGGGTTGAACAAGCCACAGAAAATCCCACTTGCCTTTGACCCCTGATCGAAGCCTTATCTACAGCTGGCTGAAGTTAGCAGTATTTGGAGCTGTCACAGACTTTAACTGGGCTGTAACTGGGAGAATTCCCTTTCATGTCCCTCAGCAGAGTCTGGAGCTCAGTGCACCTGGTTCCACACCCACCTGGCCTGAAGGGGACATCCAGGCTCTCTCCTGTCCCACATCTCTGCTGAGTGGGCTGGATCTCATTCACCACTGGCTCTGGTGCCCAGACAGAGCTCAGGCTCTGGCTCCCACCCTTGCATTGTTTTGAATCCTCTCTTGGCTTGGGCATTAGATATAATGAGATCTCATTTCAAAATCAGAAATCAGGAGATGCCAAGCTGGCACTGTACAGCAAAAACATCCTGTAAGAGATTTCCCCAAACTGCCTGCTGACATCCACACCTGCCTCTGGGCAGACAGACAGATTTTGCACGGATCAGAGTGGCAGAAAACACAAGAGAGCTCAGGTAAATTTTTTTTTAAAATGTATTTAGCCCTAATTAAGAGGATGGATCTTCTATACTGGCCAATTTCCCTCCTCAGCCCAGCAAGGGACTTCTTTCAGCAGTCAGACACAGCTTAATTTTTGGAAGGTGCTGGAAGAAGTATAATGGAAGGGGTTTCCTCCCTTGGTGTCTCTGTGTGAGGTCCTGAGCAGCACATTCAGCATCCAGCTGAATTCCTTCTGAATTGTTCAGCAGGCTGGGACAGACACATGCAGAGTTTCTACCTTTTATCTCAGCACAGAACTTTCCATCTGAATAGCATGTCTTTACTGGGAGGGTTGTTTTGTTGCTGTCCTCCAGTGAGCCACTGTTTTTCAGATGGCAGTAACTTGCATTTTGCCACAGATGTTGCCTATTAGAGCTTTTTCCAATCCTGACATAAAGGGGAACCTGCAGGTTCTGTCAGTGCTTGGCATTCCCTGCCATGTCCTGCTCTCTAAATCACCTGGGCAGGACAGAGCAGAGCAGGATGAGCACATGTGACACGAGGAGGGCACGGGGATGTCTCTGTTACTGAGTCATGGTTTGGTTACCGCAGCATTTGGAGCCCCTGCTCGAGCAGCTAAACAATCTGGAGGTTGTTAGCTGAGCACAGAGCAGAAGATCTCTGAGCAGGCAGAGATTCAGAGCAGCCCTCCAGCCAGGCTGAATTTCAGACCTGCTCTGTCCTCACTCAGAGCTGGGTGTGACTGCAGAGGACAATCAAACCTCTGACTCCCATGGGAGCACCCCCAGCTCAGCAGGGCACAGCTGCCTTTGCTGTTCCCCTTGTGGATTTTATATGCTGGAAAATGTTTATTTCAGGTTTGGTTTGATGTTCTTGTTAAACTTTATGTACTATATAACTGTGCTATATAGTGTTGTGTTTATGTTATATGAAGAGAAATATTTTTATATATCTTGTAGTTATATTTGTTTACATATCCAGAAACTTAAATCTCCAGCATGTTTCTTATGTGTTTATGCCCCTCCTGCCTGTCCCTCAAAAAGTAATGGAGGAGTATCATAGAAACCCAGACTGGGTTGGGTTGAAAGAGACTTAAAAACCCATTCAGCCCCACACCCTGCCATGGCAGGGACACCTCCCACTGTCCCAGGGTGCTCCAAACCCCATCCAGCCTGGCCTTGGGCACTGCCAGGGATCCAGGGGCAGCCACAGCTTCTCTGGGCATCCCCACTCTCACAGGGAAGAATTTATTCCCACTATCTAATCCCAAGCTAATTATCAAATCTCTCTGCTTGGTATGTTATAGCTCTTCCTAATACTGGCTGCTTAATACCTGCAGGGCAGCTCCAGGGCTTGCCAGAGTTGGAGCTCAGATTTATACTCATGTTTTGCACCACTTGGCAACTTTTTTTCTTTTTCCTTCTTCAGGGTTCATTTATCTGAATTTTGCAGTGCCCAGCAATGCTGGACATGCTCCAATGTAAATTATTTTTACAGAACCAGCAGTTGTATATTTTTGTCCAGCCTGAATCCTGGCAACCTCAGGCCTCTGTGACTTGTATTTAGTTATTAAGAGTAGAAGAACAACCTCAAAGTAGTGCACTGGTTCCATGGGCTGGTTTTTAGCACGTCTCCATAGGATGGGATAAACATTTGCAGTTGATTTGGCATGAGCTCCAGGTCCCCTTCAACCCTACCTCTCTTTTAAAACCATCAACCTGTTCTTGAGTGTAACCAGCCCTAAGAAATCACTTTTTTTCTGCCTTGTCTTCCTGAAGTAAGTGCATTATTTCATCATCCATGTTTTCTGCATTCTGAGAGTGTCAATGGGAGGAAGTGAAGAGCTGGGTATTCAAATACTTTTTCACAATATCTCTCTGTCTTCTCTTTAGAGTCCTGAATTTGGGGGTTTTTTTTCCAACTTACATCCAGCAAGCTCTTTGGCAAGAGAAAGCTCAGATGAGGCTTGGTTCTTTAATTACATTATTGGCAGACTGTGGCATTCCTTTGTTACTTTCTTGATCTAATTCCCCCAAAGAGCTACAAAAAGGAGAATGGTGGATTAATTTAATCACAGCTTCTTGTGTGGTTAGATACCAGCTCCTTCGTTGTCCACCCACACCTTTGGGTGCTCTGAACTTCATCTCTTCCACCCAGGGTGAAAGGCTCTTCCTCTGGATGGTTTTCCCCTTCACTTCATTCAAAGGAGTGATGCAGACTAAAGTCCATGTGCTGGGGATTCAGTAGCTGGAGTAGAGGATTCAGAGCCTTTCTTACTCCATCAAGTCCTCCAGGGATGAAGTGACAAGGCTGATTTAGCTGGTGCCTGAGTGACCCCTCCCACGGCTCCCATGAGCAGCCGTAGGCACGGGAATTGTCCTTGTTAGGAGGATTCCAAAATGTCAGAACTGGGAGCAATGAGTCTGCTGGGGGTTTTGGGGGCACTGAGCCCCACATCCATATCTTGCTGAGGCTGTGTGGAGGGAAAATCCTTCTCATGACAAGGTAATGGAGACAAATGGGGTTGGACTCTTTCATCTGGGGCTGCGTGTCTGCAGAGCTGGCAGTTATTACCAACTTTCTGTCTCAATTAACTCAACACTTCTGCCAGAGAAGCCCTGGTCGTGCTGTTTGCAGCAGGGCAGATTTACTTTTCTGTGCAGACCAAGGCAGCTGTTCCAGGCTGTGGCTGAGGAGTTATGGCAGTGACAGCTGAGCTTTTCCAGACTCTGCCCTGAGACGGGGCTGCGGAAATGTGAGTTCTGTCTCCTCATCCTGGGTCCCTGCTCCGCAGGTGGGAGGCTGGCTTTGTCTCAAGGGATGAAATCCCACCTCCCCTTTGGAGAAATCTTATCTAGGTCCATCTAGTTTCCCATTCCTCAGGCTCTTTCCTCTGGGAGCTTCTTGCCAGCCATAAATCCGAGGCAGCCTTAGCAAATCAAAGCAATATTTAATTTGGACATAAGAGTGAGGAACAATTAGCCCCCTCTGCAGAGCTATTGATTGGACAGTTACTAGCTGGATCACTGGGTAGTCCTGCTTCTAGAAATTTCAAATAAACTCCTTCCCTCTTTCAAATGTCTTCATAACAATTCTCTGAGCAGAGGATCCTTCATTCTCTAGTCAGGTCTGTGTCAAAGTTGAAAAATCAGGCTGCAAAGCTGGGCTGGAGTAGGTTCTTCCAAACTAATTTCTTAGGTTTTTTTAGCTGAGCTGCCTCAAAGAGGGATTTTCTTTGAAGCTTTAGTCTGGAATTCCCACAGAGGAAGTTTTTCATACCTAGGCAGGGAGATTTGGAGATTTAGACCTCTCAACAATCAGCTTATATACAGTAACTGAATTACTACAAAGCAACACCTCACTCAAAATATCAAGAAAAACAGATTGAAACATTATTTGAATGAATAGAAGGGATCTCAAATTAAGGGATAATGAAGACTAATAAACCAGCCGTCTATGCTATAGGAAGACAGCATTATATCCAGGAGAAAACACTGGAATTTAGGTCAGAAATTCCATAACTTACACACAGGTCACACATGACCTGGCACAGCAGCCCAGCTCCTACAGCTTTCCTCTCTCTCTGAGGAAGAAAATGTGCTGCTCTCCCCCCTCCACACCAATTCAGATTTATAATTGTGTGTAACACAGCCTGATCCTGCTCTCTTTGTAAGTAATGGTTTGCTGAGAGATCAGAAGAGATAATAACTGAGAATAAAGCAATCCCTTCACGTGAATAATTGCACCATCAGCCCGTTAGTGAGAGTCACAGCCAGGAACTTCCAGCCTGCTGCTGGGACCAATGCAAAGCCTCAGGAATGCATAAGCAAATGCATTAGACACAATGCATCTACTGGAGCAGGATTCATTCAGCAGAGCAGCTCCTGGAAAGACAGAAAAACATGTTCAGTGCAGGAATAACTCCTGGCTGTTCCCCCCAAAGGGGAGCAGTTACTGTCAAGCAGCTCTATTTATCAAGTGACCACCTCAAAATAGATACTTTAGGTGGAAACACTGATTCTTCATAAATATATTTTTGACAGGTATACTGCAAACTCAAATGTCAATGCATTTCATCAGTTTCCAGATTTTCAGAGGAAGAAAATAAAAACTCTTCAGGCTTGCCTGGAATGGGAATTGTGGATTGAAAGGCTGAAGTTGTGCCCACCAGTCACCCAGGGCACTTCAGCCTGTTTCACCTTCCTCTCATTCTATACATTCCTTCCCATTCTGCCCCTCCTTCCTCTCGTTCTGCAGTGGTTTGTATTCCCACACTCCGTGCAGAAGGGATGTAGGGAATAATTCCTTGTTTTTCTAACATGTTTCTGATAGAGGGCTTTGTAAACGAGTTCCTTCCAAATCAGAGCTTTGGGGCCACCATGAAGAGAGGCACTTGCTGACCTGAGATGGGAGCCCAGAGGCCCAGGGGTTACTGGCAAAGCCACGGGGACCTGGAAAGGGCCCCAGGAGCCTCACGGAGCCGGAGATCCACGAGGAATCTTGGCCTCAGCCCCGCATATCTCGGGACGTAAGTCATGTCTCCAGCACTGCTGCTGCTCTGGTCTCACAAATGCCAGGCTGGATCGTTACCCTTTCCTCCATGGGATGGATCCAGCTGCCTCTGGAGCCTGGCCGTGGAGCAGACAGGGGCTGGAGCAGCCCCACACTTTGTCCTCGTCCTGCTCCCTGCCAGCCCCACCCCAGGCACTGGGAGCCCGAGGCAGGGACTCGAGGGCAAAGCCTGGAATCCACAGCCATTCCTCAGAGGGGATGGAACTCCTATTTATGGAAAGAAGCAAAAAGGACAGAAAGTTTTACGACGAGGTCTGGAATGAGGCAAGGCAAAACAACGTGAGCGCTCCAAATCCCAGCAGGGTTTGGTGTTTCAGGCAGCCTTGAGGCTTAGTGGGAATACTGCCAGGGTGCACCCCAAAATATGTCCCTGCAGAGGTTTTATCTGCTGGCATCACAAGGATCACTGGAACTCTGGGGAGGGCTCACTGCCGAGCCAGACTTTGTTGCTCCAGCTACTGTAAAAAACGAGCACGACCGTGGTCCCCAGCCCAAAGCAGAGCTCACACTTGGAATTGCAATTATCCTGCCCTCCTCAGGCTGCAAGCCCTGACCCTTGTGGGGTTGTGGTCTGCTAGGAAGGGAGCAGGAAAGGCTGGGAAAGTAGTGATGGCTGAGAGCAGAGCAGTGCTGACAGCAGCCAAGTGTTTCCAAGAGGCAGGGATGAGCAGGGCTGTGTTTACAGCCTCTGGGGGCTCCTCTGGGTCAGGGCACTCTGAAATGTGACACAGTCCCACCCCATCCCACCCTGGACGGGGAATAAGGCCTTGCAAAGGATGGGAGAAATCCTGGGTTTGAAAAAATCCCACCTTCATCAGAGGGCTCTACATCAATCTGTGTGTGCTGGGCTCCCTCTGCACACGGGGAATATTTTGGGATTATTGTTATTATATTCTGCCCCTGCTCTTTGGGTGTATGTTGCAGAGCAAAACCCCGACCCTATAAAGTAGGAATGTGGGAGGTGTCAAAGTCAGCAAACTGACAACAGGCAGAGAAGAACCTGAAACTGTTTCTAATTAATTTTTTCGAGGTATGTCCCTCCTACTTTGAATTTCACCACTTAATGGCAGCTTATCCCCTCAGCTGGGGATTTCATCCCCATTGTATTTTGGGATGAAATCCCGTTCCCATTTCAAGTGAAATTGCTCTTCCTTCTCATAGCCCAGGGATTGCAGCATCTGTGCTGAAATCTGTGGGTTTCACACTCTGCAGGGGGGCAAATATTGGCTTCAAGACACAGTTTTCATTGAGGATTTTATGGAAGGAAACATTCCAGTTGTTCAAAGGCTGCATTTAAAAATGCTGATTCTGCAAGGGCTTTCATTCAGAGCCAAATTTAAGGTAATGGTCACCCTTTCCCCATGTCAGAATCAGAAATATGAAAAATAGTTGTCAAAAGATTTTTTATTAAAACCTGGTAAGTGAGGTCAGGGGGTCAAGGAGCTCTGGAAAATCCTTCAGGAGCACGTCTGGTTGTTTTTTTCTGAATGGGAAATTGCTTTGCTTGAGTCTTTTAAGTGTCTGCTGATAGAGATGGAGCAAAACCCAACCTCTGAGGATGAAAATGGAATTGAAACTCCATCCTGGGGCAGCAGGGACACCAGGTGCCTTTTGGTTTGGAGGAGCTGACCCCTAGGGATTCAAATGTCCAATACTTGACTCCAAAGAAGAAGCATAAAGACGTTTTGGGTTGGTTTTTTAATTCTTTTTTTAATTACCAAAAATCTAAAAAACAGATGTAAAGGTGGAGATTTATTTGGCTTTCTTGGTGAGGTGACATGGGAGTCACTCTTGATCTCTGCACAAATCTCTGATGGGCCATTCCTGTCAGTGCCAACACTTCCAGGGAGCTGCTTCAAAATATGGAGGAGTGAGAGAAAATATCTCCCCTGCCTCCACAGGGTGATGGGATCAACTCCAAGACTTTGCCTCCTGTGCTCTGTCCTTTTCTCAACAATTTGCTTTTTCCTTCTACATTTTGGTCACTCTTTCTGCTCTCTCTCTTGGAGAAAAATCAGCTTTCTTATTTTTATTTTCATGGATCCTGGGATGCTCAGACTGCTGATGTATCAGGAGGAGCAGGATTTGCCAGCTGGGAGATCTTTGAAGGGAGGAGTTCCTTGGGTGCAGATTTTGCAAAGACACATCAGTGATACAGAGCAGCTGAAAATGCACCAAACTTACCCAGAGAGAGGGTAAAAAAAAAAGTTTGGAGGCTCCTTCTTTTAAAGAGTGATCCAATGTTCATTCCTCTTGGATTACAAGTTGAAATATATTTGGAGGACAAAAAAAAAATCAGTTCTTATTTTCCCTAGGATTTTTCATGTAGAAGTATAATAGGAGTATAATTATCTTAAATCAGGCATAGACCATGAAGGAAACAGATGCTTATTTCTTTTAGAGATTAGACAACCTTGCAGACTGCCCAATAGGAAACAGAGCAGAAAGCAGGCAATATATCTCATAAGCATCAGGCAAATTGCAGCATTGCTCAGGAAATAACTAGATTTTATGACTGATAGAAAAAAGAAAAGCTTTTTGTTTTTAATGCAGGTTGTAGCAAGATTTCATTCATTTTGAAGCAATCTGTCTCTCCAGCAATTGTATTTTGGCCAGCTGCACCTCGTAGATCTGCTAGATCTAGGAACTAGGATCTGCAAACCTAGATCTGCAAACCGTCTCCTGATGTTTTGAAAGAGAAGAAAAAAGGGTATTTCCTGAAAACCCACTGAACACACCCATAGCACACCACCAGCAGCTTTCCTTGAGCTGCCATTTGGGGCTTTCTGAGCCCAGGATTTCTCAGGAGCTGCTGATCATCACTTGCATGGGCCTCAAAGCCCAGATACCTGTGAGGACCTGGGGCAGCTGCCCAGCCTGGCTCAGCCCCAAAAGCAGCATTTTTGCTGTCAGAGCTGTCTGCCTGCCTTCAGAGCAGCTCAGGAGCCTTAAAGCATCCTCTGGCCTCTGCTGAGGAGAGATTTTCCAGTTCATTAAAGCCCTGATCCATTAATGGGCTGTGCGTGATTTCAGGGGCTGGTCTGCAGGGCTCCTGCGGTTGGTGCCTGGAGCTTGTTAGTGTAATTTTCTAAAGATTAGCAAGCATTGATTCCACTGGGAAGCCTTGGGGAAATGCCCTTAATCTCCCCTGACTGCGGGGTCCCCGCTGGGCTCCCGCTGCCGCCGGGGATGTGACTCTGGGGGAAAGTTTTTCTCTTTATAAAACTGCACCAGCTGCAATCGAGAGCCATTAGCTAATGGCAGCCTCATGGAGGCAGACACTTGGTTTTTACGTCCCCCAGGCTGGCTGAGCCCCCGAGGGCTCCCACAAAACAGAGACACTGATTCAGTTCTGCCTTCAGTTTCACCACTGTAACTCCTGTTAAGCTCAACAAGCTCGGACAGGGATGCTTTAGATGGAATTTTACCTGCTGGAAGGACACTGTATATATTTTACCACAGAAGGGTGGTGTATGTGTGTGAGTTATTATACACTGGAGAAAGAGAACTAACCAGAATAATTCAATTTCCTAGACAAAAGGTGGAAAGTACTAAAATTAAGTAGTAAGTAATTCAATTTTCTGGTTACAAAACAGAACATTCTTGGTAGAATTAATGAATGAATGCCGAGTTCTTGGGCCAGTGTTTACAAATCAAATCTCACAGTACACAGGTGGCAAGGGACAATAAAAAGTCTAATACTAAATTAGGGCCACCAAAGGAGGAACTTGGAAGCTGGTTTAGATTTTGAATAGCTTTTTTTTCCTATTGTGTGTGAGCCAGTTCGGGATGTGAACACTGCTTCCAATATCTTGTTCCAAATGCAAAATGACCTGCAATGATTTTCAGTTTTACATTGTGTAAAGACAAGAGAGCCTTACCCCAGGGAAAGCATTATCAGCTGTACGTCAGCAGTGGCCCAAGCAGGGAAACAGTGAAACTTAGAAAGAGAAAAGCAAAGTGCCTAAAGATAGACAAATTGTCTGGGTAGTCCAGACATTGTTTTCTTATCTCTGACCAAGCTGGGGAAGCAGATTTGTTGGTCTTGACAAGGAAGCCCTTTGTACATCGTGGGAGCAGGAGACCCTGGGGGACGAGAACAATGGGCTTCCTTTGACACGGGGATTGATTACCTTCAGGAAGTGCATGTGGATTGCTCAGTGATTGAATTCCACTATTGCTTTTTCAGGATCATCTAATTATATTACAGACTCTATCCTGCTCCTTTAAATGGCCACAATCTCTTTTACCACAGTAATGAAATAACCACTGCTTAAAATAATGGTATTTTTGTAATGGGCTTTGCAGCCAGAGCTGGAGCATTTTCTGCTCTGACAGCAAAGGCAGCTACAGGGATGTGTTGCCACATCCATGCAGGCAGGTGCTGTGGGTCTGTCCCTCCAGTCCCCTGCTTCCCAGCTGCCTAAACCGTGTTGGCAGGAGTCTGTGGGAGGGAGAGAGCTCCGTGCTGCTCCTCGCCATTCCCAACCAGCAGTGAAAGAAGGAAGAAACAGCAGGGCAGTGCTGGCTTCCTGTTGCACCAGCAGGTGCTCTGGATTTGGGGACACTGTGTGTTTCCAGAGTTAGAGGGGACATCAGTGGTATAAACCCTCTGGCACTGAGGTCGTATGGAGCAGCTGACAGGGAACCCAGCGCTCCTTCACCAGCCTCACAAACAATCCAAACTGTCTGAGCCTGCCAGTTAAACACCAGGCTCACTGCTCCCCTCACAGCCCAGCATCTTGCAAACTCCAGGCTTCTTTCTTAAGCAATCTGGTTTAGGAAAGTTTGGCCTTTCCCTTTTCCTCACAGTATTTGTTTTCAGGGAGATGCCAGCTTGCCCCATAGCTGTGGAAGACCTTGGATAGGGGCACCCTGCCTTGCCCAAGGACTCTTCTCAGATTGCATCTTGCACAAACAGGCCCTGGGGAAGAACAAAGGAGATTCATGGCTGTTTGCTTACAAACTTTTAAAAGCACAACTGTAATTTATGGGAGATTTCCCTTTCCTGTCACCAGAGCTGGAGCAAAGTTCTGTGTTGCTTGCTGTGGTTATGTGCACATAGCCCATGGATGCTCAGCTACCAAGGACATTTCCTTGCACAGATGTTGGGGATTTTTTTTTTTTTTCTGCTGAAAATGATGAATTCCAGAGATCACAAAAGCTAGAAAACTGTCAGCAAAGAGCTTGTGGTTGAGGGCAAGGAAAGGCAGCTGCTGGGAGCACCTCTCCCCGTGGGGCCCCTGCCGTGACCTCCACCTCTGGCAGGGGATCAGTGAGGAAGAATGGGATGTCAGAGCAGCAGGAGCTCCCACATGGAGGTCAGGGAGAGCAGAGATGGCAGAGATGTTTGGGAATGAGCAGTGCTCCCAGAGACTTAAAAGTTTCTGAATAGAGGCCATGGGAGTGGTTTACAAAAGATGATTTACTAAAAAGAGAACTCAAACTGAAGAAATTTCTCCCTGCCATTGTTACCTTGATATTTCACTAGATAATTGAATCAATTTTTTTTCTGATTTGCACAAAAACAGTTTGTGGCTTTTACAGCCCAGTTCTGTGGCAGAGGAGACAGACCCACGGGTGAATCGTTGCCCCTTTCCAACTGACCTTTTGCTACCGTGGATTAAAATCTCCCCTTTATTTACAAACATCAGCTCACTGAATGAGCTGCTGAGGGCTGCAGCTGTTGATGGATGCTAAGGTCATCTGAAACATCAAAGCAAAGGCTATTTATGAGCAAGGATGGAAAAAACATGGCAAGTTGCCTCCCTTCCTTCCCAGCCATGAGCTGCAGCCACAGCTCCATCCGTTGTAAGAATATTTTAGAACCACAGACTGCAACTTTTATGGGCTGGAGATGAAATACCCAGTGTGGTCTCGATGGCAGCAAACACAAATCTCCTGATTCCTCAGAGCTTCAGGTGCCACTGAGTCCTGTGCAGGGGATAAAGGAGGAGGAGGAGGAGGTTGCACCTGGAGCATCAGGCTGGGATTGATGTTGAAGGCTCTGCATCAATTACCCACCCCAGCAATTAAAGTCACTTCCAGAAGTAGTCAAAATGGCTTTATCAGGATCAACAAAATCATATCAAATCCCTGCTCATTCCTTACTTTATGTGAGCAGGGAAATCCCTTTATCCCCTCAGCCCCAGGATCTAAATCAGAGATGTCCCCTTGACATTCTCTTCCTCAGATTTTCCAAGCTGCAGATCCCACAAAAAATACCAGCTAGGATTCTTCCCCCTTCAGTTCAGATTTCTTTCAGTCATATTTGAATCAAAAAGTGGTTTGTTATTTTTCATTTAATTTTGCCTTTTTTTTTCTTTGCTTTTTTTTTTTTTAACCTGGCAGATTGAAAAGATTAAAAGGAACAATTCATTTTTCAGATAAAGTATTTCCCTGAACTTCCTTGGTCAAGAACTGGGACATCTGCAATAGATTTCAGGTCCACACAAGCAACTGCTTTCTGTTTTTCTTGCAAAAACCCCAAATTAAACACACAAATCAAGGGTATCAGTAGCTTAGAATCTTGTCAGAAACCATAAATAACATGCAGTTTATTCCAAAGGAGCATATTTTGGAAAATAGTTTCACATTTCAAAAAGGCTACAGGGCGATGCAAAAGGAGAGGAAAACTGGGCACAGTTTCCTCTTGTTCCCACTCCTTTCATTACATTTTACCTTGACATTTGTAATTTACCAGATAAATGATTCGCACCAAAATGGGAATATTTCCATAGATGAGGGAGGATGTGCACCATCCAGAAGAATTCTTGGGAGGCTTGTTCCTTCTGTGTTTGGCTCCTGACCTCACAGGGCTATTTTCCACTGTGCACGGCACTCAAATATAGCTCCAGGATATATTGGGCTAAACATAGCCACCCCAAAAAGGCATTTGTGATCAAAAGTACCAATATATCAATTTCCCCAGGCATGAGAACCTTTCAGCTTTGTTTGCCAGTTAAGAAGAAGTGGGAATACTGAATTTCTGCTTTTACTTAGAGAAGGGAGCTGAGCCTGGAGTTGGTTCAGAGTTTTTACTTCTCTCAAAGTTGTCTTTGTGGTAAAACTGCTTCCTGGAGCCTGGGGTAGGAGTCAGATCCCCAAAAAGGAGCTTCTCCAGTTCCTGCTGGGAGAAGCTGGCTGTTTTCTTTGCAAGCACAAGTCCCATATCATTTCAGCCCTTGGTAACCTTTTCCCTCCGGTCCTCGCCCTTTGCCACGCCTCAGGCTCTTGGGAGCACACCTTCCTTTAAACGTGGGCTGAGAAAGAGCAAATGGGCCTGGAACCTCGTGGAGCTAAAGAGGGGAGACTCAGCCACACCAATTCTTACAATTTCCTCAAAAATTGTTGGCTTATCTTTCAAACTAATGTCCTACCTTAGGCCCTTCCATCTCAGTCAGATCCCAAACAAAAAGGGTCTACACCTCTCCGCATGAAGGCTGTAGGCTTTTCTCCCTTTCCCAAATCCATTTTCCAAAAAAACCCCCAAATTACAAGCCCAGAACACTGCTGTAATCTCCAGGTGAAGGTCACTGGTAAGGGTAGAAAAGCAGAGGATTTTGCTTTAAGTACTTTTTGTAAGTCCCATTGGAGGAGGCCTCATGTTTAAACTTCCAGATGGGCTGTAGGGTTTTGCTGGTTTGGGATCCTGGACCTCAAAGCACACAAAGGAGAGATCTGTCAGGCTCCAGATGAACCACAAGGGCAAAATTAATCTGCTTAGAAATGTGCAGCTGACTTGATACAGATTTTCTGGTGCACAGATCAAAGAGAGTGCTGCACACTGGGCAGGCCCGAGTCCCCATGTGTGAAATAGACGGGGAAAAATCAGCAAAAATAGGGAAACTGTGAATGGGGCTTTAATAGATGATAGATCCCCTACATTTGGTGAAGAAACCCCGCCTGGTGGCTGGGAGAAATGAGAGGGGAATGCAGGAATTTTGTTGCTGTCCTGTGATTGCTTCAGACAAACCCCCAAAACTGCTCCAGCTACTGGCCTGGGTGGTTTGCTGCCAACTTCTTTCACCTGCTTGGAGAAAATTCATTCTTTTATCCTTCTGGGGGAAATAGTTAGGGAGAAATGATTCCAGCCTGGAGAGGACGGGGTGGCTTTTATATTCACAGCATCGATGTGGCATTTACAGTACAGAACAACTCAAAGGGCTTGGGGTTTGAGGTGTGTGGCTCTCCGAGGGTGCTGTTGAAATTAAAAAGGAGAAACAAAGCTGATTTTGAAGGTTCTGATGTGTTGGGAGTGTCTCTGCAGTGCTCCTGGCACAGAGGGGTCACAGCCAGAGCTCTCTGTGCTCCCCTGAGTGACAATGCCTGGCCTGCAGGATGCTTCCATCAGCCTCCCTGCTTGTCCCACAGCAGACAGGGAAAACTTTGTGCTTTTCTGGGCCACTTGATCTGAGGAATAAAATATCAGAGTTCGTGGGAGAATTTAAGTGGCAAAATAGAAATGTTCCCAGAGCAAGGATGTGAAGATCTGTTGTTTCTGTGAGCTGTCATAAACCAGGGCTCTGCAGCCTTCCCCAGACAGGACCTTGACAGCAATCAATAACTAGAAAAATGAAGCCAATTGTTGCCAGCAGGATTTAATATCTCTTTGATATGATGCCTTATTTTATTTCTGTGCCTGGCTGTCATCTGCTGGGACAAGATCTGGGAGGAGTGGAACAAAATCCAATTTTTGTTGCGCTTCCACAGAATGAGTGAGTTTGTTTTGCACTGTGAGGTGAGATTGTGCAGCCCACGGAATATCTGCTCAGTCCTCTCCTTGTGCCCCATCCCCAAATTCCTGAGTTCCCCTGAAAGGTTAAATGTAGCCCTGCTTTGACCTGGAAAACAAGACATGTCTAACGGATTTTTAAGGATTAACTTTTCCAAGGTGCATTATTTAACTCATTACTCCAGTGCTCAGCTGAACTGTCAGATTTGGGCTGTGTTGTGATACTTGGGATAATCTCCAATTAGACACAGCACATTCTGCTGGGAAGGCAGACAGAAATCAGGCAGTGCCCAGCACAGAGGCTGAGTTTTAACCTTAAAACAAGTATTATTTCCTATATTAATAAAAAATAATGTTATAATCACTATTAATATATAAATAATAAATAGTATAATAATATATTAATAATTATTAATAATTTAATAATGTAAAATTAATAGGAATTATAAAATAAATATTAATTAATGCCCCAAGTCCTCATTGTGTTGACAACAGCTTCACTTGGGATTCAGAAAGGTGATAAACACATATTTTAACATTTTGTTTACAAACTCTCCCCTTCTCCCTCCAGGAAAATGTGTATTTAGTAAAATACCTCTGATGACACTTTATTGTTTGAGTTAAATGAATGTCACAGACTTAATTAGTTACACATTTCCCTGGCAGGAAATGGGAAGCCATTAGAACCAGTGCATTAAAATACCCCTCAGCTGCTGCTTCTTTGCAGCTGATTCCAATCTGGCTCATCTGCATTTCCCTGTCAGTGGTTTCAGCAGAGGTGCTTGAGGAGCAGCACAGGATGGACTTCACCCCAGAGAGGTGACATTTGCATGTCCCCTGTCCTGCCATGTGTGCCCACGCCTGGAGCAAGAGCTCTGCACCCTGCCATGCTCACCCTCCCCTTACAAAGGGAATAATTAACCCTTGGTCAGCTGGGATTAATTATTGTGTAAGGATAAGCTGTCCTGGCTGTGTCCCTGTGCCCTCACTGCCAGGGTGGCATGAGGAGCAGGAGAGGCCTTTAGCTTAACCAAAACATCCCTGAATTATCAACAGCTTCCAGCACAGGCCCAAACCACAGCCTGATGCCACATGGAGGAGGTGAGCTCTGTCCTAGCCCAAACCAGCACACCCTCCCTCCCTGACTCACCCTTCAGTCTCCAGAAGGAAAACCACACCTATTTCTGGGCATACCTGTGCAATGTCAGCCCTCTGGTGTCACCTGTCACCTACAGCTCAAAAATAACATCCTTTCCCTTTGCAGTGTTGTTTCCAGAATCAGAGCAAGCAGAGGAGCAGAGAAGAGCTGGCAGAAAGGGTTTCAGTTTGCTGGAGTTCCCAATCTGCTCCCAGGATAATGAGGAGGATGTACTGCTCATTTCAGTTCAGGGCCACTTTGAAATGAACTGAGCCACTTAATTAATGAACATATTTAAAACGAGGAATGGAGGGATAAAAATCACTGAGAGGTACAATTATTTTGACAGATGCTGCAAGGAAGATCCTGTAATTCCTCACAGAAGGATTGTGCAGAGCTAATTGTAACGCAGTGGTTCCACAAACAGGTTCCTCTGGGGGACTCCTTTGATTTGGGGGGAATTGATCCTTCACTGGGGCTTCATTCAGGGCCTTCTGGGACCTCAAGAGCTGAAAACTGTTGTTTTATAAGATAATATAGAAAATGAAGTGAGAGGAACCACTGCAGTGTGGATTAGTGAGCTGAGACAGGATCTTGGCACCCCGGCCTTGAGCTCCTGGTTGTGTTGCTGTTGAAGACATGAAAGGCACATCCAGACAGGCACAAACACGTCCTGAACCATCCCTGGGACACCTTCATGGTGTCATGGTCTGACAAATGGCCAGGGGCAAGGGCTTGTGAACCTTTCAGTCAAAGGTGGTCACTGAAATTCTTTAGCTCTGCCCCTGCAAACTGAGAACAGCACATCTGGAGAGCCAAACTCCTCCTCAAAACACTTATCTGTGATTTATGTCACCTCGAGCTTTTCATCCTCCTCATAAGTCAAAACACAAAGGTTTTTTTTCAGAGTACCCTGGGTAGTCACAACATTCAGAATAAACCCTTGGACTCCCTGAGTCCCAGCTGCTCTGAGATTCTTGCTTTAAAATCAAAGCCAGGCCTGCTTCGTGCAAGTGTAAATCTCAGAGTTGTGGAGTCTTAGAAGTCAGGCCTCAAACTTTCTAAAGCAATTTGCCATTTGAGGATGAATATAGAAAGAAGTGCTCATTTTGAGCGAGGTCTGATGTTGTTTGGAAATTAAATCTATTTACACAACCTCTTTGCAGCTTAACAGCTCTGGGTAAACCTCCTGTAACCCCACATGGCATTATCAGTTCTGTTTGAGAAGGTACTGAAAGCTGAAAACTCACATTTTCTAATTTCAGGGACTTGTTTGCTTTCTTATTTGATAGCATCCTATCTCTTCTGACGCTCCATTTCTTCCATTTCCAGTTACAAATGGCTCCTCCATTACTGCAGGACTATCAAATATTGCAAAAGATGAATTACATGGAAATAGATGTTTGGTACTCTGTTAATGCTACTCTGCAGTAACAATCCAAAAAGCATTATAAAGTCTCTAAAAGCCACTCAGAAAAAGAGATAACATTCATTTAATTTATTTTAGTGATGCTGTTAGTGTCATCCTCAAATGTCACACAGCATTTTCCCTTCTTTTAAAGGCAATTGAGGATCTGACTGCAATTCTGGCACCCATTCTGCCACAACTGTTGATTTAACTTGAAAGTGTGAGTGTTTTTATGGTGCAGAAAATGTCACAACAGAAACATCCAGAGCTGCAGGATCTGAAAGCACAGCATGGCACTGCAAACTGGAACTGGGGTGGGGGTCAGATCCACTCCAGAATTACACTGGGAGATGCTTTTGCTGAGACCTTTAAGGGTGTTTTTGACATTTTTAAGGAACTCAGCTGTCCCAGTTGAAGTAAAGAGCTTTTCCAGCTAAGATACTGCAGTGTTCATGGACATGATGATTTTTTAACAGGAGGAAGAGGATGGAAAGTCTTTGCTGCCTGAGCACACTTGTCCATGGAATGAGTTGTGAAATACCTGGATGAACAAACTGAGATCAAGGAGAGCCTCTGCTTTGGAAGGTGAATTGGCAATAAAGTGGAGACTGGGTGCTCAGCCACAGCTCAGCCCTGCAGGTTGTTTTTCTACAATTTTCCTGCAATTCTTGCTGGTGCAGCCGCTGAGAGTTCCCTGGGGCAGCACCTCTTTCCCTGCCCTTTCCCAGCACTGATGAATGCCAGCTCAGGGCTTGGCACTCCCTTTCCCACTCCCTGGTTCAGATTTGTCCCTGCATCTTCCACAGCAGAGATTGGCACAGATGAAAGGCAAAGGGCTATTTTATTTTTTCATGGCATAATGGTTCTTCTAAATGCACAGCCTGCTGTTGATGTGTGGCCATTTTTAGCACTGAGTGTCCATCTGGGAACAGAAGACACTGCACAGAGCCCTGTTAACTTCACCTGGATGTGTGAACAGCTTAGGACAAAGGAGTTTCTCCCAGAAATCTCCCCTGTGTTAGAAGGAACATCTTTCAATGGCAACCTGAAGAAGTAGAGCTCCTGTATTTACACAACATCATTAAAAACTGCTTAGGGTAAATTTCCACAAGAGCCCTTTCCCACAGAGCAGTCCCAGCTGAAGTGAAAGGACTGTGCTGCTTTGACTGTGCCCTGATGATCCACAGCTGTTTCAAGCCCCTTCGCCTTAAAATCTTCCTTCAGAGATACAAAGTCAGTAGAAATGCAAAAAGAATTCCTGAATAGGTTTGTAATTAGCCAAACTAAGCACTACAGGTTAAGGGCACACACCCCCCTTCAGCTGCTGATGTGAACAAGCACTTGATGGTATTTAGAGCATTTTCAGAAAAAAAGCCATGGTGTGCATTGAACATGGGAAAAACTCTTCAGAAAGAGCTTGTACAAAATAAAGTATTTATTTACTAATTCTCAGACACCTGCTGGTGGGAGGTGTCTGATTTGCAGCATCCCCCAGGAAACAAACACACTGTGGTGCCATGACAGAGCCCTAATTCTGTCCCTTTTCACAATTAACCTTACAGATTAAACGGGAAGGTATTTAGCACAGAAGTACTGCTGAGAGACAAGGGTAAAACACGGGCAGAAAAGTCTCCTTTCGTTGCAGTGCTCCTGTGAGCAAAGAGAGAAATCAGGAAACCAAATTTGAGCCTCTTTCTGTCTGCCCTGTTAGCCTGACACATCAGGTGAGTGGTCACAAATGGGAAATTCAGTTTAAACCAACAGGCAGGGATTGGGGCACACACTTGTAAACTCACAATGCAGTTTTAAAGCAAAGTTTTAGCAGCAGAAATAAAAAGAAGTGGAAAATATGTTGCTGTAGAGGCAGAGCATTTAGAGAACTTCTGTTGGAGGCAAAATGTGGAAATAAACAAATTCTTGTAGACACTGCCCTCATGCTGCCTTTTAATTGAACTACATAGATCAAGGAGTGCCACGGGGAAGGGAAAAACAAACCAGCGAGGAATTTAAACGAGTTTTAGGAAGGAATTGGGAAAGTCACCATCAAGCCAGGCCCCAGCTGTAAATGTCACTGATCTGAGGACCACGGTACACTGGATTTTCACATCCCTGGCTCACAGCAGACCCTGGAGCAGCTCAGCCCCCCAAGGCAGACCCCACAGCCCTCTCTCCTTTCCCCTGTGTTATGGGTGTTGTTAGGGTCCCTCCTGCCCTGCTGCCACGTCTCTGTGTGAGTGGGTAACCCCTCAGTGGAACTCCAGCCAGCCTTCCCCAGGCTGCCTGGCTCCTGCACGAACCCCTGAGTGCTTCTTGTTTGGGGCTGATAATCCTTCCAGACCCAAACACACACTCTTGAAAGACTCTGGCTTCAAAGGGGGCTGTGGGCCCCCAGGAAAAAAAAAAATCATTTGGTTATAGGCAGGCACTTGTCAGGATTTTACCCGTGATGAATGACCTAAAACCCAAATAAACCTCTTTACTTGCCCAGTGCCATGAGGCCCGAGATTTAATTGGAGATCCCAGATGTTACCAGATAATATATAATTACAATGATCATCTTCTGATTAGACCAAAACCCAAAAAGCAGCACTTGAGTGCCACTGAAGTCAGTGGGAGCTTTGCCAGCAACTCCAAGCTGGCAGGATTTCACCCAACATTTCTCTCACAGTAGATTTAATTAGTGGTCGGTAATGAGGCACTCTTAAAATTCTCCACATCTGGGGAAAGAGAAACATGATTAGATTAGAGTGTACAGTTATAATTCACAAATAGGATTGTTAGAACTAGTTTTCCTCTGCTTTTTTCTCCTTCTTTGCCAGGAATAACACAATTAAACTCAGCGTCTCCACACGTAACTGAGTGAGGAATGGCTGAGGTGAGGTGGTGGTGAGGAAAGCTGCTGCAGGCTCCTGACATGGGGGCCTGATTTAGGGGTCCCATTTCAGATTTGAGAGAATCCTGATTAATTATTTCATTTTAATTATTACATTTCATTATTAATTATTTCTGATTATCTCAGAGAAGGTTGCAAATTAACCACAAATCACCTCAAAACGCAACAGCAGATGGGAAACAAACCAAGAGGAAATTAGGCAAAAAGTGAACCAGCTCTTCCAGCAGGTTAGGTTGGATGGGCACAGACTCCTTGCCAGGAGTGTCCTCAGTGCAACGTCCCAGCACGGCTTTCTTGGACCAAGGCACGGACTGGCTGAGCCCTGATGTGAATATTTGAGCTCTAGATTAATTTATCACAGCTCTGCATTCTCACTGGGTTTACTGGGCCAGCCAGAGCTCTCCTGTGAGCACCTCCAGGCATTGCCAACTGAGGAGAGAGCAGCATCACCCTTGTTTGTGTCACTGAGCTGCAGTGGAAATGCACAAACAGACACCCAGAGGAGCTCTTCCATGGCAGTGTTGTTCCAGAAAATTATTCTGGTGAGAATCCATGCAGGAATGTCCAAGGGTTTGGGGGATGGATCAATAACAGCAGAGTGGGGAGGCGTGGCTGGTGTGAAAATTGCTTGTGAGAGAAGCTCGACAAAAAGGTTACACACATGGGATGATGACCAGAAGAAGTTCAGAAATCTGGCACGTAATTTTCATATTTTTTGGGAAAAAACCCCCAAACAGAATGAGTTTGTTCATATTTGAGAATTCCACAGGAAGCTGTTTCTTTGATTTCCTAAGCAAAAATTTTCTTGGTCGTCTCAAACTCGTCCAATATTCCAGGTCAGGAAAGAACAAAGGCTGGAAGCTGAGCTCAACAAAATGCTGTGACACCAAGCCAAAGTCAGACTCGAGCTGTAATAATGGCTGGAAACATGGATTTTATTTCCATTTGCTTCCCTGAGTAAGTGCTCCCTGGTTTTCATTAGCATTTGGAAGAAATCATGCTGACTCCAAACCAGTTAGGAAGGGAAGCCAGTAAATGGAACATGGATTATGGGATCACTGTCTGGATTAAGCTGGCCAGAGAATGGCTACAACCTTCCCTTTCACAAAGCACAAGAGTTTCCATTTGTGGATGCAAATGACTGGACAGCATGGTTACAGCTGTATTATTACAGCCAGGATTTTTTTTTCTTTTGCCCTTCCCAGAGGATTACTCCTCCTTTTGCTTGGAATAACGAGCAATAAAAATGAGCAGTGTAAAACCAATGACCAGGATGGAATTACCTCCAACCTGCTCAAACAGCAAATGTCCATGATCCTGGGCAGACCATGGCCACAAGTTTGCTGCAGTCCCAGGAAGGACACACACAGGTTTCCACACTCACAGGATGAAGAAGGATGACTGCAGGCGTAACTTTTCCTGGGTTCAAATCCACATTTCATTATTGTTCCTGCCCTTCAAACCTCCTTTGTGTGGAAAGGTGGTATTTGTTTCACTACACAGCCTGGAAGTATTGAGTTTCTGACCTGCCTTTGCTCAGTTAGCACCAAAATGTGCAATTACATTCAGCAGAACTGTAAGATCAAATGTCATAAATAGTCTGGTGTCTTCATACTGCCCTGGAGGGATCCCATTTTTGTCCTCATCCAGGTATAATTGTGCATATCTACCAATGTCACCTCCATGGGGAAAAAGCCAACCTTGCATTTTCCACACAAGCTGAGATGCTGAAGAAAACTCCTCTCACTGCTGGCTGTTTAACACAACCAGGCTCCCACAAAAATTTACTTGAATCTGTTATTGGCATCAGCTGGCATCTCATAAAAGCTCACAAAAGTGGTTGACTTTGCATAAGGCTTTCCCGGCTTAGGAAGTACCTATGAAGAGTGAATTTGGAATGAATAGATTCATCTCACTTCTCCAAAATGCTTGTGGAAATATGTGACCTTCAGGAAAGGAGGTGATGCTTTGGGCTCCAAGGCTGAGGAGCAAATGTTATTCAAGTATTCCATGTTGTCCCAAGAAAGAGGCACTCTGGCACAGAGCATTCCTTGAATGGTAAATTTGGGGATTCAATGACATCAAATCATTCAGGGCAAATAGAAGCAGACTGCTGATGTAGCTCCCTAGCTCTACACAAAGTTTATTCCTGTATAAAACCAATAGATATCCACAAAGCTCAATGCGTTCGCTGGGGGAATGCTGGATCCATCACCTGGAGGTGTCACAGCCTTTCCCAGAGCTCTCCCCGAGGAGCTGCACACAGACCTGGAGAGGTTTGATAACAGAAATTGCAGAAGTGTGCTCTGTCACTGTCTGGCCAGGCTGGAGCACCCGAGGGGGAAAATCTCTGCAGAGGAGCAGAACTGTTAAAAATTAACTGCTGCTGGGCTGCTGGCCTTTCCTCAGGCTCCAGGTCTGAGAACAAAGATGTTTCCCTCCAGCAGCAGGGCAGGGAGTCTGGAACTTTAACAATTGCTTCTTTTTTTTCCCTCAGGACTTTTCATTCCAGTGTCAGAGCTTGCCTCTCCTTCCAATTATTTTAACTCCTTGGAGAGCAATCACCTCTTCTAATGGAAGTGATGCCAGAACTCCTGGGAGCACCAGCATGGCCCTAAAGAATAGAAATCCTTCTCCCACTTTCTCTCTTAATCTCCACTAAATCCCCTTACATTATGCTGAATTAGATAACAGGGAGGGCATTAATATTTCCTCAGATAAGAAATAAGCTGCCCTCAGTTAAACAACCCCTATTATTTATACCCATGTGAGCAACAACCATGAATTAGAAGTTGCTGGATTCCCTGGCTTTTATATATTTTTTTCCTTTTTTTTTTTTTTAATATTTTAATATGGTGGCACATTTAAAAAAACCCAAACTTGTGAAGCTGGGGCCAGAAGTTATTAAAGTAATGGGAAAAGCCTGATGGAACAAAGCTGATCCAGAACATGGATTGAGGAACATTATGTAACTATCAAATGTTTCCCAAAAGCAAGTGAATAGTGCCCTGAATCTGTGGACGTGACATCACCACCTCTTAAGAACTTAATTCCCACAGATCCATTGTGTCTTCTGATTATTTACAGGGGCAGCACTGAGTGAGATTGTCTCCAAAGCACACGCTGGCTGCAGCCATTAGGCTTAGGGAGTGCTGCTGCCTGTCAGGGCTTCAATATCTGGGTTTATGGGCTTCTCTTTTATTATCTGTGCTGCAGGATGTGAATCCCCACTGAATCCACCCACGTCTGCATGGGGGAACTGGCTGCTGGGGATGGCTTGGCTTTTTTCAGCAGCTCCCCTCTCAGGAGAGAGTTTCTAAACCAAGGTGGAAAAGGATCTTGGAATATTTAGTCCAAGCCACAGATGGAAACATTAAGAATCTAATTAGAAAAGTACATTTACTTGACCTGGCAGGTTAATCTGAATGGTAACTATGGATGACACAGCCCCAGGTAAAACAAAATTGATGTGGCAATTCAGCAAGAGCAGTTGATTAAAGAATTACCAAATAACCTCCACAAATCTGCATTTCTGAGGTCCAGCCCTAATTTCTCAGCAGTTAACTTAATGGCCAGCTGAAAGCTCAGTGCTTGGATGATTCAACAGAATATTCATTCACCATCAGTAAATCCATAAACCAGGAGTCAGGAGGAAATTGTGGTACATGCTAGAATTAGCAGGATCTGGGCAAACCTGTAATCATTTCTTTGATGGATGAGATTTTCCCCCCTTGGCAGACAGCACACATTGTAATTCTTCTGAATATGCTTATTATTTTAAATTGTTTGTTCTGTCATTGTTTCAGCTAATGAAGGGAAATGGGTTGTAAGGAACATATACCTTTGGTTATCCAAACTGCTTGTTTAGCCTCAAAAAGTGTGTATTTTCCTGTCCCTCAACAGAAATCTATTCTTCTCCCACAATATTTGCTAAGTGTTTTCTTGCAAAACAGAACAATTCTTAAAATAAGAATACAGAGGAATTAGTAACAAGGAAAGCAAGAGTTTTCCAGTCAGATTTTTGCACACTGTTATTTCTGTGGGGACTACAGTGGGGACTCTGGCTTGTTTATTCTAAAATAAAACTATGAATTGCATCTACCATTCTGTCCTTCCCACATATCCAGATTTCCTTCAAAGAAATGGACCTGTAACTCCCTGCTTGTGGGAATAAATCACACAGACTCCATTTTCTTCACGGTGGGAAAATCCCATTCTTTATTCACAAAACTCCTTTTTATCCAGTGTTACAGGCCTCATGTGGGACTCCAGTTGGTCAGGAGCTTTCTTGCCAATTACTTTATTGGTCAGTAAAAGCTGTTATTCTGTATTGATTGGTCACTCAAACTCTGGGTCTGTATGCAGGAAAAGTTGTTTGTGAGAGATGAAAAAATAAAAACTATCTAAGGTGTAAAACCAGTTTATACAGGTGCAAGTTGTTTTTTACCCAGGAATAGATTGTTGTGTTCACAAACTGCTCACACCAGGATTGCTTTCACCTGGGAAGTTGCAAAGTGCCAGCTTGACAAGGCCAGCCACTGATTCTAGCAGAGCAGGCTGATTTTGTGAAGCCTTTCTCTATGATTTTTCTGTCCTACTGCAGCACCTGCTCTGCTGCCATTTCCATAAACTGGATGTAAATCCAGCTGCAAAGGGAGATCAGGTTAATCACTCACATCTCCCCTGTTTCAGCCACACAAATCTTGGAGCCCTGGCTCCAGGCACCACCAGCACCATGGCAGAGGAGCAGAGGGAAGGTGCCTTCCTTCTCCCCTCCCAAATTCTGCCCTCCCCAGCCACAGAACTCTGTTTGCAGCAGCCCTGGAGGAGGTTTTTATGTGCCCAAGTGAAGAAATAGCCTGACAGACTGCTGCCCGTGTCTAATCCTGCAAATCAGCACCAATAATCATCTTAGCCCTCCAGCAGATCTATTTTTGATGAGTGCCACCCCCAGCTGCCTTTGGGCTCCCAGTTCCAGATGTGAGGCCATTGGCTGCTGGCTAATACTGGACTTTCACTGGCACCCTGTAATCCCTCGGGATTATTCACTGAGATGCTTCCCTCTTCTTTTTACATAACCAAGGGGACCTTTCTTATTTATCATCAGAATGGAGTGCTTGCTAAATTCAGGCCACACACAAAAGCTGTTCTCTAAACTGACCCTCTGTCCACTGATATTTATCCATTTATAAATACAATATACTGAACTGGGATAAATAGGCTCCTAATTCTAGGGCTTCCAGATTTTCAGTTATTGTAACAATTAACAAAATATAATATAATATAACTTTATAATATATATAATATAAATTTATAACATATAATATAATTTTATAATATATAATATAAATTTACTATATATAAAATATAAATTTATAATATATAATATTATCTCAAATTTTTTTTAAACTAAATTCAAAATTTTTTTCACTAGATTCCAATTTACCCTGGAGGAAAATAAAGCCCAGCTTTTACTCCTAGCCCAAACCTTATATAACTCTTCAGGATATGATTCATACTACAACTGCATTGGGTGACAACTGCATTTTGAAAGNAATATTTGCTAAGTGTTTTCTTGCAAAACAGAACAACTCTGAAAATAAGAATACAGAGGAATTAGTAACAAGGAAAGCAAGAGTTTTCCAGTCAGATTTTTGCACACTGTTATTCCTGTGGGGACTACAGTGGGGACTCTGGCTTGTTTATTCTAAAATAAAACTATGAATTGCATCTACCATTCTGTCCTTCCCACATATCCAGATTTCCTTCAAAGAAATGGACCTGTAACTCCCTGCTTGTGGGAATAAATCACACAGACTCCATTTTCTTCACGGTGGGAAAATCCCATTCTTTATTCACAAAACTCCTTTTTATCCAGTGTTACAGGCCTCATGTGGGACTCCAGTTGGTCAGGAGCTTTCTTGCCAATTACTTTATTGGTCAGTAAAAGCTGTTATTCTGTATTGATTGGTCACTCAAACTCTGGGTCTGTATGCAGGAAAAGTTGTTTGTGAGAGATGAAAAAATAAAAACTATCTAAGGTGTAAAACCAGTTTATACAGGTGCAAGTTGTTTTTTACCCAGGAATAGATTGTTGTGTTCACAAACTGCTCACACCAGGATTGCTTTCACCTGGGAAGTTGCAAAGTGCCAGCTTGACAAGGCCAGCCACTGATTCTAGCAGAGCAGGCTGATTTTGTGAAGCCTTTCTCTATGATTTTTCTGTCCTACTGCAGCACCTGCTCTGCTGCCATTTCCATAAACTGGATGTAAATCCAGCTGCAAAGGGAGATCAGGTTAATCACTCACATCTCCCCTGTTTCAGCCACACAAATCTTGGAGCCCTGGCTCCAGGCACCACCAGCACCATGGCAGAGGAGCAGAGGGAAGGTGCCTTCCTTCTCCCCTCCCAAATTCTGCCCTCCCCAGCCACAGAACTCTGTTTGCAGCAGCCCTGGAGGAGGTTTTTATGTGCCCAAGTGAAGAAATAGCCTGACAGACTGCTGCCCGTGTCTAATCCTGCAAATCAGCACCAATAATCATCTTAGCCCTCCAGCAGATCTATTTTTGATGAGTGCCACCCCCAGCTGCCTTTGGGCTCCCAGTTCCAGATGTGAGGCCATTGGCTGCTGGCTAATACTGGACTTTCACTGGCACCCTGTAATCCCTCGGGATTATTCACTGAGATGCTTCCCTCTTCTTTTTACATAACCAAGGGGACCTTTCTTATTTATCATCAGAATGGAGTGCTTGCTAAATTCAGGCCACACACAAAAGCTGTTCTCTAAACTGACCCTCTGTCCACTGATATTTATCCATTTATAAATACAATATACTGAACTGGGATAAATAGGCTCCTAATTCTAGGGCTTCCAGATTTTCAGTTATTGTAACAATTAACAAACACTGCCTTCCTCTGGCTGCAGGAAGAAATCTGTCAATGTTTTTAAAGTTCAGTATGAAATACCTCCGTTGCCACAAGAACTGAGTGGGAAGATTTCCTCCGTTCCCTGAAGAGCTGTAAGATTTTGGAAGTGTTTCATGTTGTGCATCAGGACAATCCATCAACACTTTGAAACTCCTCGAGGAAGAGAAATTCAGATTTCTTGTCACCGGTTCTGTGCAGCCGAAAAGTTTAATTCCTGAATTTGAAAACATTTTCTTCCTATGAGAAGCATCTCATTTTTGAGATGGAGATACCTGAAATATTGAAATGAAAAAAGGATCACTTTCTAAAACCCCACAAATTTTCTGATTTTGATAGTTGTTTAAAATTAAATTTTAAAATTCCTTTAAAAATTTGTCATTTATTGAAGGCATAATGTGATTAATTTCGGGTAAGAATTTCTCAGGGTGACTATTTCTTTAGGAATCACTCAATTACCTGGATGAGAGTGTCCAAATTAAAAGGGACCATTGAGCAGGAGCCAGAGAGAACTCCTAGACTTTGGTGTGATGTTGGCAGGGCAGGACCTGGGGGAGGGCAGAAAGCAGTGGAGAGCAGCTGGCTGATATCTGGTTACTGAAACACACACGTTTCTGCCCAGAAACCTTAAAAATATTAAATATTTCTCATGCTTTAATTAAGGGAAATGCTGCTACATTATTTTATTTTAAGGAATTTGCAAGTTTACAGAGACAAAAGTTGTCTTGATTTTGAATGCAATGTTTTTGGCTCGTCCTGATACTCTTCAAAATCCCAATCCAAATAAAATGGGATCTTTGCTTTCCATTCTAGAAGAAAACATGTTCTTCAAACACCCACTCAGTGGATGGTCAGAGGTGTAAACTCAGGGATTTCGAATCACAGCATTAATGAAATATGAGTATGTTTGACTCCTGCAATTGCAAACAAAAGCATTTGTGTGATTTCCTGCGCTACACCTGCCCATCACACCCAAATTCCTGCCCATTCTGGCCTGCCCAGTGTCCCTGCAGTGACCCTCACCTTGCTGTGCCAGCCCCAGGAATATTATCACTGTTCAGTCCTCCCAACCCAATATTGACAATATTTCAGTCTCACAGACCCAAGGGCCTCAGGATTCCAGCAGCCACTTCTCATACGCTCATTTCAGCCCTGAAATCTCACTGCTAAGTCAATGTACATAATCCAGTGACAGATTGGGCTCCTACTGTGGAGACAGAAGAAATAATCAAGTGCAGGGCAGAAAATCCCAGACACCCATCTGACTTTACTGCCAGGGAAAGCAGACAGCTCCGTGAATTACAGAGAACATGTCAGCAAACAGCAACAATGCAGTGAACTGTGGCCCAGAGTGGCCTGGTCCCCGTGCCAGCACAGGGCTTGGCTCGCCCAGCTCAGCTCTAATCTTGCAGCTTGGTGGTCAGAGAGTGAGGAAATGCAGAGCTGGCACAAGTCTTGCAGAAAGGTTTTTGAGGAAGCAGAGATGTGTTTCCTCTCTCACTGTGTGTTTCTGTGGAAGTAGGATCAGTCATGGAAGGAAGATTTTTTTTCCCTTCTCGTTTTTCAGAGGCTGATTCTCTTTAAGCCAGCCTGGTTACATCTCCCTGAGCTGGGGCACATCCCTGTGTGCACATCCCCATGCTGGGAAGGGCTGCAGGGCCCTGACACCCAACTCTTCCTCCCCACCGAGGAGGTCGTGGGGATGGCACCCTGCCCCCTGCCACAAGCTGGGAATTCCAGTGAAACCCACAGGGCAGTGCTGGCACGTTCCAAATGCCACCTTGCAGAAGCCCCTCCTGTGGGAAACATAGTAAATAAACACAGCAAATAAAGTAAATAGTCCTTCCTGTGGGAAACATAGTAAAGGTAAGAAGATTTTCAGGAAGTTGTGAATGCAGGCCCCAGAAACAAAAAGAGCAGAAAACTTAGAGCCGGATGCAGCTGCCAAATCTGAAAGTAGAAAAAGTCATAATAGTACAGCAAGCAAAGACATGAAACAATAGCTTGGCTGAGATAAATTTTGCAGAAAAATAGGCTTAGCAAGATAGAAGAAGATTTTAAGCTTAATAATGGAGTGTTGTGTATTGTTAATAGAAGGCATCCAAGCAAGCACTGTGTGAAGCAGGAGCACGTGTGCTTTGAGTGACTGGCTAGAACAATTGTCTGTAAGCTTTAGCAACCTGCTATTGGCTAGAAAGTTTTTAAAATGCTGTGTAACAAAGAAATCTTTGCCTGCTGCTGGCTGTACGTCAGCTTTGCCATCTTCCTATTGTCTCAACCATGTCATGAGGCTGGTGCTGCAACAAAGCTCAAGGATTGTACCCCAGCAGTCCTGTCCTGTTGGTGAAACAAACTCCAAGCACAGGAACTGATCTCAGCTGACCTGAGATGAGAGCCCCAACCCAAGGCTGAAGCTTCATAACTGCTGAAAGAGAAAACAAAGCTTCAAGGGCTTGATGAAGTTAAATCCTCCCAGCTCCCTGTTTTCTGAGTTAGGGCTGTTCCATTTGTCCCTCCTACATGGAAACAAAAGGAGTTTCCCCCAGACAGAACATTCAGCCCTTAGAGCCACCAAACTGGGCTTACCCAGGGAATTTCCTTCTCTTCCAGGGATGGATGTGAGTGCAGGAAGAGACGAGCAGATCCCTCTGCTGCTCCCATTCCCAAACAAGCTGCCATTTGTCACCTTGTCCACTTTAAATCACTTTTCTAAGTGACAGATCACCTGTCCAGAGCCTCCCGCATGTCTGGGTGGAAGGAAGGAAATAAAACCACAACAAACCTTCAGTACAAAGGTGCAGATGCAGATACAGGTGTGATCATTACACCTGGAGGGAAATCAGAGGCTCCACTCATCCCTCAGGGAATGAGGGAGGCTCTGTCTGTGCAGCACATCCTTGGCACCTGATAGTTCCTTAAAGAAATTCACTGGAAATTAATTTTCTTCTGACCTCCACTGACCTGGTGTTAACATTCACCTTCCTCCCCATGCCCTGCCTGCATTTTGATCTCTATTTTGTGATGTTGCCTTGCATGGCTGTAGGTTCTTGCAGCCCTAGGCAGACATTAGTAGGTCTCTCCTTTGTTTCTATACCTGTTATTTAAGAATTTAAAAATAATTTTAATTGGTTTATTTGGCATAATGACACAGAACTATCTTTTCAGCTAAGAAACAACAAATATTTTAACAGATTTTGTCTCGTTTTTCATTCCCTGATGAGCACTAACTTGCTCAGTGTCTTAGGGAAAAAAGTTTTGCAGAGAGGTTTCTGCATGCCTCAGACACTTCCAATCCTCTTTTCTCTTTCCCCCTCATTTTCCCCTGCCCCATATGATCTGGTTTTCCTCCTCCTCTTCTCATTTTATTCTGTTTTCTCTGATTTTCTGTCGTCTTTATCTCCCTTGTCTTGAGCTGCAGGTGCCCTGCAATACCCCCAGCTGCTTTTGCTTTTCCAGTCCTTGCAGCTGCAGCCAGGAGAGAGAAGCAGGAGGGATGAGAACCCTGCAGTCCTGTGCTGGGAAACACCAGGGAATACAGGAGTCAGAGTTGGACAAACTGTGGGGAGAAGATCCTTGAGAAAAACACTGGGAACGGAATGGGAGACACAGCTAAAAATTACAACCAGAGCAACTGAGGGGGCTGGGGGTGAAAATTTCCATTTTATTTCCTGCCTCCTGGACTCTGCCCTCCTTGAGGACCTTTCAGGCTGAGTTCAATCCCGTGATGCTCAGGCAGGCAGCGTTCCTGTGGCTGTTATTAAGCATCCTGCTCTCACACCTCCTGAAGACACACCAGGCCCTCTCTGTTTATTCCAAACTCACACACCAGATGGACACACAGCTCTCCAAAGAGCTTCACTCCAACACCCACCCTCCGGGTTGTTTTTTATTCTTTTTTTTTTTTTTTTTTTTGAGGCAACCCCAGTAATGAAAATAAATGCCTGGGCCCTGACAGAAAGCAGGCGTTTGATTACATTAACAGCCAGTTTTCCAGCCAAAAGTGATAACAAATTAAATAGCCAGCTGAAGTGGGGAGTAATCAACCCAGGAATGCTGGCACAAGTTGCCATCTGTGTGTTGCTCACTGAGGATTCAGTCTCCAAAGGAACCTGGGTGCAGCAAAGCGTGTGACTGATGAGGGGCTGGTTCCAAACCCGTGGAGCAGCAGCAAAGCCCAAAAAAACCCCATAAAATGAGCACTAAGCCTTGTATTTAATTACTTTGCTACAATAAAGGCAGAAAATCCACTTCAAAACTTAAAATATATGTGAATATTTAATATATATGTGAACAAACACGTCCTTAAGTAAAGCAGGTGATGAATTCCAATTTGCTCTGTGGGGAATAATGTCCTGCAGCAGATACAGCCAGCCTGTGTTACTTCACAACACTTCATATTTATCCCTGGAGCGATGAAATGCTGGTAAATCAGAGAAAAGATTGGACATACATTTCTGACACCATGGTTTTAGCAGCCCCCACAAGCAATGTTTCCCCTGAAAGGTGAATTTGTGTCTCTGAGGTTCGCAAGCTCCTGTGTAAAAGTTTGCTTTGCACAGCAAGGTGGGTGAAGGAATATCAATTCTGACACATCAAATCCCACTTTTTGAGGTCTCACAGCTCGCTGCCCAGGTGTTCAAGACCTTTGCCCCAGAGGAAGATGTGTGTGAAAATATTTCACCTGAAAACGTTGCTGCTAAACAAAGGAAAAAGCCAGAACTTGCCAGGTCCACAGGTGCAGAGCACCTGCCCAGGCTGTGAGCAGCATTTTCCTTGTAGAGAATATTTGCTTTTAGGTTTCACAGCAGCAATACAAAATTTAAGCCAGGTAGCCAATACTTTCAATTTCATTCCTCACTCTTTGGTGCTTTCCTCTCTGCCTTTAAATTGCAGGTCCAGCAAGTTGGTGGCTCCAAGAGTTTTAGCCCAAAAGGAAATAAAAATAATTAAAAAAAATAAATTCAACATTAAGACTTCATCATTGCTGTGAAAAGATTAAAAATCTAATCTAAACTTACATTTCAGAGCCAAGCAGGAGGTACAAGTGGGATAACATCTTTGGCTTTTTATAAACAAAATTTGCAAAGATTAATTTGTGATTTAGCTGCAGGTGTTGGCAATACTGTTGTTAAGCACCTGCTCCATCCATATGAAATCCTGTTGGTGTGTTTGACTCAAATTTAAGTACATGAAAAACCATGTTCCTAAACAAGAGCTGCTGGGAGGAAACTTCACAGCAAGGCTGGATTTTAAATTAATTGATCTCCAAACTTCTCCATCAACATTCCCTGCTCTGACACAAACACCATGTCAGAAAAATCCTGGCACAAATTCTGCATCTGAAAGAAAAGCAATTCTAGAAGACTTTGATTGTTTCAGGCACTAAAGAAAGAATTGCAAAAACCTTCTGATAGTTTCAATACTGAAAAAAAATATTCTTTGTGTTGTTAGAATGTTCATTTTACTTTTAGAACAGAGTTGTTTTTTAGGGAAAATGCCTTGGAGAGCACAATGTGAGATGCTGCCATCCCTGGGGGCTGAGCTGGCTCCTCACTGCCTGTGTGGCACCACGCTGTGTTTATTGAGGCTGCAATTAATGCAGAGTTATTAATCATGCCCTGCCCTCCCCACTCCTCCTCCTGACTCTGCACTTGCATCAAAAGCTCCTTGTCCAAGGGCCCTCTGCCTGCTGGGTGTCAGCTCGATGGCTCTGGAGGTGCTTCACCAGGGAGCAGCTCCTCCTCTTCACTGTGAGCAGATATTTCCATATTTCCATCATTTTCCATCACCCATGCGTGCTCCAGCCAGGGGACAGCTGAGTTACCCCACCACACAGCACAGGGAGTGTTCCTTGGGCTCCTGGTGTGGGCCAAAGTGCCCTTGGCTCTAAAAACCCACATGGAACCCAGAACTGTCTAGTGCACATTTGGGATTCCCCTGTACCAGTCAGCACTGTAATGCTAAAATATAATTACAGTGCTTTCATTCTATAGGCTTAGACAGTGTGCCCCATTTGTCTGTACACAACTGAGCTCACCCAGTTTGATTTTTCCACCTCTCTGCACTCCTGACTCTCTTCTTCTGCTTCCCCATGTGCTTTGTGGTGTCATTAAGAAAATGAACAAGTAAAACCAACTAATGATGTCATCCCCTCTGGCTTTATTACATTTTTCTGAGTAGATTTAGGTGGGATATCAGGAAAAAAATCCTCCCTGTGAGGGTGGGGAGGCCCTGGCACAGGGTGCCCAGAGAAGCTGTGGATCCCAATCCCTGGCAGTGTCCAAGGCCAGGCTGGACAGGGCTTGGAGCAGCCTGGGATGGTGGCAGGTGTCCCTGCCCATGGCATGGGATGGGACTGGATGGGCTTTAAAGTTCCTCTCCAACCCAAACCATTCCATGATTCTACAAACGTTGGTCCTGAAATTTCTCATGATCCCACAGAGAAGGCACTCAGCCCAATTTAATTTTTTTTCTGTGCTGCTGTATTTTATTTTTTTTTAATAGACAGTCACCAGTTCCAGATGTCTCCAAAAATGAGAGCATGTGAGTGATTCAGTCCTCCCAAGTACCAGCAGTGTGCAGGCAGAGCAGATGGCCATTCCCACAGCTTGGATGTACATTCTCCTGACGTGTGAGGTGGCAACTGCAGGGCAGGAAAAATAAGGTATTGGACTTTTTTATTAACTTTATGGGGTGAGTGACATCTTGCTGGGAGCCAGGCTATTTCTGGTTGCCATGTGTGCTGCTGCTCATCCCTAAATTGGAGATGAAGTTGTGGAAAGAGGTGGAAACTGTCGTGATGCAGCAGACACAGGAGGATGAGTGTCCCTGGTCTAGACAGATGATGATAGAATCACATATTTTTAACTTACTATTGAAGGACACTTCTATCAGCACCAGCTACCAGTGGAGACATTCTGCTCCATGACAAAATAACCAATTATTACAGCAATTCTATACAAAGAAGGGGGATTATAGAAGTAGAAATGAATGATAATAAATTTATAAAGAGATATTATGGACTTCTTGCATCTAAATGTGTAGATGAAAAGTTGCAGATAAAATTCCATATAAAGAAAAAATATCTAGATATGCAATCAGTTGTCAAGGTTTTAGTGCCTTGGTTCCTCTCATTAAATACAGCCACATTTTCTCCTAATTTTCATATTGAAATTAATCATTATTTCATTGAAGTAAAAATAACAGGAAAATAAATTCAGCCCTGCCTTAGCTTTGTGATTTAGCACCTTTGACCCATGGCAGGTTTTTCACAAAGCCTTTCAACACCTCTGCAGAAAGGAAACCTGAAATCGTGGCTGCACTGGTTTATTCTGTGATTAACTAAAATGTCTCTGTTTCCTGCAGAGTTCTCCATTCTCTCCATTACCTGAAGCACACACATTTGGACAATTTACATATTCTAAACATTCCTCTCTGGCACGTTAGCCCAATTTCCTTTAATAATCTAGCAGAGCTAAATCATGCTTGTTCACCTTGGTGCTGAGTGATGCTACACGAGTTATCTGCACGAACTCCTGCTCCTGATTTCTGAAGCCTGCTCCTGTTTTTAACTCATTTGCTCTAAAAATCGGACACTTTAGATGGAAAGCTTTAGCAGTTAAGCTCCTGTGCTGAAATTCCAGCCAGGAGGATCCCAAATCTTGCCCCAGGGCTCACACGAAGGTGGAACTGACCTAGGAACGAGTGAATGTTGCCTGATGTTGTCTCCCATACATAATCTTGGCAGCAATGTGCAGGGCCAGGTCTTTGAGGCTGGCAGAGTGAGAGCTCAGAGCACCCCTGAGAGTGCTTCCAGATACAGCCACAATGCACATTCCCAGTTAATTTGATAATTTTCAGTCCTGGCGTTTTCCTGCCAGCCATTCTGTGTTTGGGGATTATTGCCCCCAGTGCCAACCACAGGAGCACATTGTGCCAGGCAGCCCCTGCTCTGCAGGCTCAGCAGAGTTCTGGGGTGCCTGAACTGTTGCAAATTCCTGGAGGGACTGATCCTTCCCCCAGCTGACACCAAAATTTCCCCTAGCCCTGACAGAGCAGGACAAGGCTTTGGTTTTTGGCCCCAACCTGCAAGGAGCCTGCACAACCCCACGGGTTCCCATCTTTGCCATCTGAATTACTTTGGTACTTTACACCCAAGGAATGTTATAGAGAGTCTCTTGAAACATGCAGAGAGTTATAAAGGTGGTGGGAGAGCTGGACAACACCACTTAGAAGGCATTCTAGACACTAAAAGCAGTTATTAAGCTGTAACTACAGGGTGTGATTTCCCAACTGCTCTGCTCCTTGCAGCTCTCCACAGCCACTGGATGGGGTAGGAATGGCAGAAGGGAGTTTGAAAACTGGAAAAAGCCTGACAGCTTCTTGTTACTCTCTTTCTGAAGGGAGTTCAGCCCTGGCAGCACAGGAATGGATCCATTTGTGGACGTGGGATGTTCTCAATTGTCCCTTGTGCAGGAGAGAAGGGACGGGCAGCAGGGGGAGTGACCTGGGAAAATCCCTGTTAGGAACGGGATAAAAGTGCTTTATTCCTGCTTTGGAAGCAGGTGTGTGTGGCCTCTGGAAATGATTCCCATCCTTTTTTTTTGCTGCTCTGTGTTGAATGCAGCTGGAAGATTTCTGCAGCCCCTCCAGGCATGCAAATCTGAGGCTGCTCAGAGGCAGCAGCTCCTGCCAAGGAGATCTGTCCATCCACAGGGCATAGATGGCTTGAGTCAACTATTCCCATGCTCCTCAAGCAAGCAATTAATGCAAAGTCAAGCTTTCAGTACCTCTTCCCTCACTTTCTTAAAAATATTGGTGATAAACTCTCAGGTACCCAGAGGTCTGTGGGGCAGCCTAAAACCAAAATGCTTTACAATTAGATTTTTCTCCTACTTACTCCAGCCCACAAATAATTTTCAGTCCCTCTGCTGTTTATAAACCCCCACAGTCACGCTGTGCTCCATCCTCATGAAAACAACCACAACACATGCACATGGCTCCCAGCACATGCATTTTTTTGCCAGTGTGTAGCTTATGATGTGGTTTTTTGCCAGGCTGCTGGCATTTCAAAATTCATCCCATTCCCCTTGTTGTGTGCCTCTGAGGTGCTCACATCAGGCTGAGACTAATATCTAGGTATTTTTGTTTTGCTCCATTATGTAATTTATTTTAGAAGGGCATTTAAAGAAGGAGGGGGAAAAATAAACTCTTATTTTTTTAATTTGGACCACATCACTGGACCAAAAAATGTACTCCTGACCTACCTGCTTTTTATTTTTTTTTCTATTTTACAATCCCATTACTTAATATGGATAGACACAACAAAATCCAGTGAGAGCTTTAGAACAGTGAGAAAATTCATCAGTGGGCAAACTCACAGTGAGAGGGGTGAATGCTTTGGGTGGCCACAAGCAGCTGAAATCAGGTTTGTAACCTCTTACACAGATCAGAATAGGTGCTATGGAGCCCTTGGCTTATAAAAGGTTCTGGTATTTATTTCTATTTATGTACACATTGAGGACTAGAGAAGGTAACAGAACAAGCTGAAGTTTCTCAGCTGGTCCTTCAGAATTGAGAGTTTTTAAGGCCAGAGGAGAATGAATGGATGAAATAATCCTAAACTTGGGATACACCTCTATAGCCTGGACTTTAAGTGCCTAAACTCCAGTTTGCTGCAAGAACACCACATGTTTGAGAGGAAATTGTTGCTCAGTGCTCTCTCAAGCCCGTTGAGAGGTAAGAGAGTGGCATAACCAGGTATCAGATGTAATTTTACTTCTTAGGGCAGCTGGAGTCACACAGCTCCATTCAAAACTGACAGCAAGCACTGCCTGAGGATAAACTGAGCTGCAGAGGGGCACCTTGACCATCCCCTGGCACAGGAACAAATGCTCTGCCATTTAATTACGGCAGGGAGCTGTCAGCTGGACCTGTCAGACAGGGGGAGGCAAGGATCAGTTTCCTTTTGCTGGGTGAGCACTGTGCTCCAGGCTCAGGTGTGCAGGGAGCCCAGCTGGAGCCCAGCCCCACACAGCTGGGGCAGCAGGAGTCAGAGGAACCTGAGCCCCCTCCCTGCCCTGCAAACACCTCACAGGGCAGCTCTGGGTCCTCACACTGCATCCCTTGCCCCCTGCTCCCTTTGCTGAAGCAATCTGCTTTTCCCTGTTCCTTTACAGATGTTTTATAAGTGCACAGTAATGGTTCCAAACATAATCCCGTCCCCTGGTTTCAAACAAAAGCTGGCACTGAGAAATAAAATATGTTTTGAAGGTGTTGCACAGGCTGGGTGTAATAGCTGCCATATAAATGTAGTGCAGTGCTGCTCAGAGCTCTCAGTTCAGATGAGAAATTGGGTTTTATTCTGTCACTTTTTGTAAAAGGGAGATGACAGTGGTACCAGCTTGCTGAACTTGTCAAAGAGATTATTTTGATTAATTGACTTCTGCCTCGCTCGCTGTTCTCCCCAGGGCTGGAGGAAATGGCCTCAGGTTGAGCCAGAGGAGGTTTAGATTTGAAAATATTTGAAAAAATTCTTCCTAGAAAGGGTTATCAAGCACTGGAACAGGCTGAAATTGCTGAAAATGTCCAAAAAACAGGCAGGTGTGGCTCCTGAGGACAGGAGTTGAGTGGGGAACGTGGTGCTGGGGTCACAGCTGGACTTGGGAGTCTTTCCAACCTCACCAATTCCATGACTCTACAATCCTGCTGCTCCTGGGACTGCCAGCAGCACCAGAAATCTCTGATTTCTATAAGGATTTATTCTGTAAATCAGAGTAAGTGCACCAGCAAAGTTTTCTTCTTCTCTGGACCCTTGGAAAACCCCATTTCAGAGGGTGGCAGCTTGACCAATATCCATGTTTGGAATAACAGCCTGTCCCTCAAGTGTCTCATTTACTGCAGCCCTGCCAGGGTTGGGCAAAATCTTCAGATGAACAGAGGTTTTTGTAGAGGACTACACAGCAATTAACTTTATTCTTGCTTTTCAAAATACACAGGCGACCTTTTAAAAAGTGTTATTGTTAAATAAAGAAGTTGCTGGATTTGTTATAAATTTAAAACCTGTGAACAATTCGCCCTGAGTCTTAAAGAGAGACAGCTACAAAAGCTAATAAAAATAAATAAAGTAATAAATAAATAAATAAAATAATAAAAAACCACTGAGAATGTTTTAAAATTCCTCAAAAAAGAGTTTTGGTTTGTTCAGTGCTGGCTCGTGCAGGGTCCTGGAGGTGCTGGCTCACACCTCTGGTGACCACAGCGAGCTCAGAGGTCCCTGACAGGGATGGAGCAGGAGGAACACACCAAAACCTTCCTCCAGCCTGGTGGGGTGGCTGCTGCCAGCTCTTCTGGGAGTGCATGGATTTCCAGATATTTTGAGCAAAACCACAAATTCAGAGTGAGGCTGAGCCCTGGCCAAGAAAATCCATCCAGCAGCAGCAGCACAAAGTCACTTTTTTCTCAGTGGGCCTGAAGTCAATAAACGTTTCCTATCAGTCTTATTGGTTGTACACTTTAAAAAATACAAGTACACCTTCACAAATGGGACACCAACTTTGCCACATTATCTTCAAAACTCCTGCCACTTAAACAAACAGCACCCAATAGTGTAATCTGAAAAATGTGACTGTTTTGCTCAGCAAGTCTGTGGTTGCTGGGCCCAGGCAGTCTGAGAGATGGACAGAAGTACATGTTCCTTTTTCTCTCTTTTTAGGTGCAAATATAATCCTGAAGATAATAAAATATTCATGATACTAAATATTTAAGTTCTTCCACCCTGCTGGCCTGGATACTTCTACACTCACACAAAAAAAAAAAAAGGGAAAAAAGAAAAGAAAAAAAAAGAGTTCTAACAAACTGAAAACAGAAACACAGTGAAACAGAAAAAAAGAGTGTGTTCAGCAAACATAGGTGAGTGTTTAGGAACTGACAGCTTTAGTCAAAGCATTACCACTGAAACAGTGATGAATTTATGGCAAAGGAATGGCAATAAGAAATCACAAGTAACTCACAGGGTCTCAGGTGAGGGAGCACTTGCTTAAGAAGGGAACTGCACATCTCTCAAAAATAAGATGTTCTCAAATCTTTTTGGGCTGGCCTTTTAACAGGTAACACTTTATGAAATGTGTTTTAAGAACCACTAGATTGAGTTGAAAATCACCCCCTCTCTATAGACATTTATTTACTGAGACATCCAGATCTCCTCTCACATTTGATTTTCACCAGTTGGCATTTATGTTTTCCAGACATAATCCATGAAAAATCCATGAAAAAATGTTGATCTTGATATACTGAATATAGAAAACACATGAGCAAACATCTTCCAGATATGCTACTAAACTAAAGTGATGAAGTTTATGCAACTCTGCAAACATAAAGGCAAGAAAAAACCCAATCTTGGCAATTTTACTTTTAAATGCAAACCCAAAGCATTCAGAACAAATGGAGCATTTCTTTCATTTCCAGCCACATGAGTGATGCTGAATTAATACGTGGGGCACATTTGAGGGATTTTGCTCCAGTGTTAAGCCTTTAAATACAAGGTTTTGTTCCTTATTCCTTTCTCCCATTCTCTTTGCCACAATCCTGGGTATGAGAGGGACTTTAACCCTTTAGTTCCTCAAGGTTTTATTCCCCTTGGTACAGCTGCAACCACAGCAGCAGGTGACTTCACTGCAATCCCCAAAACTGGTGTGGTTACTCGTTGTGCTGTGATCAGCAGCAAGAATTCAAAGCTCAGAGGGAAGAATTAATCAAGAGTAAATTATTCTCCAGATTGGCTGAAAAATACAGTTCTTGGGATCTGAACTCACCGGGAGCAAGTTACCCCAAGCTGTGAAATTCCTGAAATAATTTCCTTTTTTAGGATTTTCTAGGAAGGTGATCTGTGGAAAGGCAAAGGGGTGAGAAGCTTACACAACTCTCCTTGCTCACTTTTCAAAAATGCTTCACCCGAGCCCAATCTGCCAGTGTCACCCACACCAGAGCTCTGCATCTGCCTGCCCATCTGAGAGCTTAATCTGCCTGCTGCAGGAGATAATTACTGCAGGAGTCACTAATGCTGCCCATAATCACTGGCTTCTGTTAACACCCCTAAACCAGCCCAGTTCACACATCAGATTGCACGGAACTTGGAACTCTGCACTGAAGGAAGGACAAAAATCAGGACTGAGCCTGGGATTTGCTGCTTGTGAGCTCCGAGCCCTTTGGGGTCTCTGCTGTGGATAATCCACCAGGGAAAGAGCTGCCACTGGTTTCTCTGTTAATGAAAGAGCATGAATTCTCTCAAAATAACTGTCTTGAAACAGAAAATAATGTGGAGCACGTGACATCCCTTTAAAGGAAGTTCTAACACTGAAATGTGATGCAGAAAATGATTTCTGCAGTTTGCAAATCAATGTTAAAGAGAAAACTCCCCATTCCGGCCTAGTGAGAGCCCAAAAATTCCTTAATAGGAGCCAGAGCAATGATTTTTCCCCCTCACATTTCTCAATATAATTCCTCACTCACCATTTGTGTCACATCTATATCCTAGAGTATGCACAAGTGTGTTTATTTACACACAGTGTATTTATGTACACACATATGAAAATGTCCTATACAAGCAATAAGAATTAAGAAAACGAAGTTATGCAGTTTTAAATAGTAGAGGCAAAGAAAACTTCTTATCAAACATGCATGAAAGTGACCCATACATAACTGGCAGCAAGGAAATGCTCTGTATCACTTTCTGCATATACACTGCATGAAAAGAAAAAGCTTTTGAAATGACATAAATACGAGTATTCATCACATTCCTCACTCGGTATAAAAATGATCTTTTCCAGTGCAGGAAGAACACTTCAATTCCTAACAAGATGCTTATCTGAGCGTTTTCTTGGGCTCTGTTCTTTGTCTCCCCTGCAGATCCGGGGCTGTGATCCGACACCTGCGGGAAGGGAGCCCCGGGCTCGGGTTTCGGCTTTGCCGGGGGCACAAAGGCGAGCAGGAGGGATGCGAGGGAGGCAAAGGACACCGGCCAGGTGACTCCAAACACGACACCGGCCAGGTGACTCCAAACACGACACCAGGCAGGAGATGAGCTCCTTGATGACAGGCTCTGGGGCTCCTCTCCTGCCCGGTCTCCTTCCATGACTCAGCCTCTGGTTTTAATGATGCTCCCTCGCTGCTCGTCAGCCAGGAGAAGACATTAATCAAAGCACTGCTGCTTGATTAAAGCATTAATAATATATTTTACAAGAGCAGGGCTGTGTGTGAGAGGGAGGCTAAACGGTCTTTGGGAGGAGAGGTGTTTTCCTTCGTTAAATGTCAGAGGAGGAAAGTTCCAAAAACTGAGCAAAAGCAAGATTTGGCAATGAGTAAAACTGTTCTTGTCGTGATAATTCTGCTGCCTCCAAAGAAAAATGGGAAATGCACTAAGTAGGAGGGGTTTTAGTCAGGATTTGAGGTGACTTGGAATTTCTGACCCTTTTTCTTTTGTTGTTTTCCAAGGAGAGAGGGGTCTCTCCTGCCCGAGGAAGTGCCAGCCATGGGACCCAAGCTGCTGTGGCTCGGGGCTGATCTCTTCCCTGGCCCTTTGGAAATATTCCTGCTTGGTTCCTGTGGGATAACTCACTAGATTAGGTCATAGGAGCCCAACTTTCCTCCTCTGACAGAGTGGGCTATCTGTCACGGGTTAAAATTGCCCAGAATCAACTTGAATAACAGATAAGCAAAACCAACTTTTCCTTAAAAATAACAGAATTAGCAACAGTGGGACAAGACTGAAAAAGGATGAAGAAATGAAGAATATTAAGATTGACAGCAGTGTCCTCTTCCATTCACAAATGATAATTCCATTTGTTTTGCAATTATGATATTTTGCACAATTGAACAGTTTAAAAAAACCAACATTAAATCAAAACGTGTCAATGCAATAAAAACGTTTCCAAACCCCTGACCTGATTTTCTACTCACTTCAATCTCTTTTTGCTGGTGTAGTCCCATGGAATATAGCAGCTTTTTTCTTCAAGGGATAAAATCAGATGCAGAAATGAAGTTACAAACGGAAATTGTTCCAAAAAGACACAGCTTACTCTCCTGGGCAGTGTGTCAGAGTGGGAAACTACCAGAAATCATATTTTTGTCTAGGTAAAGGGAAAATGAATAGACAAAAATTAAAGATCGATTGTTAATGAGTATTAACAACAGTGATAGTGAATTCTGCTCATCTGAAATAGTCCCAGATAATATGACCAAGCAATTAACATCTAAAAACCAGAAATACCCAAACAAAAACTCACAGAAAACTGAGTATCCTTTAACTTGTGCCTTCATTTTACCTCCAGCATGGACCAGACATTCCAAACTCTGCACCTCCAAACACTCAGCTGGACTTATTCCTTACTGATACAGGTACTAAAGCACTTCTGTCCCTTAAAAAAGTAAATTCTAAATGCCAGGATATCAGAAATACAGGAAAAATAAACAGCACAGCACGGGACTGCTTTAAGGAAATGGAACTATGGGAATAGTTTCATGTATTTTCAAAGCAAATATATCCACAAATTAATTGGGATTTTTTTTCTCTTGTCTTTATCTGAAACAGATGTTACAAGGAATACTGATAAAATCACTTTGCTGTCAGTTATGAACTCTGAGGCTGATAAGGGAGGTGGTTATGGCTTCTGCATCAAAACAATCAAACAATAATTAGAAAATGCTAATCATAGACCAACTGGAACCTTTTAGGGCTTTCTTATGATTTCAGCATCTTTAGTGGGTCACTCAGGAGACTGTGTTTTTGAAGAATCCACACTCATACTGAAAGATAACCCTCAGTAAAACCAAAGGGAGGGATAAGGTCTGGTTTTGTCTTTAAGTCAGCCTAAACAAACCAGACCATAGCCAAACCTACCTGGAGAAAACAATATTTGTTGCTCTTGTGACACTTGGCCCTCACCCCAAGCAGGGTGTGACAAAGGACAAGCTCGGGTTCAGGGACACAGGTGGGGCTGGGCGAGGGGCTCACAAACATTTCACTGTGCCAACATCACAAAAGGGCCAGCAGGAAATCAGCATTCTGAGTGCCTGGCATCAGCTGTTAAAAACTGATATTAAAACCCTTGAATTTAAGGGAAATGAAAGGATATGGGAGTGCTTGTGGCTCCAGATTGCATCTCCAGCTCAGAGAGCTCGCCCCTCGTAACAAATTCACTCCAGGTTCTGTGGCTGGCACAGAAAATCAGAACACTTTCTGAACAAACAGTAAGTGTTGCACCCAGCTTTTTATTAGAGCTGGAAGTGTAATGGAATTAAAATCTTTTTAAAACAAGGTGTTTTGAATCTTTTATAAAGGTGTGTGGCTTCTGACTACAAATCAGCAGCCTGCTCCTGCTCCGAGGGCATCCCAGGAGAGACACACGGTGTGAATCTGGCAGAACAAAGCTTCAGGAAAGCAAGGAATTAGCTGGTGGAATTTATTATGAAAGGATGAAGTTCAAACCTATAACCATTAGCCAGCTAAGCCTGTTGCAAACAGCTTCTGGAAGGAATTGGAGTTCAAGGGACTCATTAGCTGAAGATGTGTTAATAGCAGCCAGAGAGTTTTAGTGCCTGGAGTGAATTCAGAGCTGGAGATGTGGCTGGTGCTGACACTTCCTCTTGCAGATTTTCCTGCTCGTGATCTGCAGCTCAGCCCTGCATCCCTGGAGCCTGGAGCATCCCTCCTTGTGCCCTGGAAACACGGGGCCCTTGCTCTGCTCCAGCCAGGGCTGGCAGCTCCTGCTTGCCCTGCTCGTGCCAGTGTTTTCTGCTCACACTCACAGGGCACATCCAGGGGACTGGAATCTGAAATTCAGGGGATCTCAGAAATCTGGGCCTGTAAGCCAAAACTCAGAGATAAATACAGATTTTAGTCTGAGACCTTAGAAAAGGCTTCCAAACTTAAGTGCTGGAAGAGAGAATGTTGATTTATAGTTTAAAGCAGAGAAATATTAAGAAGAAGAAAGTTTAGAGGTTTAGAATTTAAGATATAGAAAAAATAAAAGTAATTACAGAAGTAAACAAGAAGTTTAGAATGCAGTACTGTAAGTTTGTGTATCATAACATAATTAACTAAAAATGCTTACAGTGTAGCATGAGTCCCTAAGACAAAATATTTAAAAATTAAGTCAAAATCATAAATATCCTTATTAGCAGTGTTTTATTAGTCAACAAATCCTTAAAAAGTCTTGTAACTAGAAGTCTTGTAACCTTCTAAACCATGCAGTAAAGATGTGAGCCAAACTCACCCTTCCTGTTCATGTAAAAGATAAAACCAATAAATCACATCATCTAAAAAACTCAGAAGTCCTGTCTCTAACTCATTCAAAGTTCCTTCACAGGGGACTGGAATGAGAAGAATAACCCTGGGATGGAGGAAAACAGGATTTGGCCCTTCCATTTTATGTATCAGCAAATGGCCAATTAATGACAATTATGGGGATTCACTCCAGAGCCTCTCAGTGAAACCAAGACCAAGTTTTGCCTTGAAAATGGGAAATATTTTCATATGGCACAAACCCACAGAGCCTGACTTATTCTGCTGCATCTGTTTCCAGGGTGAACTTCCCAAGACAACAAAATTCTGTTTGTCCTGTGTGTGCACCAAACAAGAGGCTGTTCCAGCCTATTCCTTGGATTATTAAGCTCTGCTGCAGCACCACTGGTGACCAACTGAAGGGAAAACAATCTTGTCTCAGACTGCAGCGAGCCAGCATTGATCTCTGGGAAATATCAAAGTAAGAAAACATTGGGTTTTGCTGGAATTCATAATCCAAAACATCTCAGAAAGTTCCCAGCAAGGCAGATGTGCTGCATTTTATCCCAATGTCTTGAAACATTTCTTCCTCTGAGCTGTAATATAAGTTATGAGCTGATACCACCTCACAAGAAAACAATAAATAACACTCCTGTAACAGGACAATAATTAGGAGCACTACCAGAACGTGAATCTGGAATGCATCAGTCTTTCCAAAGCAAAACCAAAGCTTCACAAAGCCTTTTCTTAAAATTAAGATCTCATCCTAAACCCAGGAAAACATTATAGCACTTCCTGTTTTTCTAATCAGCTTTAGTTCTTTCCTTCCTCTGTCATCAGGAATGAAGAATTCCCAGTCCCAGCTACGCCCTCCTTGCCCTTGGGTCCCACTGAACTCTGCCTGAACTTTTTGATCAATTCTGTTGAAATAGATGATTTAGCTGCTTCTTCTTCTGCTTCCCCAAAGCAGCCTCAGGACCAGCAGCAGTTCTGAGGGAGGTGCTGGGTGAAGCAGCAAAGAGCATTTTCCTTAGTCATTGTTCAGAGTGGGCTGAGGGCCCAAGTGACACCCTCTGCTAATCTTGTGTGCAGATCACATCTCCCCAAGCACTCTCCCTGGTTTTGCCTGCTGAGGCATTTGCAGGTGAGAGAAAGAAGCATCTGCATTGATTTTACAAGGTTTTGCAGTAAAAGGGGAGAGTACAAGCAATAGCACCTTGTGCTGTCACCTTGCAAAGGGAAAGATGCACTTCACTGCTTGGTTCCATCACCATGGCCCCACACACTGAGATGACTCCTGGGGGGGAAACAGGCTGGGGAAAGCTCCTCTGAAAAGGACAATTGCTGCAGAAATAGTGCAAAGCTATTCCAACAAACCCCAGCAGCAATCAGAGTGTGCAGGGTTGTGGAGACTCATCCAGGACATGGTCAGACACCAGGGTTGTCTTGAAGGACTCCACCAAGAATGGGATCAGGGAAAGCTCACTGGTGCTTCTGCTGCCTGTGTTACTTCAGGAGCTTAGGGCAATTTGGGTGATTTCATTCCAATCAAAATCTTTTCCTATTTCTAATCCCTTCAGCAGATTAAATATTACTAGAAGGAAAATCAACACCCACACACAAAGCTGGGCTGGGCCACTGAGTGCAGTTATTTGTTGGAGGTCATTAGGGTTGAAAGACAGGCCCTTTTTGGCCAGCTAAATACCCAGAAGGAAAGGACAAGCAACAGGAGAGATCTCTATCACCCTCTAAGTAGTTTCTCATTCTCTGCTATTGAAATAAATAGTCTGGAATGAATAAAATTCAAATTAGACTCTGTTCAGTGAGATGGAGCTGTGCCAAGTGCTGCCATTTACTGAAGTCCTTCCACATCACTGCTAAAAAGGAAAGTTCTAAACAGTGACATCTTGGAGACAGAATTTGTTCTGGGCACAGACTGTGAACAAAATGTATGCACTCATGAAAGACTCCCAGGGACTTGGAGTTTCTGCAGCCCTAAACACTACTGAGGGTAAAAACAAATAGCACAATAAAAAATTTCTGCTTGCTTCAAGACAAGGGGTTCCTGGACACGTTTATTGTGTTTTTCCATGTGAAATGGTTAAAATGAACTGTGAAAATTCTGGCTTGAGTGCATGAGGAAATACTGCAGAGCCCTTTTCTCCCTCTCTTGCTGCCACACATTTCCATGTCAGGCACTGCCTGGATATTTCCCAGGCAAGCAATAAGAGCCCAAGTGGTAATGAAGTTATTTCCCTCCAACACAGGAGTGTTTGGAGTCATGGCCATAGCTCAGCAGCTCCTGTACCTTTCATGTCTTCTTGTTTAGCAAAGGAGCAATGAAAAGAGCCTGGGAATGAGGTGTAGATGAATGTGAATTATGGAAAGGGGCTAGGAAGAAAGCACTGCAGAAACAGGAGGATCTGTCATTTCAGCTCCAGGTAAGAGGTTTTAAAGCCCAAATGAGAGAAGTGAATGTGAAAATGCTCTGAGTGCTGTTTGTGGTGCTTAATAGAGAGCAGGGTGTGTTGCTTTTACAGTTTGCAGCAGTGTGTCTTGTCCTCACTCGAGCCAAGGGGAAAATCCATCCACTCAAACCCCATCCTCTCCTGCTTACACTCATCCAAACCAGCAGTGGATGAGGACAAAATTTTGGGGAGAAGAGCAGCTTCACTGGAAAAAACTCCTTTTCCTTCAGGAGCCTGTGTGGCATTTTATTTAAGACATTTTCTGTTGCCTAGTTCAGGCAGGAAAATTTGAGGTCTTCCCTGAAACATTGAGAGGATTTCCTTTCACTTCATGCTAGCAGCCACTCAACAGCTGTGGGTGGGTGGTGTCACTCATAATCTTCTAAATTCTTTCACCTTTTCTTTATAAGGCAAAATTTTCATATCTTTAAATGACTTTGTCAACCCCATTCGTTTCAAATTCTGCACATCTATTTCAAACAATGGAATGGAAAGCCACAGGAGGTGAGAATTTAGCAGTACTCCCATTTAATCCATGATCCATTGCATTTTCTTTGCAAAAAATCTCTACAAGCATCTTTTGATTTGTTTGGTGGATAAACTGAACAAATGGAGTCATTTTATGTTTTGCTGTATGCTAGCCTAACATCTTGTAAACCAACCAGCATTTCTGCTTTGCAGACTCTTGCTTTTCATTCCACTCATCCCTCTTCCTACTTCATGCCTGGTTTGCTTTAGATTAATCCCCCATAGTGGACACATAGTAATTTCCTCAGGTTCAGCCCGAGTTTACGAGTGCCTTCCATCTTCTCTAATCTCTCTAGCTCTGTCTCTGTACCTGCCAGGCATTTCCCTTGATTTTATCCTTAATTAATGCCTCTTTGTAGTGCTTACAACAAAAGCTGGGTTATAAACATGACTCACAGATCCATTCCTTGCCAGCCCCACCTTTGCTGACTCAGTGTGATCGCAATTTTTAGGTTATACTGAATGAAACCTTTGCTGATTATTTTTCCTCCCTGCCCTTTTAGCAATGGCATTTGATAAGCCCTCATGGCTTTGTAGGATAAGAGGAGGTGAGGAATACAGATGGAGAGAGCAGAATGGTCACTTTACAGGAGGTAATGCCAGCTTTGGGCAGGGAAGCTCACAAGGGGCACTTAGACCTTCCTAAAGTTCCTAATCCTTGTGCCAAGCCAGCTCACAAGGGGCACTTAGACCTTCCTAAAGTTCCTAATCCTTGTGCCAAGCCAGCTCTAGAGTGCCTCCAATCAGCCCAGAAGCTCCTCTGCAGGAAGGGCTGATGAAGCAGCCAGAGATGAGGGAAAAGTGGGATTATTGACAGCAGGACAGGAACCTGAGCAGCCTTTTGGGGTTTGCAGTGCTGAAGGGTTTTGCTGCTGGCAGCCCTGTGTGCTGGAAGGGGTTTATCCCCAGATGGGGAACGGAAACTTCCAAACAAACAGGGAAAGACTTTGGAGAGAGGAAGGAGCAAACCAGGGGCTCTGAATTCACTTTTGAAACACAAAGGGTGTTCAGATGAGCTGGAGGTGTGACGAGGGGGGTGAGGGAAGGGCTTGCTTTCTCTCCTGGTGATGGGATTTTAAAAGATGTTTGATGTCAGCCTAATAAATTCATCCCCAAGGCAGATGCAGGGAGTGTCACCAGGAGGAAAAGCTCTCTCCTTCCCTCTGCAAGGGGAAAGGGCAGCACTTCAGGGGGCAGAGCATATGTCACTGTGATTGTAACAGATAACACAGACTCCAAAGGCTGCGTTTGCAGAAATTCAACCTTTTCTACAAATTCTTCTCCTTTTATACACTGTTCAATCCAGCTGGACCAGATTGGTCAATTAATCAATACATTTCACCTGCTTGGCTAATTAGCACAACGCCAATCTTACAAACAATCTTTGAGAGAACAGGAAAACAGAAAGTAGGAAAAACAGCACCCACAGGTTGTTTTTACTAACAAGTTATCCTTGTTTGGGCTCAGCTTACTTAGGCCCTCACAAGCCAAGCCTGGGAAAATTCGTTTTCTCACTCTTTGACCAGGCTGTGGCAACCACAGAGCATGGGCACCTGTCCCAGCTCTGCAGGGACTGCACTGCAAGCACAGCGTCCCCTTCTGAGAGCTCCACACCGACATGATCAGATAAAATCTTTATATTTCAGCCCCAACAAGACTAACATTTCATGGACTAAAATACAGATCCCAAGGAGGAACCAGCCAAGTTATTAAGAAGAGCTCAAGGGTATTTTTTGACTTCTGTGTGGTGCTAAATACACAACAATGAGTTTTATGCATATTGCTTTTAACACAAGGTCGCAAGGCTGGGAAGAAACATAATTGGAATGATTTTTTATATTTTTTTTAACATTTAATGCATCGTAAATGGAGAAATGGATTTGTATGGTAATTTAAACAGTATGGTATTAAGAAAAACAAGAAGAAGAAATCAATCTCACCAGTAAAAACTAAAAAAAATAAATCCTCAGACCTCCCTTCACTAGTTTTAAATGATTTGAGAAATAAATTATAACAGGAGTGGGGAAAAAATCAACAGCATTCAGTATTCAAAGTCACCTCACCTGTTTAGCAATTCATATTTTAATCTGGCAGTTCGTCATAGCAGCTAATGGGATTTTAACACTATTTCTCTTTCTGTTTGAAAGCTGAAAGCACTCCTGTGTTTTATTCTTGAGCTAGATAACTTTAAATAATTGGTCTTTCTAGTAACTTACCCACCTGTTAAAAAGCTGTCTTCTCCAGCAGAATTAGTTGAAGATCAACTTTTTAATGCCTGCTGTCCTTCTCCCTGAATGAGAGTCTGTTTTCATTTTTCAGTATTACAAACACAGTTCTCACAAGGCCACAGTAATTATATTTATTTGATTTATGGCTGGGAAAGCAAGGCACAGAGATACCAAGTGATATGGCTGGGATGGCAAAGAGAGAATTTTACAGTGGTAACTGGATTGTGACCTCAATGTTACCTTTTCCCTTTTAATACTGCCAATGGCAAATACTTCAGGGTGCACTGTAGGTCAGGTGTGTGTCTGTGTGTACAGGCAGAGCTCAAAAATTAACTGTACTGGTAGGCAGGCATACCCATAACAGAGCACTTGCAACATCTGGTTAAATTCTTCCTCAGATTTTCTTCCTAGAAAATTAACACCTTTTTTTTGCCTCTTCAAACCCTGGAATGGGTGTAATTTTCTCTAACTCATGGTGGCACAGGGACAAGCTCTCTGTCACCTGGCCCTGTGCAGACACCCTTCAGACAGCTTCTCTTTGAATCAAACCTTTTTCTGTTTGATCATGTCTGCTGTTTCTGGCTGTAGAAATGCATGAAAATGGTAAAAACCCCAATCTTGGCACTCGAAGCAGTCAAGTCACCAGAAAGAGAAGTTATTATCTCAGTGGCTGTATCCTGTACTCTGCATTGGATGTTTGTGTATTTCAGTGATCCTGAGCTGCACCACTGGAATGACTCCCTTGGTGCCAGTCATGGCAGTGGTGTGAATCAGAAATGCTCTGGAACCGAAATAAAAAGCACTTGGTAAGGAAAGCATTTATGTAGTTCCCAGTTTTTACCTCACAGTTTATGTTGTCAAGATGTTTTCAGCTCTGAGAGAAACATCAAAATGCACAGTCCAGGTGTGCCTGCAGAGTCGGAGAGAAAATGGAGGGAAAACTTCATTTATCAGCAACAGCCTCCTGCTGATTACCACCAGGCCCCTCTCTCAAACCACTTGGTTGCTAAGCTCAGCCAGGTCAAAAATGCTGACCAGATTTGTTTCCTGATGTGCATGTGCTCAGACAGATCTGCCCTTTGGTTTGGAGCTCCAGATGCTCAGGGATGGCAGAAAACCTTCCTCAAACAGCCAGCTTGTGTGTGGAGCTCAGGGTGAGCCTGCTCAGCAGAGTGGGATCAGGAGAGGTTTGTGGTGTGTGGAGCTGAGCAGAGTGGGATCAGGAGAGGTTTGTGGTGTGTGGAGCTGAGCACAGTGGGATCAGGAGAGGTTTGTGGTGTGTGGAGCTGAGCACAGTGGGATCAGGAGAGGTTTGTGGTGTGTGGAGCTCAGCAGAGCTGGATTCAGGAGAGGTTTGTGGTGTGTGGAGCTCAGCAGAGTGGGATCAGGAGAGGTTTGTGGTGTGTGGAGCTCAGCAGAGTGGGATCAGGAGAGGTTTGTGGTGTGTGGAGCTCAGCAGAGTGGAATCAGGAGAGGTTTGTGGTGTGTGGAGCTCAGCAGAGTGGGATCAGGAGAGGTTTGTTCTCCAGCCAGGACAGAGCTGGGACTGCCTCTGTGTAAATCCTGACCCCACAGCACCTGGCCATTCCCTCCTGATCCATCTCCTACAGCACTCAGCCCCAAGCCATGACATTCAGCTTTTCCTCTGCCCGTGCCACACAACATTTTAATTCCTTAAACCCTTTCAAACCTCAGTGATTCATCCCTCATGCAAAATTCATTGGGGTCCATGTAGGAATGATTATCCCTTTAGGACTCCTTTCCTCAGCTACTGGTTCTTAACAGGCATGATTTTCTAGATAGCCCAGAGGAAAAGAGCACAGAAAACTTCAGGAAACTTCAGCAAAGGTGGTTCAGGTTCAGTCTTCTTGCATGGAGAGGACAGAAATGACACACAGATGTGTGTTACATGTCATGAACATTATTTTACATTCACACAGCAGAGAAATGCCTCAAATAGTTCATTTGCTTCAGTGGTAATTCAGATGTGACCCTTTAAATCTTTCATCAGATATGACAGAGAAAAAAGAAACTTTTTCCAAAGGCAAAGAAGGAAATAAGGAATGAAACAGTGCCAGTGATATGTGACTCAGTCTTCCAAGACAATTTGTGGCACAACAGGGCCATGGATCATGGCTAGGGTTTCCAAGGGCAGGGATGAACCAGCAATATTTTATAAATGTTTACCAAACCCTGGCTACCCAGGGCCTGATTTACCACATGTTCCTGGGCCATTGCAGCATTATTCTGCTGGAATCAATAATGCTGCAACTTGGTAAGACTTGAATAATGAAGAGGTGGATCGAGTGCTTTACTGTCAATTTAATTATTCATACAAACTAGGCATTTGGCAAGAGAGGGGATTTCTACTGCTTCATAAAGACAAATTATAGGGGAATAAACAGGAACACGAAGCAAACATTGCTGGACTGAATAAAATGTTGGCATCAATCCTTGAAGTTTACCTTGCAATGTGTAATGTCATAATTAAAGGGAGAAAAGGAGGCCAAGCTATTCTTTATGGCCAGGGAGTAACAGAGGGATCTGAAAAGAGCCTGAATTTCCATGTATCTAAATCCAATTAATTCCAGAAGTGCTAACCACCACTGAACACAATGGAAGCATTTAAACAAATTTTAGGTGTTTAAATGCTCTTTTCAATCACATGTAATTTGTTGGTTTTTTTCCCAAATAACTGAAAAATTGTTTTATTTATCATCAGCATTCACATGGCACAAACATAAAGAACCTGAGAAAGGCCAGGCCTATACATTGGCTGAGGCTTAAAGGAGAATCAGAACTCATAGACAACAGGCTGTGTACTCAATCAGTAAAAGAAACAGCATCAAATAATTTTGTGATGAAATTGCACCCACTGAAGATGCAGCACTGGGCTGATTTCTAAGCCAATGAATGAGGGAAGTTCAAGCTTTGAAAATTAATTTCTTTTCCTTGTTTTTTTCCCCCTCCCCTTTTCCAGTGCATTCATATTTCCTTAAATATTTGATTTACACTTTTGTTTTCCCCCTGACTTTAAAAGCCTGAAATGCGTCTTGTGTTAGAGATGCCAGGCAAAGCAATTATCTTGGTATTATATTTAAGCATCACAAAAAGCCTGTTTGGGGAGGGAGGAGGATTGACAGCAGTGCTTTTATTAAATTACAAGCTGCTCCCTGCAGAATGATTGGGAGGCTGGAAGCACGGAGCATTTCCAAGTGAGATTGCCCATTATATACAGACATCATTAGTCTGGAGTATCTATACATGCACATATGGATATAACCAGATAATTCAGATCTTTCTGGCTCTTCTGACAGAGAAATATTGTCAGGTAAATATTGAATGATCGACCCAAAGGTGCAACACCAACCCAAGAGAGCCCAGGCTGCCCTCAGGTGTCTCAGCACAAACACAAGGTCACACCAGCAGCCCCTTGTACATCATCTATCAACAATCATGGGGAAAAAAGAAGAGGAAAAGCATCCACCTTGTGCTAAAACATCTCCCTGGTGCCCAGGAGTAGGTGGGTTGTTGACTTTCTGTGCCAGACATTGGATCTGCCTGGGGAACCTTCATTGCATAAATTTCTCAGTTCTGTCCTAAATACTTTACACTTTTGGCCACTGCAGCAGCATGTGCCCATAAATTCTACAGTTTATTATGTGCTCTGTGGAAAAAAGAAAACTATCTTTGTTTTCTGTATGTATCTGCTGTTTATATAAGATACTGGGATAGTAAAACAGCAGAGATGAAATCAGGTGAGCAAGGGGCAGTGAACACCACCAGCTTTCCCATCTCCTACAGCATCAACTCTTATCAATTCCTGAATAAAAGTCCTGTGAAGGTTTTCATTGCTGAAATCTGTGGGGGAAATGTGCTGCCTTCAAAGGATAGCTCTGCCAGGTTCTCCAGGGACAGCATTTGAGCTGTGCCATCACAGCCACGAGGGATCCAACCCTCTGGGCAAGCACCTCCTTCTGCTCCCTCCTCAGCAGCAGCTCTTTGTCCTTGCTGTGCAGCAGGGGTGAGAGAGGAAGGACTGCCAGTTCTTGGCTTCTTTTTTCTACCTCTGTCCAGGTCGAGATTGCAGCTCTCAAGATGATATTTTGTGTTTAGACTCAGGTGTTTATTATTCCTTATCTATATTACAAGTGATGAGTTCTACTAACAAGGTGCAAAATTGCTAACTGTCTTTCTGTACAAGGTCTTTTAAGGCTAAACTAACCAATTAAGAAATGACACCTAAATTATTTTCCCTTTTAACCCAATAACTGATCACTCAAAGTCCACAATGGGGACTTTTCTGTCCGATTACACAAAACCACCCAAACCCACAGAGAGGAAGGTGAAGAAGAACAGCCAGCCACCACCCTAAAACCTCCATCGTGCCCCATACATATTGCTATATTCTAAAACCTAAAAGTCCAAGTTTTCCACCCTGTGATATCACACACTTCTAATCAAACTCCACACCCAGAATCCCACTTCTGCCATTCAATTTTGGAAGCCTTCTCCACGGCCTCAGGTCAGATGTAGTATTTTCTTGTGGGTCTGTGCCCTTCAGCACAGAAAGTTTAAAGTTCTCAGCATCCAGGATTCCAACAAAGGACTAAACCAAGTCACAGGAGAATGGCAAAGTTACCAAAGGAGGGAAAGGAGGAGGAGAGAGGAATGTCATCCATGCCAACAAATCAGTGAAGCATATGGAAACTGCATTTAAGGCATAAAGGGTGTGTAAGGAGCTGATATAACCAGATGGCTAAAGAGCAAGGAGGGAGCAATTCCAGAAATTGTGAGGGAAACAGGGAACAGAGAAAGAAATTAAGGAGTATGAACTTCATATTGAAAAGGGCGTGGAGAGTTTAATGGGAAAACTACAGCAGTAGTGATGAAATTTTTTTAAAAAGCGAAAAAACACATCAGTAGACGTTAGAACTGAGCCAGGAATTTGCCTTTTTCACCTGCAGAGAGATATCAGTGCTGAGGAGGATCACCCACAATGTGGCAGAAGGGTCCAGGAGGGCAGAAACAGAGCCTGGCCAGGACAGAAGGACAGCTCTGGGACAAGGTGCATGTTTAAGTCCTTCAGAGCTGGGTTCATTTTCCTTTTGTGCACATTTGTCTCCCATTAATAAAATTCCAACAAAAATATTTCTATCCATTCTCTGTCTCTGACAGATATTTGTATTATTCTAGCCAGCAACGAGGTCCTGATCTAGCTACAGACACAGCTGCAATAAAACAACTATTAGAGCACCCAGTCTTAGAAAAGAAAACTTAAAATTGAAGTACATGTATTTATTGACAAATAAATGTAGCACTTGAATCACTCAGTTGCACGCAGCATTTACTCATTGCTTTGGATTTATTCACCTTCTTGTCAGCTGGTTTCAGAAAAAGAACCTTTAACAGCACCACGTAAGGGCTTCACAAGGTAGGAAGAAAATGCTAATTGGTTTGATCCTTTTGTGAAACAATCCATCCAAAGTTAATTAGAATGGGTTTACTTTTTCTTCGCAGAAATAATCCATAGGAAAGACTGATGGGCAGAGCCAGCTGAGTGCTGCACAGAGGTGGGAGGATTGAAGTGATTCCGAGCTGTGCTCCCAGGACTCCGTGGCCTTCAGGCATCTCTCTGGTCTTTCTCTGTGGAAGGCATAATTAGGGCTTGAGTGAAAACCCCAGTGGGGAAGCCCGAGAAGAAGTTAATCTCCTCGTGGGCCCGGAGATTGCCCCAAAAGTCCAGTTAGCAAAGGCTGCCTGTCCTGGGCTGTGCTCAGAACTGATAAAGAGCTGAGGAGCAGCAGCTCGGGGCTTCACCAGCCCCTCACACATCACAGGGGGGAGCAGCACCTGCACTTTGTCCCCAGCTCGCTTCTCCTGGTGACCTTCACACTCCCAGGGTGGCATTTAAATCCCACAGATTCACCCATCTCTCTGGAACAGGATTCACCTCAGAGCCTTCAGCCACGCTGGCTGCAGACACAAGCCAAGGCTTTTTGGGGATCCCCACAGGGGGTCCCTGTCCACAGAACCTGACCCCGGGTTTCTCAGACCCTCTGACCCAGGCCAAGCAGAGTTTGTGTGAAATCTGTGCCATCCCAGCTGCAGGAGCCAAGAGCATTACAGCAAGCCCAGCCCCCTACAGCCATGCATGAGCAAAGCGAGGTAATGGTAAGGTTTGATTTCCCAACATCTGTAAAGAGAAAAAGGAAAAAGTTCCTGGCTGTTGGAAAAGCACTGCAGATCTGGGAAAGAGAGTGCTCAGCACCTGTGCTTTTCAAATCCAAATGTATTTTCTTTTATGGAAGGGAAGCACTTCCCTCGTAGCCAAAAGAATGCTGAGGCACAGCATCCGTGGACCCTACAAATTCCCCTTTCCATCCAGGGATATTAAAGAGCAAATCCCAGTTTCGAGAGGGATGCAGGTTGTGGAAGCTGCTGTTGAGAAATTTAAGTGGTTTCTCCAGACCAAGCGACTGTAGCATGACTATGATGGAAGGAGTTAATAGACACTGCAACTGTTTTATTAAGTAGATTTGCCAGAATTTACTGATTATTAAACCTCATTAGCCGGGGACTTGTACTCCATGTTCTTACCCAGTTGCTGCCTGCTGCCTGCTGGATACACGGAGGGATGCTGGAGAGATTATTTCTAAGCCCTTCCCCCTTCCCTCTCCCCTCCTCTTCCAGGACCACATCGCCAGTCCCGGGGGAAAGAGAGGAGGGACAGGGAGAGGGCAGGATCCAGCAGCTCTCCCCCAGCTCCTTCCACCAGGAGAGCAGCTGCCCCTCAGGACACCTTACTGAGCATCCCCCAGCGCAACATATGTTACACCAACACACACGGCTGCTTTCCCCTCGCAGCAAAGAGGAGAAGGAGGACGAGGAAAGAGCTCCGGAGTGCTCCGGGGATTTTCCATGTGAGCGACAGCGGACGATGCCCCCGGGAGCTGCCGCCGGGCCCTGCTCCGAGTGCGGCAGGTGAGCAGCACCTGCGGGGCAGCCCCTGCCCCTGCCCTGCTGGTAAGTCACTTCGGGAAACTTTCCTTGCAGTGTTTGCACTTCGCTGTCTTTGCGTTAAAAAGTGATTTTTAATCTCTAAGGGACTACGGGCAAACCCAGGGGTTTGTACCTGAAAGGAGGCGGGGAGCGTTTCACTTTCTGCCGCCTTATAACAAAGTTTTCCCCGCGGTGGGCAAAGGCTCCCCTCTAACTTCTCAGCGATTTGCAGCGGCACGAGGTGGAGTTGATCAGAGCAGTCACCCTTTAGACAGAACTTTCCCACTTAAGGCATTTTTAAACCTCTCCCAGCTAATCCTTGCAATCCCCCCGAGAGGCAGAACGGGCGTGCAGCGACAGGCAGAGAGATCTCGATCTGAGCAGTCCGGTTAAAGCAATTAGGAACTTCGCATCAGCTGACGGCAGGTAATTGACCACTCTATCGCTAGTAACTATTAAAGCAGCTTAGTTGAGTTAGTGGTTAAGGGTTTAAAGAAATGAGAAAGCGAAGCGACAACGACCGGAAAATATCGGTCTAAGGTGCCCAGACCTGCCCGGAGAAGAGCCCGCGGTGCTCCCGTTTGGATCTGCAGGCACCCGAGCCTCGGTGATAATTATGAATGAGGCTGTAGCTCTGCTCCGTGCCGGTGTTGCCAGACAACCAATGAGGCTGCCAAGCAAGGCTCATTCACGGGCTGCAGGCTTCAGGAGGAAGCACAGAGGTGACTTTTACTTACAGAACAGGCACTCGTTGATTTCCTGATTGAGGAAAGTGGCCGGAAACGCCTTTTCTCTGGCAGTAACCTCTGCTATGTTTTCTCCTCCTCCCTGTGTCTTCTGGCTGACAGATCCCCCTGCTCCGATGCCGCTCTGGATGTCCCGGTGAGAACTCTTAGAGATGCCTATTCTCTCCAGAGGCAGTGACCAAGACTATAGCAACGTTAGCTACAACTCCTGCAATTCCTTGAGCCACTTCCTTCCCATCTGCGTGGAAACCCCTTCTGTCAAGGGGGTCCATTACCAGAGAGCCAGGAGGATTTACCACCCTGACCAAGCGTCCGCAGTCGATCTGAAGACAGAGATCATGATCAACGTTGGAGGCATCAAGTACCTGCTGCCTTGGAGTACTTTAGACGAGTTCCCCCTGACCAGACTGAGCAAACTAAAGCTTTGCAGCAGCTACGAAGAAATCATCCAGCTGTGTGACGATTACGACGAAGACACCCACGAGTTCTTCTTTGACAGGAACCCCAACGCTTTCGGGATGATTGTCAGCTTCCTGGCGGCGGGGAAGCTGATGCTCTTGAGAGACATGTGTGCCTTGTCTTTCCAGGAGGAGCTGAGGTACTGGGGCATTGAGGAATCCAACCTGGAGAACTGCTGCTTTCGGAAGCTGTTCCAGAAGCTGCAGGAGCTGGCCGAGATCCGCAGAGAAGAGGAGCTGCGGAGGAGCAAGGAAGCCTCGTGTGTCTTGGATGAGAAAACCAGGTTTGGGCAGTTCATGAACAGGCTCAGAGATATGGTGGAAAATCCCCAGTCAGGACTGCCAGGCAAAGTCTTTGCTTGTCTCTCCATCCTCTTCGTGGCCACCACAGCTGTCAGCCTTTGTGTGAGCACTATGCCAGACTTAAGAGCTGAAGAAGACAGGGTAAGTCAGTCCTTCTTAACTGGTCTAACCACAGAATTAACGGCACAGGCTGTGACAGAAAATACAGCTATGGCTCAAATTAGTTCTATCATTTTCAAGTGATATCATGGGAACAAATGTTAAACTGTTTTTTAGTTGAAATACAAGAAAGCTTGTGGACAGAGCAGATATTTCAGCTCTCTAGTATAGGGCATTTTTTCCTTCTTGAGAAGCAGCTGCCAGTGTAAGATTAACTTGTTAGCCTTGAGACTCTCAAACTGACATTGTGGAGTTCTCAAGATGCTTCACTCTCTAGTTAAAGGCAATCTCTCCTTTGGACACATCAGCTACAGAAATATTTTCCTCTGACATCTTTACTTTTAAAACAGCTGGCTATCTTCCCTTGTGATAAAACTTTCAGATGCTTAAAGAGGGAGAAATATTCATTAATTTTTGTATGTTACATTTCAGTAGTTGAATAAAGACTGAAGGATGAGAGGCAGATGAAGTATTTTTGCACATACTGATACATAAAAGCTGTGCCTCCAAAAAAATCATAATTCCATGCTAAGAGAATTCTGTATCTGCCCCATATATATGTACATATTGTAGGAGCAATACCAAGCACTATCTGAACTGCTAACTGCATTTAAACTCTTCTCAAAGAACTCAGCCACATTAATTCAGGGCGAATAAATCAAGCCTGTATCACACATGAAGGATCTTCTCTACAACATTACTGTAAATATTTCAGCATTTAAAAGATTTATTTTTGTAATAATAGACCAGAGGAAAAGTAAGAATCCAAAGTTATTTCAGATGTGGTAATGTCCAAATTTCTCAAATAACCTTGATTAATCTCTGTAATGAATCCTGCACTTCATTTGCAAAATGCCCTTCCAAAAGTCCTGAGGAAATCTGTGTCAAATAAACCCCCTGTCCCAACCCCTGCTGTGAGAAAAGACACTCCTCAGAGTGTCACATATTGATGAATAAAGTCATTTTTGCATTTATAGAACAGCCTGGTGTGCACGGGACAAAAATCTGAATCTATTTTACTGCTCAAGCTGCTGGTCAAAGCAGCCTTGTCATGGTTAAAATGTGTCCTGATATTTGATGTCTTTGGGTGAAACTGAGGCCTGCCCAGGAGGCTGAAATCTAAGATCATTCTCTGTTTCGTTTTAACCCCTTGAATATTAACTTCCTTTTGCTCAGGAAGGCTCCAACCTTTCAGCAATAAGCCTGGTGCTCCTGCAGCCTTCCTCAGCTATTACTTTTTGGCTGAAAAAAGGAAAAACTGTGATCACAGGAAAAGCTGTGAACACTGTTCCAATGCTTCTTCCAAGGAAGTGCTTTAAATATAGAACATCCTTCTTCCAGCTCGATGTACAAACATCACAAACTCTGCTCCAGCAAGTGCTTCCTACTAACTTTGTTAATGGAAATGGCTCAGTGCTTTTTTATCTTCATTTCCCAACCACTGCAGGAAAAGCTTTGACAAATAAGTCCCATGCAAAAGAACCAGCACATGAGCAGAGCTCTGCTGGGTGTAAGGGGTTGTGGGTTTTAAAAAATAATTTACTAAGTTAGAAAGAAAAGCATGCTGAGGGTTATAAGTGTGTCTGGGAGCTGCAGAGAAGCTGCTGTTCCTGGATTTCCTACAAAACAGGGATGACATTACTACTTAGAGATTTGCATGTACATCAGTACTTTAAAAACAAGCAAACTGCATTGAAACAAGCTCAAAAGATGGATTGTTGAAAATGCAGGGGAGAGGATGAAGGATGAACTTGAGGAAAGGACCACATTTGCCCAAATATTTGGAAACACTCCACAATTTACACTCACAGCACCAGCCTAATGCACTTTGTCATTGTGCCCCAGAATACAGAGTATTAAAAGTCCTTTTCTCTGAATTATGTGATGTTCTGCCACAGGAAACATAGGGGAATATATGAAACAAAATACTCATGCCTTGTGGAAAAGCAGAGAATCTGAGCTACCAACAAGCAGTTCTGGCATCCCTAAATGTCCATCCCTAAATTCTTAGCCTGCAACAACTAAAATTTCCTTACTGAGATCTCAAAAGAGCTTTTTAACTAGAGCTAGACAAATAGCTCCATGAAGTTAATTGGCTAAACTTAGGATTTCTTGGCTGCAGCTGAGTCATACCTAGCAAAATCAACTCTCCGTTGATTTGTAACTCAGAACTGTTCCCTGACCTCAGAGAGTGATTTTCAGATGGGGCCACATTTACCAGCAATGGAAACAGGCATGCAGGACCTGAAATTTCTGCTTTTTGGGCTGAACACAAAGATGACTCGATATCTGTTTGCTCAGTGATAGAAAACAGTTAAATTCCTTCACGAAGTTTCTGAACAACCTGAAATTCCACACCTGAATTCAAAGATGCCCTGGCATGAGGTTTAGTCAATTCTGAATCAAGGCTTGGCAAAAGCTCTGAGGTAAATGCCCCTAAAAGTACTGCAAGGATCCATTTTCCAATGTCACCAACACTGGAAATTGAATTTATCTGTATTACCCATTCTGAAAAACAGACAAAAAAGGCTTTACCTCTGCTGCATTTGTACCACTTTAGGGTCCTGTTCCTCCTCACCACAGCCACATAAGAGAGTGAAAACTGGCTGGACTCCAGCTCAAGAAGGACCAGANCAGAGAAAAAGAAAGAGAAAAAAAAAAAAAAAAAAAAAAAAAAAGAAAGGAAAAATAAAAAAGGAAAAATAATGCAAGGTGACTTGCACTTCACTCACTTGGCTCAGCGGCTGCTGATCCCACCCTGCAGGCACAGCAGATCCTGGTCCTTTCAGCAGCTGCTGAGCCAGGTCTGCTCAGAAGGGAGGAAAGCTGCCTGCGCAGGCAGAAGAGCAAACAGGAGTCCTCAGTGTGCGAGGGAAAGTGAAAACTCGGCTCTGTCTCCGGGAGAGGGATGGCAGGGAGCCAGGAGAGAGCATCTGCATCGGGGAAACCCGGTCACCCTGGCAACCAGCGGGAGAGAAGGAGCCATCGCCAGGGGCAGCACAGGGGACGGGAGGGGAGCTTGGAGTCGGGGATGCAGCTGCCAGCGAGGTAAAGGAGGAGCTGTTATAACTGACCCACTCCAGAATATGCCAAACGCCATTTAGGAACCTCCACGTGAAAGAAAACCACCGAGATCTGGGCAAACAGCTCTGTAAGTTTATAGCATATGTGCACACGCTGAATTCCAACCCAGAGAGAACAGTCCCAGCTGAAGGGTGAGCAAAAAGTTCAGCAGAAATGTGGAGTAGCAAAGGAACAGCTCTGGTGAGCTCAAGTTTGAGTCTGCCCATGAAATAAATATACAAAATGTTTTATTGTTGATTAAATGTTTTATTCCTCTAAGGAAAGAGGAGTCATCAGCAACAAGGTTGTGTTATTTAGGAATAAAAGAACAGAATTACCACATTCTCCAGTGGCAGTATATCCCTGTCCATGATATTTGCATCATTTCTTTATGGAGCTCAAACTGCCTTTGGTAAAAAAGCAGATTTAATATCATCGATGTGCAATAATCAAGGCACATAGAGGCAGAAAAAAAGGCATATTTAGAGGTGAGGAAGTCTGTTATTGATCTGAACAGGCAGCTTGGGAGAACTGCAGATCTGAACTGGAGACCAAGCATACGGGATAGGAAAGCTGAAGTGACAAAATTCACCAGTATTACCCTCAAATGAAGAAATTCAGATCATCCCACTAGAGACAGGACAGAATCCCATCAAAGCCCCCCCCTAGAAGTCCCAGTCTCACATAAGAGTTACAATCAGGATCTAAGAGGGGTCACTGAAACAGCCACTGCTCAGCACATCCAACCCAAAAGAAAAAAACCACATAATTACACCAGAAAACTGTGGGATAAAACCACTGCAGAAGGGCCTGGAGAGGGAGAACACTTTGAAGTACTCTTGGGACTTCCCTTGGGATGAGATATTTCATTTAATGAGTCCCTAAAACTGGCATCCTCTAGAGAAATGACTCAGCAGAAAGGCTGCAGCAAGGTCTGTACTTCAGGAAGGCAGGAAATTAAGGTCAGGGGGAAGAAAACCCCCAGGTATTTCCATTCCCTGACCTTATTACTGCTAATTCTTGTGTTTGCTCTTAACCGACCTTGAGAAGCTTGGAATTGCTTTAGGTGTTTTATAGGACCTGATGAAACAAAATCATCATAAGCTGCAACCACTGTTGTTTCATGTGGAGGTTTTATCCTGAAACACAGAATACTCATTTTTTTAGAGCTTCTTTTCCTGGGATCATTTGGTAATGAGAAAATCAAGTTCCTTTTAAAAGAGCAAGTTTCTAGTCTCTGGTTACACTTAGAATGCAGAAAACATGAGCAGATGAGGAGAACCCAGTACTTAACATATAGAACCACTTTTAAATTATTTTTTATATTCTACACCATTATTCTGGAGGCCCTGATTAGTTTTTTACTGCTTGATGTTGCTGAAGTTCTCTGCATGATACTAAAGAATATTTGGCTTGCACGCTGGTGGAAACTGCCAAGAAACAGGTTTTCTTTAAAACCAGAATAATTTTACTTTGCAGGGGAAGAAACCCAATTTATTTGCCTTACTGTGAAGAGAAAGGAAATGCAATGCTCATTTAAAGTGTAAGACTATAAAGGCATGTGTGTACATGCCTATCTATAAATATACTGCTATATACATATCACTTGAAATTACTTGGAACAGAATAAAGCTGGATGTGCTTTGGCTTTATTGCATCCGCTCAAGCCCTTTATTCTGGGTTTTTATCAGGTCACTTTCTGCAGACAATCCCTCTCTTAAACTGTCCAAGCATCAAGTGCAATTCTGATTTTTTTCTGACCACTTTGATCAGCAAGGAAAGTAGGAAAACGTGTTTCACTGGAGCACCAGAAACCTCCTGGCTGAGGTGTACTCAGCGCAGTAAAACCCAGCTATTTGTGTGCTTCATGGGCTGAATTAGTTAAATTAATAATGACTGAAGAAAGGTTGAAAAAGAAGCCATCAAACAACAGAAATCAGAAATATTCAAGCCTGGGACGTTATGAATTATTGCTTTATGGGATCTGCCTTGTTTTGAGGCCAGAAACAGCAGGAGCTTTGATGTTGAAATTGCGCTGTCACATTCAGGCCCTGATTTCAGAGTTCCACGTTATCAGTGACCATTTCCCAGGCACCCACAGCCAGAACTGCACAATTCAGCCCTGAGTGTGAAACGTACAGCCCTGCTAAAGTTCATAAAGTTCATCTCACTGGAGCCCTGCTCCCCACAGCCAAAAGGGCACTGCAGGGTGCTCGCTGCTGACCATCTGTGCCCAGCTCAGCCCCCTGCCACACAAAATCAGCGTCTGCCCGAGCTCCTGACCCTCCAGGAGGGAATGGATCCTGCCTGGCTTTCCAAAGCCAGTGTCCAGTGTTCAGAGGGCACAATTAGACATTATCAGTTTGCCTTGTGTTCATCCCCTCTTGGCTGGGTCCCAGCGGCGCCAAGGCTCCGAGCTTTGCACGCCATCCTGGGGGGACCCCCAGCTGTTCCAGCTGTTCTGCACTGGGCACTGCACCAACAGCTGTGCAGTGTGCCAGCACGTGTTCCTCACTGGGCATCAGAATTTCTTTCCCCTCCTGCTGCTTTCAGGCCTGTAATAGTTACAAAAGCCTCTCCACTCCCCTCACCTGGCTCTCCTCAAGGGGTTCAGCACAGGTGAGTGTTTAATAAATGCCTGCTTTGGGAAGATGGGTGCTGCCTTTCATGGAGGCACTCCATCTCTGGAAAACTCTGTCTGAAACTAATTTATCCACCAAGTTGCTTCCCACAGTGTCAGCACCTCTCCTTAGCACCAGTATCTTCCTTTGAAACAGATTCAACCGTATCTGGAACTCCCCTGTACTCTAGAGTTACAATAAGAAAGAATTTCTGCTCCGAAGAATTTACAATGCAGTGAGAAGAGAAACAAAGAAACAGTAACAGGCAAAATGCTTTGACCAGCAGCAAAATTGTCAGCTGAAGCTTATCCTCCCAAGTCCAGATAAATTCCTTGTCACTTTGACTATACTGCTCTTCACAGTTACAAAATTGTCTGTTAGATTCCTTACTAGAAAAACAGGAAGAAGTTTACTCTTTGACATCTTTCTGCTAACATCAACACTTTGGAGTCAGCAACTGGTTTAAATCAAATTCAGATTCTTCAGATTGACTGTCAGTATTTGGAGACTCAAGTTCAAAAGTTAATTGTAACATTTTAGGTACACTTTACTTTAGGTACACTTCTGCACCAGAGGGGATAATTATTTGTTGGACGCAGAGCATTAATTCCTTTCTCGGTTCTTTCTGATGTCCACATTAGTACAATACCAATATCAATTTAATTTCCACAAATGTTGTATTTATAGTAATTGTTTACCTAAGTCCAGGCTTCTTTCCCATCAAGTAGAACAAGTGGGAACTCATGTTCTCAGAATATACAGCACTGCTTTAACAAGCTCATCATTCCCTAAATCAGGTTAGAGTCTCTTTCTCAGCAGTCTGTAACCTTCTGATTTTATTGCATCAGGCTGAAACCATAAATCCAGATGCTGATGTGATCCATAACACAGGGTTTTCAAGCTCTCCCTCCCCATCATTTGATTCAGCAGAGCGTGGTTTAATTATTCAAATCCCAGCGTCAATGCGGCCGCAGTGATTCAGCACTACCTGCAGCACTGCAGCTGGATCCCGGAGCTCAGGTATGCAGGGAACACGGATTGGCACCACATTTCCCAACCAAGCCATCACTTCACAGCCAAAAGGGATTTCTGCCCTGTATCTGTTCATTTCCTGCTGCCAACAGGATAAGGACAGCTTGGATCCAGCTGGGTGGCTCAGCTCCCTACACTCAGGTCTTGCTTTGCCTCTGCTCCTTCCTAATCATTCTCCTGACTTGCAGCCTCTCCTGTATGCCTACTGCCTTGGCTCTGTGGGCAGGCAAGGGCAAGAACTAAAGCTTGTTTCTCCAACATCCCATTAGTTTGTATTTTTCACACAGAGGGAGTTGCTCAGGGGGAAGCTCCTCACCAGGATGCAGTGCCCAGGTGTGACTGGGAAGTGCAAAGGGATGGAAAACAGCCCCCCACCCAGGAATGGCAGCCTTGGGCTTAGAGAGGGAAATTCCTGCCAGTTTTACTTTGAAATCCTGCACCTAGAGGGCTGGCTGATTTTGGCCAAAGGGCCAGGCTGCAGGAAGAGCAGTCTGGCTGGGATAAGTGCTGGACAGCACAGGCTGGCAGAAGGCAGGTCGGGAGCTGCAGGACAGGCTGATCCCATCTGCTGCCACTCTGGTGGACACTGGCTTCTGTCCATGGAGCAGTGTGTGCATCACAGGAAGGATCTGAGCAGCAGCTTGGCTGTGCCAAACAAAACCTGCCCCTGCCAGGATAAATTTAGCAGATGTGAACCATGACCTTGCATCAGCCAAGCAGCCAGGCATGCTCCTAGTGTGAACGGTGACATGCTGGCAGCCTGTCCTTCCACTGCAGAAGGATGAGAAGGTGCAGGTCCTGTGCTCAGGGAAACTCCTCTAGGACTCCAATAGGATGGAGCATATGCTCTCTGAGATCCTGCCCTGCCTGGTTCTGGCTCCATTAGGTGTGGGTCACTGAGCACCAGGGCAGCCTTTCCTGGGGAGCCATCAGTGCTGCAGCTCGGGCAGAGCTGGCTGGGAGCAGGGCTTGGATCCTTTCAGCTCGGGCAGAGCTGGCTGGGAGCAGGGCTTGGATCCTTTCAGCTCAGGCAGAGCTGGCTGGGAGCAGGGCTTGGATCCTTTCAGCTCGGGCAGAGCTGGCTGGGAGCAGGGCTTGGATCCTTTCAGCCCTTTGCTCATTTGTTTTATGATGATGAGCCAGCTGGTCCCCATAAACGTGCCCTGGGAATAGCAGTGTTTGCATACAGGGGTTCAGTCATGCCTTCTAGCTGGGTTCAAGGACTTTTGTCAGCTTGGCTTCATAAATAACACGGGATTCCTTTCTCACGAGCGTGCTGTGTAAGCAACACATATACCTTGTGCTGAGGTACTTATTGATTTCCACTTCAAAGCTCTGGAAATATGACTTGATTCTGAAATGATCCAGATACTGATCAAGCTGTGCTTATTAGCAAAGTGTTCTACAAGCACTGGAGGAACTTTTGCTATTTAATTTGGGAATAGATAATTTGACACAATAGACCACTTGCTATTTAACTTGGGAACAGATCATTTGACACATGAAACATTTGGAATCACTGACACCATCCTGAGCAGAGTTCCCTGGCAAGCACAGGAAGGAGACCACAGGAAATCCTGTAGTTTTGCTTGTTTTACCTCCCAGACTCCACCCTGTTTATAGATTGTGGGAAATCTCAGATTACACACCACTGAAAATAGGCTCAGATTGCTGCCAATAAACTTCCCCTTAGAGTCAATCACAGCCAGGGCAGAAAGTCGGTACCTATCCAATTTTACCCTCACACAGCTACAGCACTGCACTCCCAAAATAATGGGAATAACAGGATTTCTTTCCTCATTGTACTTCAGATTAAGAGGGAATAAAAGGTAAATTCCCACTGCAAAAGGTATTGGGGTAAATCTCTGACAGTAGGAAACTCATGGGTGGATCAGATAATGATATAGAAGAAGTTTTCCAAAGCATATTTTAATTGTCAGTTGTCTTGGAGAGCAGACAGGTGGGACACAAATGATCAGCACAGAGCACAGCCTGAAGGAACAAGAGTAGTGGTGTCATACAGTTATTCAATAATAATAAAGTTTTTCCTTGTCTACAAAAAAAAAAAGGGAGCAGCATCTGGAAACCAGCATGGATAGATGAGAGATATATTCTGCAGGGGAAATTCTGATTCAGTAATAATATCTTATTTTCTAATTTGAAATTAATTTATTATTTAAATTTATTGGTGCATGTAAAGATATTATTTTCACTAGATGAGATTTATACCTGTTGTAAGTTAGGCTAGTGCTGCATAACCCTGGGATCTGATTTTGTTTGTTATCCTGGAGGTCATTGCACTTTAATTAATATTTCCTGGCAAACTAAGAGGCTAGGAAATTTATCTCTTTTTATCTTGTAAGTGGCACATATCTCAAGCGCATTTAGCTGGAATTCACAATTAGTGAATAAATTGGTTTTTTGCTGCTCATCCCTGAAAGTATCCAAGGCCAGGTTGGACAGGGCTTGGAGCAATCTGGCTTAAGATGAGTTTAAGATCCCTTCTACCCAAACCATTCTGGGATTCTGTGAGTGGAAAACAGAAGCCAGGACAGTTGACTTGAGCTCCTCTTTCCTCGGGCTGTTGAGGGAGCTGGGTTAACTGGGCTCAGTACTGCTGTTCTTCTATTTTATTATAAATCTACTTTTTTTTTTCCTGTTTAAAGAGAATTTAACAGAATTATCCTGCAATGAGCAATCTCACTGTAACACCATAAACTCTAGCACGTAAGAGAACATGGAAAATAAGCCACTCTCTTATACACTAGAGGGGATAATCAAAAGGAAGGTTGAATTTTTGACTATCTGTGGTGGTAGAGGAGTTTGAAACAACTCCTTTGCTTCTTTGAGGTACCTTATAAATCTAAAAAAACACTCACTATTTCATGCACCAGGCTCAGTATATATCTTTTTACACACAAAATATTGTTTCATTCATTGCTGAGCCAAATGCTCATTTCATACAGAAGATCAATACCAGGCACTCATTTTATTACATTTATGTCATAGGTTGTAGAATTTCTGCTGGAGGCAAGTTCCATAAATCCTGATAAATTCTTGCATTGTTGAAAAGTAAATCTGCAGGATGAATAAAGTATAAAGAGTTACTTACTCACTGCTGGGCCTGTCATAACTGTTCTCCCATCAAAGTCAGTGACACGTTGAGTACAGATTGATGTCAGATGGTTTTGTTGAAAAAGCCCTCCCAAAATATGCTGTGGTCAGTTCTAAATAAAACCTCATCTTCCCCTCTTGCTCACAGTCAGCACCACCCCAGCTTGGAGCTTTTAGAGCTCCCACTCCACCAGGAGCAAAACCACAGCAGGAGGAGAAAGAGCTCAGTGAAAATTCAATTCAAAGATCTGGAAATAAAACCCCAGAATTCTGCTCTAGTTAATGGTGAGGTCCAGGGAGGGAGTTTGTTTTGGTTTGTGTTGGTAGGTGCTGAACACTAGAATATCCAAATGTGTCTGGTTTGTTCACAAAGAGGAATTGTACAGAAGTTGTTGTGGCACAGAGATTTCTTTATCAGACATTCAGGCAAAAAAATTTCATGGATCAGAGTATTTGGGCCATACTGAAAGTAACTAATAGAAATGTGGTGGCAAAAAAAAATTTAAAATCTCCCACTGACACAGGGGCATCAGTATTTTGGTGAGAACAGAGCTTTGAAGTCAGTATGTTCTGCCTGTTCTTTGGACAACAGTTCTGAGAGCAACATAAAACTGAGGTGTAAAAATCCTCAAAACTACTGGGAGAAACAGAAATTTGCTTTGGTGCTTGATATTTCCTTCTCCACCCCCTCTTATTCCAATATTTGCTGCTTTTGAACAGGGCATTCAAAATGAAGAATGTTTGGAGAGACTGGCATTAGAGAGGGATATTCTACATAAATCAAGTCAGGTGCATTCCATAATACATACAAATGTTCCTAATATATAAAACATTCACATGCAAACTCTTGGGATGAAATCCATCTCCCAATGTGAAGTCAATGAGCATGTTCTCATTATGCTGACAGCATAAATTGCCTTCACTAAGTAAATATAAATTTCCATAGGGAATACTGAGGTCACCGAGGGTGGCAAGAATTAAAAACTCCCAAACAGTTCCTACATTGCTATACCTTGAAATTTCATGCTCAGTTCAAAAGACATCCTGCATCTTAATGGTTAAACCTTCCAGATTTAACCAACCAGGAAGGTTTAACCAGGTTAAACAAAATTTCTTTTCTTCTATTTTCTGAGGAATGAATAGGGAAAACCCCATGATGGTCTGAGAGCAATGTCACCTGCAAATGTCTAAAGGCAAATAAATAACAGATGTACTGGAAATTCAGCCCAGCTAACAAAAAATTAAATAAATCCTGATGGGAGCAATGAATAATTCAGAGGGCACATCGCTGGAGTGACCAGAGGCAGCTTTGTGCAGAGTCCAGGCTGCACTGTACAAATAATTCAGGGCTCAGAAAGAGTGAGCACTGCACAACACAACTGCTGATTGCAGGCAATCTCATCAAGCCCAGTCAGCAGCTCTGCAAACATCACTGACTGCAAACGGAGCCACGGCCTGACCCTGCCCGCAGAGCCCTGGCAGGGCCAGGCCTTCATCAGCTCTTGTGGTGTTCCATTTTAGGGGCAAAATATGGACTCGACAGCTCGCTGCGCAGGAAGGAAAAATCCCCAAATGGTGCTACAGAGCTAAATTGTTCTGAGGGTTGGGCAGGGTAAAACTCAGTCCTGACAGGGAACCTCTACTGGCCAATTCTGTAACACAAAAAGGCTTGTCACTCCCAAGTGCAGCAGAAAGTGGGAATTATTCAGGGTTGTAAAAAGTCGGCCGTGACTCCATTTTCTTCATGTGGGAAAAGTCAATTTTTTATTCACACAACTCATTTTATGCAGTTTTTACAGACCTCCTGGGCAACTTTAATTGGTTAATAACTTTCTTTCCAATTATTCTGTTGGTTATTAAAAGGTATTTTACTTGTCCATCAAATCTCTCTATTCTTGAATTGTTTACATAATTTCTTCACTGATTCTCATGGGACAGATATTATTGCTTATACAGGTGCACTTGTTTTTCAGCCTAGAAACAGATTGTTGTGTTAACAAACTCCCATTTTCAAGATGTTTTCACGTGAGAATTTGCACAGTACTTAGCTGCACTTAGAAGTGACAGGCCAACTATTAATTTAACAGGCTTGATTTTTTGAGGCCTTTCTATTATAATTTTTCTACCTGTCTGTGACATTCAGGACTTACAGCCTGCATGCCAGAACTCTATACAAAGATGGGTTTCATTCAAGTAGGTTGGAAGAAGCAACACAGTAAAGTGAGACAGGTAGGTAGATGTGTTTGTTCAGCTGTTTCACGTGCTCAATATTCTCTGTACAACTGAAGAACAGCTGCCACACTACCTGTGAGCTGGGGCTTGTTTATCTCCGGTGCCAGTGACTCAGGCACATCCATATTGCTTCCCCCTCAGTGTTTTTGGATGCTGGTTCACAGGCTGTTCCTTTGTTTACTTCCCTCTCTGTTTTGCATCAGGGTGAGTGTTCCCAGAAGTGCTATTACATCTTTGTCATCGAGACCATCTGCGTGGCTTGGTTCTCCCTGGAGTTCTGCCTCCGCTTCATCCAGGCCAGGAGCAAGTGTCAGTTCTTCAAAGGACCCCTGAACATCATTGACTTCTTGGCCATTTCCCCCTACTACGCCTCCCTCATCTTCTCCGAGGACGACTCCAGCGAGGAGGAGGACAGGCCGAGCAGCAACACGTACCTGGAGAAAGTGGGCTTGGTGCTACGGGTTTTACGTGCCTTGAGGATCCTGTACGTCATGCGCCTTGCCCGCCACTCCCTGGGCCTGCAGACCCTGGGCCTCACCGTGCGCAAGTGCACGCGGGAGTTCGGCCTGCTGCTGCTCTTCCTCTGCGTGGCCGTCACCCTCTTCTCCCCCCTGGTGTACCTGGCCGAGAACGAGTCGGGCAGGGTGCTGGAATTCACCAGCATCCCTGCCTCGTACTGGTGGGCCATCATCTCCATGACCACCGTGGGCTACGGGGACATGGTGCCGCGGAGCGTGCCGGGCCAGATGGTGGCTCTCAGCAGCATCCTCAGCGGGATCCTCATCATGTCCTTCCCCGCAACCTCGATATTCCACACCTTCTCCCACTCCTACTCCGAGCTGCGCAAGGAACACGAGCGGCTGCAGTCGCGGCTGAGCCGAGCGAAGAGCGCCAATCGCTCCGGGGAAAGCGACACCTTCAACGAGACGGACAGCCTGATCCTGGAGGGGCAGGCCTCACCCATCAAATACATCTACACAGGGAACTGAGCCTGGTATCCCCCATCAAACACATCCACACAGGGAACTGAGCCTGGAGACCTCATCAAACACATCCACACAGGGAACTGAGCCTGGAGACCCCATCAAACACATCTACATGGGGAACTGAGCCTGGTATCCCCCATCAAACACATCTACACAGGGAACTGAGCCTGGTATAACCCATCAAACACATCTACACAGGGAACTGAGCCTGGTATCCCTCATCAAACACATCTACACAGGGAACTGGGCCTGGTATCCCCATGAAATACATCTACACAGGGAACTGAGTCTGGAGACCCCATCAAATATGTCTACACAGGGACCTGAGCCAGGCCTCTCCCATCAAACAGATCTTACAAGGGAACTGAGCCTGGTATCCCTGTGAAATACATCTACACAGGGACCTGGGCTTGGTATCCCCATGAAATCCATCTACATGGGGAACTGGGCCTGGTATCCACCATCAAACACATCCACACAGGGAACTGAGCCTGGAGACCCCATCAAACACATCTACACAGGGAACTGAGCCTGGAGATCCCATCAAACACATCTACACAGGGAACTGAGCCTGGAGACCCCATCAAACACATCTACACAGGGAACTGAGCCTGGAGATCCCATCAAACACATCTACACAGGGACCTCGGCCTGGCCTGCACCGTTCCCAAAACCACTGACAGAAACGTGTACATGTGTGCATCAGCAAAATGCACAAAGCAAAGCAACAACATAGGTTACAGTGCTATCCTCTCTCCTGGCATAGGTATAAGCAGCAGCCAACCCAACAGAGCCAGCTCCAAAAAATCCCCATGGAGCTGGAGGTTGGGAGAATGTAAAAAAGTCAGAGTTTATTCAGTGATAAATGCTCATTCTTCTCCATGACTACTAAGAATATGCATACACTCATGCATCTTGCTGAATACCTGATACTGAATGAGTAACAAACCAACCAGCTTCTGTTGGCACAAGCACACTTGTTTTATTTGCCTTTGAGTTTCCAGTGTTCTTGCAGTGAGTATCCTGAGCCAGGCATTAGGACATGTTCTTTCAGGGCTACACACCAGTGTGGTTATCCACAGCTCATCCACCAGGCATACAGACACAAATCTAAATTCTTTATTTAAAGCCAAGCTTAAAATAAAACCACTGTGTGTGACAGCTTTCGAAGTTTGCCTGTAGCCAGATGATCAATCTGTACCTAACAAATTGCACTGCTTTGTATAAAACACATACTGTTTGCAAGAGCATTTGCTTGAAATGCAGTTGTGGTCTGCAGACTGTAAACATATCATACTAGACAGCAAAAGTCTTCGAACTTCTTTTTTCATATAATTATTTAAAATAAAAGTGAGGAACAAAAAAAGCCCAAGCTTACTGACCATACCAAATAGCCTTGGTGTTATATTTTTTATTGAATGGTGATGTTTTCTCTGGAAGAAAGATAAAAAATAGGCTTCTTGAAAATGTGACAATAGTTAAGAAGTATCCAAAGGTATGAATAGTAAAGAATAAGGGGAATGATTGCCAGAGAGACAGTGGGAGTGATTTCCTGATGAGAATGGAAGATGGATACCCATGTACAGCCAGAAGGAAGCTAACCTTTGCAGAGGTTAGCAATGCTCCTTTAAGGACAGAGTGGATGATTTGGTGCAATTTGAGCCTTTAGATGGTGTGAATGTGCTCAGTGAATTCCACAGAGGTCACAGGAGCCAGATGAGCACAGACACCTGTGTGTTCAGGGCCCGTGTCAGCCCCAGTGAGAGCCCTCCTGATCCCCACAGGGCTCTGACGCGCTCAATTTCGGGTACATATTTAAGCACTGAGATTAATCAAGGCCTAAATTAGTTTTTAATCAGATTTCCAGCTTTCATTGCTCCATTTCTTGAATCTTGCCAAGGTCCCCATGTCCTTGTGATGGGGCAGAGCTCAGTGAATGAGCATTCAGCAGGGCCAGCTTTTGGCAGGCACCACTCCTGCCCAGCCTGGTGCCAGCGGGAGCCTGGGGACACTGCAGGCACTGCCCCATCTGCCAGCTGCACACCCAAACCCAGCCACCTGCACAGCTCTGCAGGCATTTGGGAGCTCTGGTGCTGAGCTGCCCCCCTCTCTCCTGGACAGCAGGAGTGGAGAAAAGCACAACTGGGATGGCGTGACTGGAATTAATCTCTTGGGTTTATCTTGCTATTGACCTTACGATTCAAACCAGAGGAGCTGCAGCGGATTACTCCAACAAGAGGAACAAGTTGACTTTAGATGACAGGCATTTATATTTGCCCCATTAAATGTGCAGTTTCTGCTGGTTTATGCAAAGGTCTATCTGATTTAGAATTTTTCACAATTAGCTTTTTTTTCTTCCCCCCTCTGGCAATTCTCTACGGTAGGTCCAATGGGGTGATAAATCAGATAAAATCCTGGTCTGGACTACAAACCAGACCTCTCCAGGGTCCTGTGCATGGTTATGGCACTTGCATTTCTCTGGAGATTCTGCCCCTCTGGTCTGGCAGTGCCAAATTCAGTGCTTGCTCCTGCTGACTGGTGGCTGCTGGGGCACAAATCTTGACACAGAATTGCTGCAGCTTTTTTAAAAAAACACTTCTCCCACTGACACACACTTCGGAGACACAAACAATCAGGTAGGGCAGCTGCTTTGTTTTTTCCAATTAACAATTTCCTTATTAGATCAGGAGTTAGTTCTACATGGTTGCACATAAAATTAGCCAACACATGGTTCTAAAAATGTAGATATCTGGTGAAATATTGGGGGGTTTACTGCTCAGGTGCTGGTAGCAGCTCCATGTCCAACAGGTTCTGTGATGTTGGTGGGACTGTGGACAGTGACAGAAACCCAGACCCTGACTCAGGCGAGTGTTTAACCCCGTGTAAGTTCCAAAACACAACCCAAGAACGTGCTGAATCACAGAGTTCAAACAAACAAACAAACAAACAAACAAAGAAAAGGGAAGGGAGTGTTTGCACATCCAGCTGAATTTGGACCATCACTCACATTTCTGATTTGAATTTAAATCTCCTCTGATAGCTGGGTCTGGGCTGCACCAGCTCCCACAGAAAGAAGTCCTGCGTGATTCATCCTGTTACAGGGGAGGGAAAAATATGTTAGGAAGAACATTTAGTGCTGGTGTAACTCAACTGAGTAACAAATTCAGAACAAGCAGTTACAATTAGCAGATACTGTTGTTGCCAAGATAGTATCATTTCCTAACCAGATTTAATTAAAAGAGCAGTTGAGCTGCCGGGCACCCAGCTTCCCTGACTTCAAAGCCTTTTCCCTGGATCTGCATGCTAGAAACAGCAGAGGAGCAGCACCCATCACCCAGGGGACCACGCTGTGCAGCCCTCACCAGTGCATTGCATCTCTTTGTAGTTTCTAACTGCTACTCTGACCCAGCAACACCTCCTGGTGCTGTAGGAACCTGCAGAAACCCCCACCCTGCTGCTTTTTGGGGGGAAATCAGGAATATATCCTGCTCTGCAGGCCAGCTGTGGGCACCAGCCTGTGGGAGCCCTGTGAGCACAACACAGGACCCTCCCAGCTGGTCTGACCTGCCCCCAAACCACAGAGAATGGCTGTTGATCAGGGGCTAAATGCAGAAATTCTGTGATGCTGAAATCCCACCGAGGGGTTGAGCCCTTTGCTCTGACCTAACTCTCACTTCCTCAGGGGTTCTGCAGATTGTTCCAGGTCTCCCTGCAGCCCTGGTACCTCCCAGCTGTCCTCCAGCTGTTTCTCCTCTGTGACTTTCACCAGTTCCTCTGCTAGAGAAGCCTTACATAAGAAGGATGTGTTATTATCCCAGTAATTAACTTCCTTTAATTTCATAGGTTCTGTATTTTATTATTTCAGCCTGCCATTAGAACTCCTGAAGTTTGCTTTTCACCTGTCCACTTTAACATTCACAACATAAAGTTACCAGCATGATTAAGCCACAAAATCATTGAGGGAACAGTGTTTTATTTCAGGAGCAAATTGCAAAAGAATTCAGGGAGTGGACTGCATATGCCATGCATTAATTATAGCAGAACTATTTAAAACTTGCACTGGTCAACAATTTTATTTCAAACACACCTAAACACTGTTGTGCAATTATTTTGATCAATTAAGCACATCTCCTGACAGAAATTACACTCAGCAAGTCCCTTCTGTTTTTTTTTTTTGCCCATGAAAGATTTTCTCCCTCTTTTTTTGGTTCAGAAAATTATTTTAATACATTGCAGTAACCCATAAATAATGATGAAAACCTAGAAGGTCAAGGAGAGGAAGAAGTACAGCACATTCCCAGTTTTTACTTCTACAAGTAATAAATTATTAGGCATGTGTTGAAGTTAAAACTGATAAAAGGCTGATATAAAAGTCATATTTCCTAAATGCAATTAGGTTTCTGCATGGTAAAATGAAGACATTACAGCCCATTTTACTGAAAGTGTTGGATCCCTTCCTGTGAACTTTTTGTTTTGGTAGCAGTGGGGCTTTCCCCCCTTCTCTGAGTCTCAGCCATGGCACAACACCCAGCAAAGCCCTGAGGAACAGGCTGCAGATCTGCTGGGCAGGCTCCAGTTCTTAATTTGCAATATTAGGATGAAACCTAATGCTCTGGGTTACTCTGTTTTTTTCCTGGATGATTAAAATTATGCTCACAAAAAAAGATGAAGAGGAAGAACTGAGATGTTTCCCCTCCTCCTGTTCTCCTGTCTTTATCATTTCACTTCTGATAGAAGAAAGCTCTCAAAAAAACTTATTTTCCCCAAACTTCAGTGTTCCTGTAGTTCTCTTATGCCAGGGAAATGCTCAAAGAGGGGGGAAGATCCTAACCCAAAGCTGGTGCAGTGTAAGAAAGATCTGCACTCAGAGCAGCATCACAGGAACTCCCACAAAAACCCAAGCCTGGATTATCAGCACTAAGGAGCATTTTAGCAGATTACTACAGCAGATTCAGCAAGAGGGATAAAAATCCAACTCAGATTTCATTATTTTCATACTCAACTCCTGCCATAACTACAGCAGCTCTAAAAATCAAGCACACATCTAAAGGGGAAGGGCTGTAGAAGGCCCTTCAGGTGTTTCTGCTCTGAAAGCTACAGCCTGTTATACCATCAGTAATAAAACATAATCATCCTGAAACAACACTTCAGATTTTAATGAAAAGCTCTACTGCTTCATACCTGGCAAATTTCGTTTAAAAAAGTCATTTAGGACTTAATACATTAGCACAGAACTCCAGACATGCATATAATTAAGCCATAATGTCTTGCAAAATTTCTCTTTCCAGTTCTAGTGTTCAGCCAGACATTAACCTGTCAGACGAGCCAACAGGTTTTGTTTCCACTTCTTCAAAATCATTCCATCAGCTTTCAAGAGCTGTTCTCAGTCAGAACAAATGGACTGATAGAGAATTTTCCTGCTGCCTGAAGCTCAAGCAGATGAGGAACGATTAATGTTGACCTTGAGGGCAGTAATGCCTCTGTGAGAATCTAAGGATATTTCACTTTGTTTCAGACAAACTGCAGGAGCATTTGCTGATGTTCCACCATTTGGCTTTAGCTCTGCATCCAGGCCCACATCCCTCCTGTGTCCAGGCAGACAGGACACAGATTAAATCCTTCCCTAGTTCCACAGCTTCTCTTCTTTTCACCTGCCCACAGCAGGAATTGTTCCTTTGCTCTACAAAGTTAAAGAAATTTCCTATTAAAATTCATCAGCTTCAAGGTACTGTGTGAGAAATGCTAAAGATAATTGGGTTGCACTCATGAATAAAGAATATTAATAAAACAAAGGAAGTGCTTTTGTGTTCTTCAACCAACAGCTCTTGTACTGCCCTTTAAGTGCGTTACGTCCTGGTTTAAGAAAATAGACACTAAAATTTTCTAATTAAAGTTTCATTTGCAAATCTCTGGTTTTGAACTATCTTCACCAGAACAACAAAGTGGGTAACAATCCTAAGTTTATGCCTGGAGGATCTGATTTTCCAAATCATTTGTGTTTTCATTGTCTGATGTTTTAATTTCACCTGACCCGAAGCTTTCTGAGCTGTCTTGTTCCACACCAAATTAGTCAGAGCTCTTCTACCTCTGAGAGACTCTTATATGAGAATTTCGCAAAAATCAGCTCAGCTCAAAGACCACAAACTGCAGGAAATTTCAAAGCTTCTGAAAGACAAAAAGCTATGAGCTCATGATTAAAAAAAACAAAACTGTTACACAGTTCAGCAAAAGTTCATGAATACATTCCTCCAGCACAAATACTATGATTTTTAGAGGGTATTTTTAGGAAGGAGAGGGTGAAACAGTACATTTTATCTGTAGTTGTAATGGATCCAAGGGTCTATACCTTGAATGAGGCTGGCAGGATTTAGAGCAGTCATTTCCGGAACTGATCAAGATAACACTGTCAGCTCATTAGGGTGTGAGTATGCATGCTTAAACAAATTAAACTCATTTCAAGCTGATAAAAAGATATCTGAGGAAAACTGAAGGTCAAAGAGATTTATCCCATAAGGGATTCAGAGTTTGAGAAATGTTCCAACAGAACTTAAAACCCAGAAATGATGCATTTCTCAATAAAACTGTAACAAGGGTCCATTTCTCTGTGTTATTACACAAGTGGGATTAAAAAAAACCCAAACCAAAACATCAGTGAAAATACACAGAAATGAATCTTTAGAGCAAGGATATTGAAGAGAAAACTACACAGAAGAAAAAAAGTTTCAAATTATCTCCCAAAAGAGCAAAAATATGTCAGCAGAGAAATTTGCTGGGCTTTAACCCTATTTATTGAAATAACAGCAGGGCCTGCCCACCTTCACAAGGAAGGTTTTATTCCTTAAATCTAATCTCAATCTCCTCTCAGTTTCAAGCCATTCCTCCTTGTCCCACCATTACATGTTGCTTTCCAACAACATTTCCAACAAATGCAGCTTGAGCTTTTCTGGTTTCCTCCTCAGTCACCAGCTGGAATCCTCTGGTAATCTAAATGTTCAGGTTTACACAGAATCACCTCGAGACCTTTGTTGTGCCTTTATCTTCAGTTCTCCACTCCTGTAATCTCCTCTCACCTGAGCTTTGCTCTGCATGGTCCCCAGCAGAAGCCAGAAGAAATCTCTGAGCTCCTTTGCGTGCCAAAGTTGCAGAAACCACATAAACCTGAACACGTTTCCAAGCTCAGCAGAGCATTGCACTCATTCCTGACCAGAGACATCGTTCACCAGGCTGGAGATTGTACAGGTGCTGAGGCTCTGAGAGCTGTGAAATGAACAATAAAAGACTTAGGGTAGCTTAGCATGAAGGCAAGATTGCAAATTAACGTGAAGTTTTATTCAGGTTTACCCAGAGGGCAGGACTAGATCCTGCTGTTAAGGGAAGGAAGGAAAAAATATTTAAAATTTGAATCACAAGAAGTCCAGCTCTGAAGTGAATGGGGATCAAACCCACACCCTTGGCATTATTAGCACCAAGCTCTAGCAAACTGAGCTAATCTCAGAGCCAGGTGTGTTTATTCCATATATTCATATATTGCCCACAGAACACCAGCTGCCTGCAGTGTTTGCCTTCAGCTGCACATGGAGGGGTTAATTCCCTGGTGGATGATGGAGTTCAGGGGAAAAACTCATCACCCAAAGCCCCAGTACATCACCCACTCAAGGCACGTTAATTAGCCCAGGGTTCCTGTTGGAAACAGAAGTTGTAAATAGGGTTGGAAGGAACAGGAATTGTGTCCAGCTGCCAAGACAAGGATATTGGGCAGCTCTCAGCACGCTGGACCTCAGACCTGCTTTTCCTCTGCATTCAGATCATTGCAGCCTAAGTTGATTAAAGCCCTTTGTGTCTCATGGCAGAGATAACTTGTAAGCAATGTTTTCTTGCAGCACTCAGAAGGAAAACCTGAAACCCTCAGCCAACAAATAACACAAGAGAAACTGATTCTAACTTTAAAGATTGAAAGAGAAAACCCAGCTCATTTCCTCCGACCTGAATTCTCTGCAGAAAACATGATTTTTTTTTTGCCCTCCTGCCATCCAGCACAGTGACCCCTCAGCCCCAGGTGTCAAAATTCCCCAAGAAGGCCAAACTAATAATTTATATTTTATAATAATCCTGGCTGCCCCTCACCCCAGGCCTGATTAATGAACTCAGAGATGTCCCTTCTCTTGTTGGGGATCTAAGTATCTATAAAGGGAACCAGAAGGCAGAAGAAAAAGGGAAAAGCTTTAGCTGGCACTCATCCAAACCTCTATCTTTATGTGAAGATAATCTCCTCAGGGAGGAAAAATGGCCCAGTAAATTTCCCAGGACCCAGTGCAGCAGCAGAAAGCTGCCCAGACACACTCAGGGCTTTTTTGGCCCTATTTAGAAGAGTCAGGTTTTGTCACACACTTTATCCTTTCTCCTTTCACACTTCAGAGGCATCAATTGCAGAGAAAGCTCGAGCCCAGCCCTCCTTACCAACGAATTCACCCTGAAAGCAGCAAATAGACTTGGTTATTGATGTGTGCCTTTCCAGAAGGGAAACTCCAGCTAAGAGCTGAAAAGCTTCCTGGCAGCTCCTGCTGAACAAATCACCTCTCTTTTCATGGATGAGAACAAGTGGACCAAATTACAGAAGTATTAAAAATCAGTCAAGTATTTCATCATCTACAAATGCAAATACAATGTGTGCAAGCTGAGAGAAAGGCAAACAAATTACTCCTGAAAAGGTGGGCAGGGAGAAGGAGCTAAATGAATTGATCTTTAGACCTCAGCCTTTCCTCTGCAGATAAATCTCTGCTGAAATTAAACCAGATTAAAAATCTAACCACAAAACCAAAGGAGAATTCAAGTCAGTTGTGTAAGAGCAAACATGATTTTGATCATCACCCCAGCCTGGCCTGTAGATTTTTGTTTCACATTTCTGCAGAAATGACAAAATCAAAGTCTGACCCAGGCTTACTCTTCACTCCTTCTCTAATTTCACCCTGAGTGTGTAACCTGTAGGGAGGATGGGTGTCTGCTCACAGGCCATGCAGGAGGTGAGGAAGGCAGAGTGATTTATCATCAACTTTCTTTTCTCAAAACATATTTCCTCATGTCATTAGAAAATGTTAATGACATTCTGCAGACTTTTTTCAATCTCTATTTTTTTTATTTTTATGAAACAGCCACTTTCTTCCAAAGATAAAAAATGTTGATTTATGTGAAGTGAGAGCAGAACTTGATATATAAAGACCTCCTAAAATTAACAATTAATTTCTTGTTTAATGATGAAGTGGAGGGGTGAACTTTTGGTCTGCTCTAAGAGAATATAAAATAAAACACAGTTAAGAGCTGGCCACCTATGATAAAGATGCCTGAAATAACTGGGAATACATAATTAGAGAATTTACTGGGAAAAAATAAAAAGAGGAAAAAACCCCACATTTCTTTTTTTTCTTTCTGTGTGTAAAAGCAGAAAGTTTAGCTTAAGCTTACAGCTGGCAGCTAAAAGTAAAACACCAATTGTTTCTTAGGCTGAATTATCAGTACATGTTTCATAAGGATTGAGTAGTATGTTGTTATGAGAGTAGTCAGTGATTCAGGATGCCAGAAGATTGGAAGATTAAACAAAAGCTAATCTCTAGGAAAGTAGGACGAGATGCTTTGTTTCCTTATCAGGAAAAAGGAGTGCCAGGTTCTCAAAGCTGGCTTGGTAAGGTGACATTTTTTTTCAACAGCAATATTTTCCCATCTACCTTTTCCAGAATAATTAATTTTGTAAAAACTGTGTGTACAGAACAGTAGGGATCAAGAAGCACTGGTGGTGTTAATTTTTTTGACAACTTAGCACTAATAATAATAAAAATAATAGTAGTATTTTCTATAAATCAGGCAACTCTCTGGTTGCACCAGTGATCAGGCACAGCTGGAAAAGGCTTTGTTTGAAGGGGTTTGCAGAGTTTGAAGAGGTGTCAGCAAACCACTGACAAAATGCTGTGAGAAGTGATAATTTAGCAAGATATTTAGAAAATGTCAGGATTTTTTATATGAGAAAGATGGTGAGTGTAGAGCCAACCTCCCAACACAATCCTACATCAGGTTTGCCTTTTATTTTTGGTACATTTTCAGCAGCATCTCCCACCAAGTTCTCCATTGCAATATCAGTGGCATTCAGGACTGATAAACAGGTAAAAGTGACAATGATAAATACAGTTCTTAGTAACATGAAACACAGAGAAACTCCTACAAAATGCTTCAGGTTTTGGAAGGTGGAATAGGTTATGGACCTCGTAAAGAGATTTTAGTGCTTGAGGGACTTTTGACAGCTGTCAACAAAAAGAATCCCAGGAGTTTAGCACTCAACTCATCCAGCAAATCCTGAAAATGGTCTAAAATAGCCATTGAAATGTACAAATATCTACAGTAGCTCTGAGAAATATTTGTTATTCTGCTGTATGACAAAGAGATGGCACATTTTAAATAGATCTCTTGCATACATCCATTAAATATTCTCAGCACAGGAAGAAACTTCCTATCCAAGTGCAGGAGAGCAGCCTGGAGTGGGAGCAGCACAAAGAGCACAGCCCTGGGAAGGTTTGACCCAGGAGAGAGAGAAGCTTTAAAACGTTTGCAATTCATGTCTGAGTGATGTCTTACTCGCCCCCAGGCTCCCTGTTCTGCTGAGAGCCCCAATTAAACAGATGCAGCTGCTAAAATTAGGGATCCTGATGGGTGTGCATAGGGCCAGCCCTTCCTTGGGGTCAGAGAGGCTCAGTGGAGGGACTGTGGCAGCTGGGAAGGTCACCTGGGAAGTTCAGACCTTTCCCAGGGCAGTGTCTGGCCCCAGCAGCTGGCACTGGGTGCTTTGTGCCGCAGGGAAGCTCTGGCAGGGGTGCAGTGACCTGGAAGGAAAAGGATGCTGCAGGGCTGGGGGTTTGGGGCTGCACAGAACCTCCCCTTCAGCTTCAGAACCAGCTCTGACTCCCTGAACTCCAATACTCCTTGAATGAATTCCATTACTCCTCGTCAGTTTGGCAGCACACAACTCTCTGTCCCTGGAGCCTGGGACTCAGCACAGACTGGCAAGCCACGTTGTGGTAACCTGAGGGAGTCTTTGTTTCTTTTTTGCTAAACTCAGGATTAAATGCACAAGATGGTATTTCTTGTTTGGACTCAGATGTTTATCAGTTCTTATCCATGTCACAGTCTCACAAACACGGAGTTCTACAGCACTTTAACAAGCTAAAAGTGGAGACTTCTCTCTCTCTCTACAAGGCCTTTTAAGGATAAACTGTCTAATTAAGAAATGACACCTAAATTACTTTTACTTTTAACCCAATAACCAACCACCTGTGCCTGCAATGGGGACTTTTCTATCCACTTACACAAAACCACCCAAACCCATGGAGAAGAAGGTGAAGAAGAAGGAGCAGCCTCCGCCCTAAAACCTCCATTTTGCTTTATATATATTACTATGCTCTAAAAACTTAAACTCTAAGTTTTCCACCCTGTGATATTACACACTTCTCTTCAAACTCCACACCCACAATCCTAGTTCCATCATGCAATTTTGGAAGCTTCTCCACAGCCTCAGGTCAATGCAGAGTTCTCCTGGGGGTCAGTGCCTGGCAGCACAGAAAGTCTGAAATTCTCAGCAACCAGGATTCCAGCAGTAACCTGCAGGAGAAAAATGTTAACACTGCTCATCCGAAATAAAACACATGAAACATTCCTCTCAAAGGGATCAGGCAAATTACAACAGGCTTAAAAGTCCTTGTTCATTTTATCTGTGTTTGGCTTTGTGCTCCATCTCCTGCATATCCCACTGGTGGTACCTGACTTGCTGTTGCCTTGTACCTCTTCTGAGAAACACGACCCAAATCAGTGCCCAGGGAGCCCAGGGGAGCCCTCTTGGATTTGTGGTTTCAGGCTGGTGTTGAAGCATCTTTGCATAAACAGCTGAGAGTCTGAGCTGGCTCTAAATTCAGCATATTCCAGGCTAAGGGCTGGTGTGGAATTTTTATTCATCAGCTCATATATTCACTTGCTAACTTATCTCCCACATTTCTCTAGCCAGTCCCTGAAAATGAGAGTAACCATTCCTCAGTAATGAATGAGGTTTCCAGCATTTCAGATCTCAAAGTACAAAACTATCAGTGCTACAATATTTAACATCTGCTGCAAGTCCCTCACAGCTAATTATCAGCTCTGCTATGGCTCCCTAATGAATTTCTTAGGGAAAGAGAGGCAAGGACAGACTACATTTGACCTGCAGTGAGATGAGAGAGCTCATGCTGGAAGGGAAATTTGGAAAAGGTTTCTCTGGAGTGAGGAACAAGTAAAAAAAAGAACTTAGCAGAAATTCCTGTTTGCAAACAGCCAGTTTGGAAGATTAATATCTCCTGCAGTCTGAATAAAATGGCAGAACTGGGCTTTATTTTCATTGGAAAATAACTTTCCTAACAGACCCCAAATCAGAAGGTAGGTCTGTTCAATTTTACTGCAACATTCTAATTTCAGTGAATGTTCCATTTCAAAATCAAATATATCAACAGCACCATTTCCAGGGTGTTTTGGTCAAAATGCACCTGCATATATTTGGTAGATGGAGCTGAGAGTCCTTCCCCACACAGCACATCTCAAACCCACACAGTCAGAAAGTTTTATTCACATTCACTCTTGGATTTGCAGGAATTGGTGGAAAACCCAAGGAAATGGCTATTATATCCTCAGCTGATGTAAACCAGCATAACCCCACTGAAACAAATAAAACCAGCCTTAGATTTGGTGAAAAACTTCTGAAATGAATTATGTGAGGTTGCTCTTGTCCTTTTGAGGGGACAAGAACTGTGCCAAAACCACATCTCATTTTTAACAGGCTGCAAAACAAACCCCAAGAACCTACTGAAATGAGGAAATTATGGAACAGGAACGACTTCCACCCCAGCAGCTGACCTCATTCTGTGATTCAGGTCTGGTTATCTGCCTGCTCAGTTATTTGAATTTTCATTGAATAATCAATTAGTTTGACACCAGTTCCGTTGTACTTTATAATTTTGAGCTCACTATTCACTTGAAGAAAGAAGCTGAAGAATTGGCTATTAATGTCAAGGCTTCTGGAGTGATGTAACAAAGTGTTTTGATAACTAAACACACATCAAGAGTTAGAGTTATGGTGGCAATTCTTAGTCTTCCAGAGACAGCTGGAAATTGGAAGAAGCAGAATCTGGAGAATTTTATGATCCTTTTAGTGAACATAAATTAGATATGAAAAATAATTTTCTGCATACTGATCTACAGTTACTTGAAAATTCAGGCTTGAAAATAGGGATAATTCTTTCAGAGGCAGACTGATTGTTCTTTCTGGAACCAGCTTGGTTCCCATCCATTACAGCTCCGTGGTGGGCACTTTTTTTACCCTGAAAGCATTGAGGATTTGTAATGCACTTTTGTATCCCCACACAGTTCAATGCCATAAGAAGTTTTTCTGTTTGCATCCAAAGTTGCAGTGACTGGTTGGGATCTGAAAACACACCTAGGCTGACAGCAATCCATCAGGAGTGCCCAGCAGGGCCTGGAGAAGAGGAAATATCACAGGCAAAAATCACTGGCACATCCCTCCATCAAAACCAAACACAATCTCACACAACTGGAGGCTTTTGGAGTAGATCTGACTATTAAAAAAAAAGAAAAACAACCAACAAAAACCAACAACATGCCATATATGTCAGTTATTTGGACCCCAAATTGTTACTGTTTCCACTAATCCCTTGTGTCTTTGACATTAAAAACCCTGGACTGCTGTTTGTGCCTGTTACTCAGGATGAGGTGCATTAATAAAGCTCAGTCTGAAAGGGCATTAGAAATCAAAAAGGCTGAATTTTATTCTTTGCCTCTGTCAGAGGTGCCAATGACAGGGTTATTCTGTACTCAGTCTACTAAATGGACACAGAAGGAATTTCAGCTCTCTAGTTGTGAATGATTGATTACTCTCTGTGGTTTCTAATTTTTTTCTGAGTAAATATTTCAAGTCCTGGTCTTGATGTTGTAAAATAAATCATGATATAATTATACCTTGCCAGTGTTTCAGAAGAAAAAAAGTGCATGGATTTATTATTTCTGATAAGCAGCCTTATAACAAGAGACACCTGAGTGAGACAAACAAATTTACAGTTTCTATCCATGCATTTCATTCCAGATTAAAATGGCTAAACCCAGAATTTAAACCTGATCTACCTGAGTCTGGAAGATTAGCAGGCTTATCTGACACAGGATCACGGAGCAGGATTGTTCCTTTGGAAGGCAGCTGGTTTCAGCCTGTCGAGTACATCCAGCACACCAGTGTGCAATGAAGCATCCTATCCACTGCCAATGGTTATAAATTGCTTTATTTTACATAGTGAGAGTGCCATTTGTAAAGCCAGTGTTTGGAACTCAAGACACTGAATTTGTGTTGTGAGCTGCCTGATTTCTGGCTGCCAAGCTGGAAACCTGCCTGCAGAGGATGGAAATGAGAGGCTGAGGTTCACCCAAACTCCAGAGCAAGATTGCCATGACAGGTTGGACACCAAGTGTGCAGCAGAAGGGAAATCCATTTAATGGTTTGTGGTAATTCTGTGTGTTTGGAGTGGGGAGTGTAATTTCCCTGTAACCTCATCACTGTGTAGCTCCAGCTTTCTCTCCTTTTCTTGGGCACATCCAGTGCACAAATAGGAGCTGGCCTCAATCAGCTGCAGAAGCAAAAAATTGCAATTTGGAATGGCTGACAGAGCTCAGACAATTTTGATTTACCCAAGCAGGAGCATGAAGGCTTGATCCTGAATTCATCTTCAGGTTCAAGAGGCAGACAACACTTACCATGGATACTTTCCTGTCCACCCAGCTGTTGGAAAATTGGGTCTTATTCACCAGCCTTGAGAGATTAACAATAATAATAATAATAATAATAATAATAATAATAATAATAATAATAATAATTCTTCAGCTCTTTGCCCCCTCACCCAGCCAGAACACACCTGGACCTGGCAGGAGCCATGACCCAGACCCATAACAGCGCTTAATGTCACAGCCATCTGAATTTACTGTGATAAATGAGATATTTCAGTGGATCCCTAACGATTTCTGTCAGGAGAGTGTAAGAGGCAGAGACCTGAAAAACTGAAATCACAAATCTCTTGCTAGTTCAGTGATAATGCTCTGCTGTCTGTTTACCTGGGTGAGCTGCACAGAGCACTCCTTGCAGGAGCTGGGGTCCATGCTCTGGGCAGCAGGCAGTCTCTCAAGGTGAGTTATTTTCAGCCTTCCATTCTTTTAAATTATTTTCTCTTTTGAGAAGTTCTGAATTATGCAACAGTATCTTTTTTAGCATGGAAAAACTCATTTTAACCCCTCTGCTTCGTAATCTCATTGCAAGTGCAGCATTCAAGAACGAAAGGGTCTCAAATTACTTTAAACTTCTCAGGAGACACTCTAGGCAAAGCTGTTTTAAACATCAGATACCAACCTGAGCCACAGACTCTGAACAATAGACTGTGCTAAGTAGATGTGAAAAAGAGACTTAATTTCAAATTACCTCATTTAAAAAGACACTTCCCATGATCACCAGGCTGGTTCTTCAGGGACTCAGCTCAGTTAAATCATGTCATTTACATAGTGTGGTTCCTGCGGTAATTTATTCCCTGCTCATTTCGAAGGGATCATTAGCCCAGCTCTGTGAGATTTTTACTAACTACTATTGATGCTTCAAGAGGGGAAAGGATGGTAAAAATCAGGGGTATGCAGATGTGAAATAATATGTTTGACCAAATCCAGATTTCTGGAGTAAACACTCCAGAGTTTCGGCTCAGGTTGCATCCAGTTTGAAAATGCACATGCTTACAAATAACCTTTCACAAAAATAGAGAGAAAATAAGGAAATCCTCAACCACTCTAATTTTAAATGCAACTAATTTTAAAGATCCATGCAGTTATGTATTGGGAGACTGAAATTTATTCACAGTGGGCTGAAAACACAATCCAAGGAGGACAGAGATGGTGAAGACCTTCATGAGGCACCCTTGCTCAGAGAGTTCCTCTCTGAATGCCTGATTTCTGAAAAATTCCTGCTCATTCCAGGCTTTTAAAACTCTGATGATCTCTGAAACTGGTGGCTGGCTTCCATATTCAAATGATTCCCCAACTATCAATTCAATTCTCTTCTGTTTGCTTCAAAACCTCCTGTTTTGACCAAAACTGCCAATTTCAGAGATTGACATCCCCTAAAGCACAGACAGAACGACTCTGGTGATGGTCAGGCTGCTGCAGTTCTGAATTACAAGGCAGTTGTGACTCACTCTGGATACATAATTAGTTAATTAAACTTTCTATACAATTTATCTACACAAAAGTAAAGCCAAAATGCTGATTGCCCTGTGCATGCTTTAAAACTCAGCTTAACATTAAATAGGAAACAAAGGTAAATGACACAGCATCTGAATGGCCAGTCATGCTAAGAAATAAAAGTCTCCTGTGTGGAAAAGGGATTTTAGAAGAAGATCTTGTCTTAGAAAGCTACTGACTCTTCAAGGATGTTATAAAAAGATTTGGTACAAGCCACTGCTAAGCAATTTAATTTTGTAGAAAAGCCACAGTGAATTGCAAGGGTTCATGTAATGGTCAATGGAAGATTAAAATAATGAAATTTTGACCCCACGAGATATTTTAAACCATATGATTGGGATAAGGCAATCCCATTATCTGGTTCAAAATCTGATTTTACTGAGGAAAGCAGCTGAAAACATTTCAGAGAGTGGATCAGATGCTGTCAATAAAGACCTCACTGGCTGTGATGAAAAGTCCAGAGGGCAGAAATCCATCCCCTGGGCTTTGCAACAAGTCAAAATAAAATGGTTAGGGGGACACTGGGGCTCCTACATGCATGGAAGGATGGGAAATGGAAATCCTAATGAATCCCATAATGACTTCCTGAGAACTTGACATCCTATAAAAGCACTGGAACCCAGGAGGATGAGGATGTTTAGCAACAACCAGCAGCAAAAGCATGCGGGATAAATAATAATATAAATAATAAATGCCACATCTTACGAGCAATCAGACATTCAGAAGTCTTGTTTTCCCTTGTGGGAGCCATTAACATCATCAAAAATTCCAAATGGCACTGCCCAAAGAGAATTTTTCAGACATATCTGCCAGAGAGACCAGTCCTACTGACTGTGCAGGAGTCCCAAGGTGGGACACAGAGGTTTTCCTGCCCAGATCAGTTTTCAGCAACGTTTATGACCAAAAAGCTTCATGGTGGATGACTCTGAGGCCCATAGTACTCAGCACAGTTTTTCCTATTCAGTGAAGACTTCTCCTACAGAGACCCATTAAAAATAAAATCCTTATCTCAAACTGATGATTTTTTCCCATGGAAATCAGGCTTTTAATAAAAAAAAAGAGTTTTTATGACAACAGGTTTCTGGTTCACAGCCCAGGCTACTCAAACACCAGAGGAAAAGGACTTCTCCACAAATCCCATCTTTACACTCGTTGTTTATGAGAGAAAACAGAGCTGTGGTTCCTGAGGAAAGGGAATTTCATGACAAGCCCCAGAACTATCTATGCTCTCTTGAAAGAGGCAGTCTAGGACATCATCTCATCCTCCTTGTTTTCCTGCTCTGTTAGCAAAGCCCCTGTGTTAACCCTGCCCCCTCAATGACTCCCATTTAGCTTTGCATTTCAGACAAGGCTTATCACCTCACACACTGGACAGAATATCTTCCTTTCCAGTGCACACCCGAGGTCTGCAGCAAGCAGCATTGATCATTCCATTATCACTCTGTTATACTTAATTTCCTCTTCATCTTTCAAGTCAAACTCCTTCCCAGGCCACATCAATAGTGCTGGCAACACCCTGATGGATTACCCTGGCTCTGGCGTGCTGCAGGTAGGGTGCAAAATTGCTTTTGTGTTGCCCCAGCACCTCTGAGCTCTCCTAAACTGTTCAGAGCAGAAAATTAACAAGAGCATTGTGATTTTTTTAAGTGCTCTGATGTGACTTTGCAACAAGCATTTAACTGGTGCACCAGGCAGTTTGACAAAGCGCCAGAACTCTGCCATTCTGGGGACTCTGACATGAGCAAAAAGCAGCTTTAGCACCCACCTGGGCAGCTCCTGCCTCAGTTTTGCCCCAGGCAATGCCCAGGGGGTCCTGCCCAGTGCCAGCCAGCCCAGGAGGAAGCGTGGCTGCACCATGGAACAGCAGGGACTGCAAGGGGTCCCCACTCTGAATAAATGCAGGCAGGGCAGAAAATTAAACTCGAGAAACTTTGTGAAATGAAGCAACTCTGTCATCTTCTGAGAGCAAAGGAGCTTTTGGGGATGAATGTCCCTAGAGTTCCTGGTGGGAGCAGTAATTTCCTGTTGAAATCAGTGGATGCCAATGGCTGAAAGGATGAAAAAAAGGCTTTTCCTTCTTTCCAGATCCAGCCAAACCACCAGCACTTGCCTCATCCACAGCCCAACAAAGGGTCCCATTGATACTGAACACAGTGAACATTTGAGATTATAAGAAATGCCAATTAAAAAATTAAGTAAGTCTCATCTGCCCATTTTTCCTGATACCCAGAGATTCTTTGAGCCAGGCTGTTCACAGCCAGGACATTACAGGAACTTGATTTCAGAGTTTATCCAAGTGCAATCTGCATGAAGAGCAGCCCGTGGCAATGCAGCTCTGCAGGGCAGGAGCACAACCTGGTGACCCTTCCCTCTCCTGCTGTGTGAGGCTTTTGTCCCCTCACATTTAGCTGTGCTGGCTCGTTTTTTCACAGAGGGTTGAAAACACAACCCAAGAGGGACAGTGATGGCAAAGAGCTTCATGAGATGCCCTTGCTCAAGGCTGAGTTCTTCTCTGAATGCCCAATTTCTGACAAATTTTCCTGACAACAGGAATTACCTGCAGATGCTGATTCCAAATCTGCATTGCAATCTGCAAGACAGTGGCAAATGAGTTCCAAGAATATTCCACAAGTCCCTCGCCACCTTGCAGAACTTTCACTTGCGAACTGTAATGGTGAAACAAGTCCTTTTTATTGCCACTATTTTAACCCTTTTAATGACATTTTAACTAATTTTCTTAAGATGTTGGCACACAATAATTGTGGTATTATTCAAATTGATAGATGTAAAAATGTAATGGCCAAATTGCTGAAAGAACTTTTAACACTCCAATGCACCTCTTTGGTGCCTGCCTTTTCTTCAGCTGGCTTATCCCCACACCAGAAAATTAATTTAAAAAATTTAAAATAATTTTCTTTTTTTCTTGCCAGGTCAATTCAGTCATTTGCAGCAATAATTCCAGGTGCTCTGTCTCCTCCTCTGGGAACTCCCCAGACGCTGCTGGTGCAGGTCTGAAGGGACAATTAAAGCAGCAGAATCTGTCATTATTCTGCACGAGGCTCATGTCAACATGATCACAAGCATGGAAAGTGCAGGGGAAGCTGGAGATGGAGCTTTACTCATGGCTGGCTGGGTAACAAAATCACAAATAACACAGTGACAAGTGTTGATTCACAAGCATTTATCACGTTGTTTCTAGGACTGTTTTCCACCTCCAATTTACTTTCCTCTCAGTTGCCATCATTCTCTTGTTTGTGTGACTGTGTTACTGACCCTGCTCAAGTTATGTATTTTGACATTTGAAAGCAGGAAACTGAAAATATATTAACCTTAACTCTTCCCTTGGCACTCTGCATGCCCATACCATTTTTGAAACAATACACAGCTTGAAATTTTTCAGCCTGTGTAGCCTCAGAGCAGGGAAATGAAAGATGACCTCCATGCCCCTTCCAGGTTATGCTTCTAATGGATTCATCCTACAGCTTAAGCTATGCTAAAAACCTTTCCAAGCTAGAGTAACCAGAATTACAAGAGTTGAATTTTCTTGCCATGCAATTAGGGCTATAGTTTGATTTAATTTCTTCTTAAACCTGCTGGGTGTTTCATCCCAGTGAGCCTTTCAGTGTCCTGCTTGGCACAGAGCTAGACAGAACTACAACCATGCAAGGACAGGAAAGCAGTAGTCCTGCCCACACTTTGATGGCTTGATATTGTATATTTTTGTGCATTTTACTGCACAAATAAGCACTGCCTAAGTATGGCATCCCAGAGCTGTAAATAATCATGTGCTATCAATGCAGTCTGAAACCAGGCAGTGCTTTAAGGCCCAAGAACAGTTATGTTCTCTCACAAGTGGAACATTCATTCATCAGATGCTCCAAACATCTTTTTACAATTCATAACACAGAGAAAGAGCCAGTTCTTTTCAGTATTAGCCACTCACAGACATAAGAGTAAAAGAGATAAGAGAGATAAAACCAGTTCTTCATATCTGGCAAGGGAACAGCCCTGCAGCATATTCTGTGTCAGGGATAAAACAGCAGCCTGAATCCAGCATGAGGAGCTGGAGACACAGCTTCCTGTAGGAAATGCTTGCTTAGGAGCAGAAGCAGAAGAAATCTGGGTCCGTGGTCATTTTTTCACAGTCATGAGTTGATTTTCCTGCACTGAGAGTCTTCATCTCAGCAAAATCATAAATTCAATGTTAGGGCTGATCTACCATTAGATTGACATGGGGAAACCTTGCTGCATTAGGATGGATAGAGGCAGCACTGACATAACCTGAAACTAAGACTGAAATTAAATAATGAGATGTGGTAGCACCAGGAGAGAACAGGCTCCTCTAGTGTCTGTGCAGGCAGGAGCAAGAAAGGTGTTTTACAGTGATGCCTTGAGAGGGCTGAGCTAGAGCAGAGGCTGGATAGAGTTAAAGAATAAAGCAGGGATTTATTAAAAGAATTTCCTCCGTGGATCCACCTTGGGCAGCACAAGAGCCCAGCCAGGGCTGCACCCAAGATGAACCAAAATGGTCCCAAAATGCAGCCCGGGCACGGGCTCTGTCACTGGGATCAGTTCTGCTCCATTTGCACCTTGGAGTTCATTGTCCAATTCCAGCTTTAGGTTCTGCACTCCCATCCTGCTTGTTTTTCTCTCTGCAGCCCACGTTGTTTGTGCTCTTGGGCTGAGATTTGGATCATTTGTCCTTGGTCCCCAGCTGGAGCAGGAATTGTTTTGTCTCCCTGCTCTGTGCAGAGAGCTCACCATGCCCTGATATGAAGCTCAGAAGTGCACACTAAAGCAGCACAGAACCTGAAAAATAGAAAAGCTAAAACCGGAGACATTGCAGCACAGCTGGGGCAGACACCGGAATGCTCTGCAGGGCTGGTCCCCACCCTGGAAGGGGACATGGCAAGCCCAGGAAATGCTGGATGAGCCGTGTCTGGTGCCCAGGGCTCCCTGCCTGCTGCTCCCCCAGCAGTGCCTGGAAAGGGAACAGATCCTCCCCACAACCCCTTGTCCACAGCCTGCCCTGGCTGTGAGGGGTCACACAGTCGGGTGTGGAATTTTTGAAGGAAAATTCAGAATTTTCCTGAATTTCTGAAGTGTGAGGAATTCCTCCACTCACAAAAAGTTAGTACGTTACAGTTTAAGCTGCAGTTAGCACCTTTCCTCTGCCATCGTGACACTGAACAAACAAACACTGGGTTTATTCTCTCCTTGGTGGTGGGTGGGTGTTGCAGAAGAGCTCAGCACTGATCTGGCTGTGACCAGGGGAGTTGGACAGCAGGTCCAGCTGGAGCAGGAATGGGCTGTCACTGCTCCAGGGTCACAGATTGACACATTTTGCAAAGCCTTTGGAATTGCCCATTATTCAGAGTGGCTGCACAGCCGTGTAATCGCCCTTTTTCCTGGCTAAGTTTCCTTGCTGGCTTCCACGAGTGTCCATTTGTTTTCCAGATGGTCCCTCTGTCCCCCTCCAAATGGTGCCTTTCTAGTGGTGTCCTAGGGTGCCTTGTGGTGTTTGTATCCCCAGTCATCTGTTCTGTTCATGCTGGATATTATATTCTATGCCTTCAGGACTGGTTCTGAGAGTGAAGGAGGGGAGAGGAAGCAGCACAGAGTTTTTTATCAGAGATTGCACTGACTCCTCCACACTCTGCCCTGGACTGTGTTGTCTGGACACAGATGGAGCAGAACAGAGCTCTCCTTTGCTTGTTAGTTAGTGTTAGCTAGCTGAAGCAGAGAAGTTTTCCCTGGACTGTTTTTCTCTCCCTCTTCTCGGAACTTTTGGAACCTGCTGTGGCCGGGGGACCTGGGGAAGCACCGAGAGCTTTATCATATCTGAAAAGTCACAGCACTCAGGTGAAGCCCCCAGTGACTGGAAAATGGGAAACATCACTCCTTTTTTTGAAAAGGGAGGAAAGGAAGACCTGAGGAGCTACGGAGCAGTGAGCCTCACCTCTGTGCCTGGGAACAACACGGAAATATCCCCATGGAAGTAATGTTAAGGTACATTCAAAAGAAGGAGGTGATTGGAGACAGCCAGCGTGGCTCCACTGAAGGTTCTGTGCCTCAGAGCTCTGTCTTGGCACTCGGCACCTGCACCAAAGGAGATGAATGGAGCACACCCCCAGAAGTTTGCAGGTGACACCGAGCTGAGGGTGCAGTGACACCCCTGAGGGACAGGGTGACATCCAGAGGGACCTGGACATCCCGGAGTGACCCACTTTGTGGCCAAACCCACCGGGCCTGCTCTGGGCAGCGGCCTTTGCCAGCGTCGAAGGGACTGACAGCAAAGCGACCCCCACAGGAGAGACTTTCTGAATTTGTCGCCTCTTCAGAGTGACAATGAGTTTTGTCATCTGATATTGTTCATTTCGTGTGCTGGGGAGTGCTTTGCCTGTCAAATAAACAGGTAAAAAACCCACCGGGGCCTGCTCTGAGCAGCGGCCTTCGCCAGCACCGGAGGGACTGACAACGGAGCAACCCTCACAGGAGAGACTTTCTGAATTTGTCGCCTCTTCAGAGTGACAATGAGTTTTGTCATCTGATATTGTTCATTTCGTGTGCTGGGGAGTGCTTTGCCTATTAAATAAACAGGCAAAAAAGCCACCGGGTGTGCTCTGGGCAGCGGCCTTCGCCAGCACTGGAGGGACTGACAATGGAGCGACCCTCACAGGAGAGACTTTCTGAATTTGTCACCTCTTCAGAGTGACAATGAGTTTTGTCATCTGATATTGTTCATTTTTTGTGTTGGGGAGTGCTTTGCCTGTTAAATAAACAGGTTTTTTCCACTTCTCTTAAGGAAATTTTTCCCGATCAGGTTGGCGGGAGGGGCCGTGTGTGTTCTCTTTCAGGAGTTTCCCCCTTTTGGAGGTTTTCTCCCAAATTTGCCCTAAACCAGGACACCTGATTTCTAGAGCTGGAATTGGAAGGACACATTTCAAATTTCCACGCTGACAGAACATTTCAACAGCCCTTCATTTCAGCCTGAGATCCGTAGCTGTAAATCCATGATTGATTTGCCAAACTTCTTTTAACTCAACAACAGAAGGAAAAAGAAAACATCTTAGTGGAGCAGGCACCAAGAATAATTACCTATTCTCCTCCACACATGAAGTATTTATAATCAAATCATCCAGCTTTGTCTATTCAAAGCAGCAGAAATGCCAATGGATTCTATAAGAAATATTAATGAAATGTCATCCTTTAAATTTTTATCTGATTCTGGGTAGATTGTTAACATTCAAAAGGTAAGACCTACCTAAGCTTAACTGCTCACCCAGAAGAAAGCAAGAAATAAAATAAAGGAATATTTTAGTATCATGCATTAAAAATATATTAATAAAACTGGGAAATAAAGTGTTATTTTTTCTTTCTGTAAAGAAATGAATCCTTCAGGAACCAAATTGCACACTGAGATATATTAAATACAGACGGCAGCTGTTGTTCAAACAAAAATGTATAATCCTTAGAGCAGAGAAGCTCTTTACAAAGAATGATTTAACACCACGCTCATACAGCAATAACCAATAGAAGACAGAAGGCTGATTAATAAGATAACTACACAACTTTCAGCCGAATTGTACAAATAGCGAAAAGCGTTAATAGCTGTGCCGGGTCTGTGGACTACCGGGGGATGGGGGAAGGACTACATTTCCCACAATGCCGCGGGGCGGGAGCTCTCGCGAGAGGCGGCGGAAGCGGCGGGGCGCGGTCCGGAAGTGGAGGCGCCGCCGGAACGACCATGGCCGAGACCGACCCCAAGAGCGTCCAGGACCTGACGGCCGTGGTGAGAGCCGAGGGGCAGCGGGCCGGGCCGGGCTGCAGGGGCTCGGGAGAGCCAGGAAAGGAGGGAAACCCCTTTCCTGAATGGGGCTTGGAGCAGCCCGCTCCGCGGGAGGTGTCGCTGCCCAGGGCAGGGGCTGGAAGGAGGTGGTCCCTTCATCCCAAACCGTTCCGTGACACGCCAGAATTCCCCCATGTGATTAACAGGACCACGGAAGCTGCTGTCCCGAGTTTGGTCCTGGTTGGGGAGCGCGGGCGGTTTCTAGATCTTACAAATGTTTCCTGTAAGCATCAGTTCACTTCGTTATACATATATTTAAGTGCCATTTTTACCTATAGGTTTAACTGTACTGCAGGGTACAGTTAGCAGTGAAAGAACAGTGTACTTATTACGTGAGATTGGGTAACAGCCTCTGAAGAAAACGTTTCTCTTTTTATCCCTTTCTATTAGGTGCAGACATTGCTCCAGCAAATGCAGGACAAATTTCAGACCATGTCTGACCAAATAATTGGAAGAAATATCCTTTTCTAAACTCAGAGGGGTGCGGGATTGCCAGTGTCACAAAGTCTGTTTGCCAGTGGGGTTTGTAAGATAAATTTGAAGTGGCCATAACTGCTTGATCAAAGCTGTAACAGTAAAAACAATTAAACCAAGGCAGTGTTACCCACTTCTAGAGGAATGTTATCCACTACAGTGCTGGGGCTGGGAAAGGAGGGACCTGGAGCTGCTGAACAGAGCCCAGAGGAGGCCCCAGGGTGATCAGAGGGATGGAGCAGCTCTGCTGGGAGCAAAGGCTGGGAGGGCTGGGATTGTTCACCTGGAAAAGTGAAACTTCACAGTGATCTAACTGCAGCCTGAAGGGAGCCACAGGAAAGGTGGAATGGGACTGGAGTGACAGGATGGGGGGAATGTGTTCAGACTGAAAGGGAGCAGGGTTAGACGGGATTTAGGGAAGGAATAGTGAGTGAGAGCAGCTGGGGCTGCCCCTGGATCGCTGGCAGTGCCAAGGCCAGGCTGGACACCGGGGCTGGGAGCAGCCTGGGGCAGTGGCAGGTGGCAGGGCGGGGTGAGAGGGGCTGTGAGTCCCTGCTGGGCTCCCTGGGGCTGTGCTGTCCTTGACCCCCGGGCAGTCGATGACATGAGCTGCCGCATCGACGACCTGGAGCGCAACATCGCCGACCTCATGATGCAGGCGGGCGTGGAGGAGCTCGAGGGGGAGAACAAGACCCCAGCCTCCAACAAGGGCTAAAGTAAATGGCTGCTTGGCCTTGGGACAAACCCCTGGGCCTTGGGAGGTACTGGCTGTGACACAGAGGGAGTTCCTCCTTGGTTTGGGAGTTGTGCAGGGTGGAGTTGTATAGAGAGGTAATTGTGCTGGAGAGAGAGAGAGAGAGTGTGGCCAGGGAAGGGAACAGAGCACCAGGAGCTGCTGGGAGGGCTCAGCCTGGAGAAAAGGAGGCTCAAGAAGCTCTTCTGGCTCTGCACAACTCCTGACAGGAGGGGACAGCCAGGGGGTTGGGCTCTCCTCCCAGGGAACAGGGACCGGAGGAGAGGGAACGGCCTCAGGCTGGGCCAGGGCAGGCTCAGGGTGGACATCAGGAGGGATTTCCCCATGGAAAGGGTGCTCAGGCTTTGGAACAGACTGCCCAGGGGGAGCCCCAGGGGCTGCTGAGCAGTGACTGTCTCTCAGCTGTAAATTCCTCCTGCATGTCATTTGGGAGCTTGCAGAGAGCAGTGTCTCCCTGACAGCTGCCAAGCTGCAGGTCCTGGCTGTGTGGGAGGGCACTCAGGCATGAGGCAATCCATGTCCCAGGGCAGTGCTCCCTGGAGAAATGCAATTTACCTTGCAGTAAATCTCTATTATATTATATGTTCTTACATTAAGAACAAACATACGTTCTTTTATGTTCTCTATTATATTGCATGTTCTTATTCCTGATTGCTAACTTGCCCCTGTATTAGTAGGCCTGTGTTAGGAACAGATATATTCTTGCTTGTTAAGGTATCTATTTCTGTGTTACCTTGTTAAAAATACAAATTACCTGTTACTTATGGTCCCTATTTGTTTTGTTACAAATTACCTATGTTTCCTATTTCTGTGTTACCTTGTTAAAAATACAAATTGTATCTGGCTTCATTGCCCTCAGCGTCATTTCCATTAGCCTGAACCCCACAAATGAAAATCTCTGATGAGCCTGGTTCTCTTTATTCTCAGTAATCTCCTTTCTTATTATTTTTTCCCCCAGCAGGTTGCCAACAACTCAAGATAAGTCGTGGAAGATGACTTTTTCTTTTTTTTTTCCTACAAATCCTTGGAATTAAAGAATGGCTTTTTGCAACTCTAGTGTGTGAAAGCATTTTTATATTGTTACAGAGCTTGCATTCCTAATGTACATTGTATAGTTGGGGTAGGGTAGTTTCTATTTGATTTGTGTACTGTAATATCACTTTTTGAATTCTTGTTACGAGGATCACTTGGTTGTGTTATTAAAACACAGATCTTATGGATCTCAACTCCTGGGTGTATTTTTTTGTGGAGTCACTTTTTTCTCTTTCCTGTACTTTTCTAGATGTTTCATGTTTGATAGCTCGGTATTTAGTGGCTCCCACCAGATGGGAATCTTGCCTTGTCCTACGTGAGTTTGTGGAGTGAAGCACAAGATTGAAACTTAATTAATTGCATTAATTGTAGCTCTGAGCATCAGGCACTCACTAGTTGAGGATTGTGTTGTCTTTCATCCGTGTAATAAAGGTGATTTTTGGAAACAAGAGACACTGAACATCAAAACCATCTCTCCTACTGCTGGTGTTACCCGAGCTGTGTGCTCCTGGAGCATTAACCAGAAATGCAGATTGACCACGAGAGACATCTTAGCAACCACTGCCACCCCAAGCTGTGACACCTGGGCAGACAAGGAACTGTTCACTGAACCATCTCACTGTGGGACTGAAGGTTTTTGGCACTGTCCTTTGGCACTACCTTTGATCAATAACTGGGGTTGAAGGGGACTGGGATTGTAGGAGTGTCTGTGTGGGGTTTTCAGTGGGAATCACTGCCTCGTTGGACACAGCAGTTTGCTAGCAAAGCAGTGATACAGGAGGAACAAAAAAGGAGAGAATTCAGGTAGATTTTTAAAGCCTTGCTTCTTTCGGAATAACAACTTCAAAATACTTGATTTAGTGAAGTGTTTGCTTTTCTGATCATAGCCACATCTTTGGAGTATGTATTTATTACATCTTGCCCATGGAAGGTGTGTTTGGGAGAGTCTGTACTGTGTCACTTGTGAAGAAAAATGACCAATGTCAGCTGTTCCTGACAATCATTGCAGTGCTCCTCCAGCTCCAAATGCACATTTCAGCAAGCACTAGTGGCAGGCAGCAGTTGCAGGTGGACCACACTGAAACTGCTCCTTAAATGCCACCAAATTAGCACTTGAGTGCTGTGAAGGCAATATGACAGGTCATTTTTCCAAACTCACTGTAATAAAAGCTCATAATAACGGGGGAATTTTGTGAACATGAGAAATGTATCAATATATACTTGTAATACCAGCCTTAGGTCCTTTGTAATGTCATTTCAGAAAAAAAAATCTAATAAACAGTTATGTGGTAACAAACAGTCAGGTCATGTGTGTTAAAGCACAATCTAGCACAAGTAGAAAATTGTGTGGGATGTTTTATTTAGTTGTAAGTTATAAAAAGACTTTAGCACAGCTGCTGGTCACAGGATACAGTCTAAAAATCCAGGTGTGCTCTCTATAATAAAAAGGTGATTGTGCAGGCAATCTTTAACAGCAGTGCTGGTTTTGAATGCTGGAATGAATTAAGACCTGAGAACTGAGAAATAAGTAAAATATCACAGGAGCTGTGTGGCCTGTATATTTTGCACTGGGCAACTCAAATAAATTTAACATTGCTATTTCATCTCTTCTGGTGTCTTAATTCCTGTCTTTATAGCAGGAATGTTACTCTGGACAGAGGAGCAGCGTTCTAATAAATGCATGTTTTAAACACTTCTGCCTACTGATAAACTGATAAAATCCAGAATTGTGATATCCTTAAGAGGATTTTTCATTTAATCTCTGCCCTAAAGACAATGTACAGTAAATAAGACTGCACTCACAGCTTTCAGCCAAGAGCATCTGGTGCAGGCACTAAATGAGGCTGGAGAGAGCCAGTGACACAGTGACCTGTGACAGTCACCCCCTGCAGGAGCCAGCTTTGGAGCCTCCCTTCCCACAGGGTGAGCCCAGCTCCCTCAGGGCCAGGCAGGTTTCACTGCTGCTGTGGGACAGAGGAATTGTTGGACTCCATCCTGCCCCTCTGGCACTCTGGTTTTGGCAGGGAGCCTGTGTGCCAGCTGATGTTTCCTGTCCTCCTCCAGATTTACTCTCAATACCCCCAGGAAAAACCCCTTGGTTCCTTTCCTTGATGCCTTGTTCAGGCTGACCTAGAACAGAGACTAGACAGTGTTAAAGAATAAAGCAGGGATTTATTAAAAGGATTTCCTCCATGGATCCACCTTGGGCAGCACAAGAGCCCAGCCAGGGCTGCACCCAAGATGAACCAAAATGGTCCCAAAATGCAGCCCGGGCACGGGCTCTGTCACTGGGATCAGTTCTGCTCCATTTGCACCTTGGAGTTCATTGTCCAATTCCAGCTTTAGCTTCTGCACTCCCATCCTGCTTGTTTTTCTCTCTCCAGCCCACGTTGTTTGTGCTCTTGGGCTGAGATTTGGATCATTTGTCCTTGGTCCCCAGCTGGAGCAGGAATTGTTTTGTCTCCCTGCTCTGTGCAGAGAGCTCAGCATCCCCTGATATGAAGCTCAGGAGTGCACACTAAAGCAGCACAGAACCTGAAAAATAGAAAAGCTAAAACCTGAGGCCTCACCCTCAGGTGGCTGAGCCACAGGGAGTTGTTTTGCCAGAGGTTCTTATGGAAATTAGTTGTCACCTTCCTGTCCTCCAAACCCTGGGCAAGTGCTGGAGTCACTCCCTGGCTCTTCCTCCAGACCTCAAAGCTCATGGAATTCAGTCCTTCACACTGTAAATACATCTGGCATTGCCTTCCCAAGGGAAATAATGTCAATTCTATAGTTTGGCTAGGAAACCACAGCCAGACACTGTCTAGCATTTCTCTAGAGGTTTCACCTGAGTCTGCAGTGCTCCTGGAGGTGTCCACATGGAATTATTTAACAAAATGCTTTTCTTTTCCCAACTTTCTAGCAGATAGTGCCTTCTAGTGGCACAGTCACTGTGAGGAGCAGTGTTGCTCAGATTAATCACTCAGTTACCTTTAGTGTGGGGTCAGATGCTCAGATTAATTACTCAGTTACCTTTAGTGTGGGATCAGATGCTGGGGCTGTAAGGAGGCACAGGCTGCTGACCCGTGGGGGTTGCACAAGGCACTGAGTGTTGTTTGCAATTCAGAAAATGAAGAGGATGCACAAATCACTTCCTGGGCTTTAAGCCTTGCTGTTTTGAAAAGACTTAATTCTTGCTGAGATATTTTTTTCTCACTCTGATGTAGAGTTAACAAAATTAAATTCGGATAATAAAGAATTAGAGTAGATACTTTACCTCTTATAAACATTCTGAAATCAGAAAGGTTAACCAGGAATTGTCTCTCTGAAAAATGTGCATGTGATAATAGAATGTGCTCTTTTACGTTGTTTTGCTACAGACCTGACATTTTTATTTATGAAGATCTTGTAGTTAGATACAAATATAAAAGTTTCTCCAGTTCACAGAGCTGTGCAATTGCTCAGAGGTTCAATCCTGTTGGAATGAACAGCTGGAGAAGTGATGGAGTTCATTTCTCCAGGACCGCAGGTGTGCATGTGACAAGTGTGGCTGACTTTTGTGTCCAAAGGCAGGATCTCATCCTCCTCTCTGAATTCCCCTGGGAGCTTGGGACACAGCCTGCTCAGCAGAGGTGTCCCTCTGTGTGCAGCACAGCCTGCTGTCACACGTGCTGTCAGGGGGAAGATGTTGGCCCAAATGCCATCTCGTGGCACAGGAATATCCTCACCCCAGCTGGATTGTGTCTGGTGTCCTGCCAGCTGCCACCTCCAGCTCCCAGTATTCCACCTGCAGAGCTCCTCCACTTTCACTTTTTCCTCCTCAGGCCAAATCCTTCATCTCTGAGAAGATGAATTTCCCAACAAATGAAACTTTCTGATTTCACTTATTTCCCTTACAGAAGTGTTTTCTTTTGAGGACCAGCTCCCTGTCTCTTTGGTTCCTGGAGGGGAGGGTGAGGTGAATGGCTGAAGGAGTGGGGAAGACAAACCCATCACCTTTTCCTGTTTCTCCACAGTCCCTTTGTGTCCCGGAGCTCTTCCCTCTGAGGCCCAGAGCAGCAGAAGAGTCAGTCACAGAATCCCAGCGTGGTTTGGGTTGAAGGGACCTTAAAGCTCATCCTATTCCATCCCTGCCATAGGCAGGGACACCTTCCACTACCCCAGGGTGCTCCAAGCCCCATCCAACCTGGCCTTGAAGATTCTTGTTCTTCCAAACATGAAATTTATGGAGCCCTGTGTTCTTCCAGAGCACCAAAACAACAAACCAAATGGAAATTTCTACTGTCTTTACACATTTGTAGCCTCATCAATCCAGAGTGTTTTAGAAAATCCTGCTCCACCCCCTTGAAAGCACTGAACAGAGTCACTGCTTCACACATCACACAAAATTAAAAACAAGTTTATTGAACCCGAGGTGTATTTAAAAACCAGGAGGCTTTTCATGCCGTAAGTTATTTTAAAACATCTTTGAACTACTCTGCAGGCTGAAGTTAAACAATTAAAATGCATAATCACATTTAAAAAGCAGCACCAAAAATGTAAGTCATTTTGTCACAGAGGCTGCTCCAGCGTGGTTTGATTATTTAATGTTATGCTCCAAAACCAATTTATACCCTATACCCTTGATCTCTGTTTCAATTTCAGGATGTTAATGCATGCACCACTGCTGTATTAGCTGATAGGGCAGAACAAATACTTCAGAAAAAAGTCATGATTAGAATTTGAAATCTCTCTCAGCCATGTTTAATCCCCAAACGTTCTCACCTCGCTGCCTTTCCCTGCTGCTTTTGCCCACTGGAGCCCCGTGTGTTATACCTGGAAAAATGATTATTTAACATCAGTGCCAGATGAATGCAGAGCTCTACGGGGAGGATGAAGGTGCCATGACTGTTAAAAGTTGTCAGGTATCAATTAAATCTCTTCCAGCTGATCTGTCAGCAGCAGCCTGTGCGTGTGGGCAGGGAGAGCCACCTCCATGCCACAGAAATCCCGGGGTCACACAGCTGAGGCTGCCAGGGATTTCTGCTCATTCTCCTCTTTTCCTCTTCGTCTGGCTGTGCCCAGCCCTGGGATGAGCAGGAATCAGGGATGGGGTCACTGGTGCAGGGTTTGCAGCCCTGACACAGCCCTGGGCTCTGTTCTTCCCCTGGATAAACACGGAGCACTCAGGGTGAATGGTTCTGCATTCCCAGCACTGGCAGGGGAAGGAGGGAATTTCATGGGGAGCTTTGTTTGTAGGGATTTAGCTGGCAGGCAATGCCAGCACAGGGGCTGCCATGCCTGTGTCATTAATGCTTCATTAATTGCCTGTGCAAAGCCCATAAAGTGATTCATTACCTTTTCCTGTCCCAGACACTTTGTGTATAAACACAGCCTGACATTGAAATCTGCATTCCCAAGCATGCCAGACTGAGCCCTTGCCTACCAGAGGGATGGAGCACATACCTGTGCTGTTTGCAGGGATGGAGCACACACCTGTGCTGTTTGCAGGGATGGGGCACACACCTGTGCTGTTTGCAGGGCTATGGCACACACCTGTGCTGTTTGCAGCAGCCACAGGGGGAACTGCTCCTGTCCTTCCCAAATTCCCTCACAGGGATATTTCTGGCAGTCTCAGGGAGATGGGGCAGTGAATCCCTGCTCACATCCCAGCTGGATTAGACACAAATCTTTCCCCTTTCAAATGAACATAGGTGGAGTTCAGTGCCAGCCACCCACGGGGCAGTGCCCATTTCAGGTGGCACAGGGACCTGCACTGAACTGGGATTTACAGAGAAGGCAGAAGTGATGTGTGAGCTTCACAGTGGCACAACAGCAAGCTTTCCTGTGTCTGCAGCTGTCTCAAAAACCCTGCTGGATAATGGAGGCAGCTTTGCCAGGAACTAAGTGAGCAGTTATTTTCACTGCGACCTCCAAATTCACTCTTAAAGACTGCCTGGTGTTTATGTAATGAGTCTTCACTCTTAGGGCAGAAAGCTTTCATTTTTGGTGTCAGTTAGTCTTTTTCTTACTGATTTACAGCTTGTCTCAGAAAAGGGTGGAAATTTCTCCCTACAGCAACCTCTCAAAACCCACAGAAACAAGCGGAGAGCAACACCTGTGCATTTTCCAATGAGCTTTGCTGAGCAAAGGGACTGTGAGATTTTGCAAAAGTTCTGCAGTTTCTCCTGCACAAGATGGGAAGGGGTGGCAAAAGTAGAGAGCTGTCCTTCAAGTGGCCTTGCCTAAGCAAAATGAACAGCTTGAGTGCCTGTCATTAGCAGGCAGAACCCCAGTGCAGGAGGCACATGGCTTGAAACCCTGAGAATTCTGCATGATTACAGCTAAGCAACTCCTCAAACATCAAGCAGAAAGTTTTCCTGAGGGAATTTATCTAGGAAAAAAAATGTTTACACTAAGGTAAGCATGCATTAACTGAGCCTGAGCAGAAAAAAATATTGTTGTTTGGAGATAAACAGAGTTTCAGCTCTGGGAGGGAGGAAGGATTGAGGGCACACGGCCTCGCTGCAAGGGCTGGGATGATAAATGCTGCACCCCAGGCTACTGCAAACAGTATCTGCAGCTCCAAGTGAAGGGTGAACAAGCACTCAAAGCACAACAGAAATGTATAATTACTGGCAATTTGTTTAAAGATGGAAAAGGCTGTGGCCACACAACGCCAGCTGACTCAAAAACTGATTGTTTTTGGTATGTGGGCAGTTGGGAGCCATGTGACAGCCACAAACTCACCATAGCAGGGGTTTTCTAGCTTTGTTTGCTCTAATTCTATCTTTAGAATAATAGAAAGAAAACCAGAAAGTACCTGGAGAAGCCAGCTGCCCCTCAGTGTGCTCCAAGGAGTAACTCTGCCATGAGGTCAGACAGGTTTAGTTGAACTCTCACAGATGCTCAGTCACAGAAATCCCAGAGGGTTTGTGATCCTGGAGCACTCCAGCCTGACCACCCCCAAGGCTGATGCTTACTCTGTGATTCTTCAGGCTTTAGATGCTGCCTGCCAAGGTCAAAGACCAGGAACAGTGAGAAGAGGTCAAGCAGATCAACTTTTTTATTGTAAAAATGGCTCTTGTGCTTTGTAGGAGATCCTACAGGTTAAACTTCATCACAAACTAAACACACTCAGTGCAATTCCCCAGAATTGTTGTACAAATGTCACTAGAAATTTTTATTTAACAAAGGAATTTGGATCCATGACTACAAATCCTTTGATCTTCACCCAAGTATCTCTTGCTATGTGAACACCAGTCCATCTTACTCATTACCACATTAAATCCTCCCCCCATGGTGATGTGATCTGATTTGGTTCCCACTGTGCCCCACTGCCTACAACTGAATTGTCAACTGAGTGGCAAAAACCTTGCCAACACAGAAGAGATTTCCATAGGTTCAGGAGCAGAAATATGGTTTTTTTTTTTCCTGAGCAGACTGGTGCTACATTTCTATTACAGGAGCTTAACAGAGCTGAAGCTTCAGAATGAAATTAGTCCAGATTTTTGGGAGTAAGCTTAAAGCACACGAATCTTCTCCTTTAGCCATTGCTGTGATTTTACCACTTTTCAGGTGTAGCTGCTGGAACTGATTCTCTTCTGAAGGGACCACATGGGCCAGACCAACCTAACCTTGAATTTTGGAACAAAACAGCCAAAATTCTTCTTCTTTACAGCCTTTTAGCAAGATACTTCCACAGCCTACAAATGTGCAGTTGCTCCACTGGATCAGAGCCTCCACTCCGTTGATTTTCCCTGTTCCAAGGAGCAGGCACGGATTTATTGCCTGAAGGGCAGAAGTTGAGCAGCACTGAAGCCTTTGGAACCATCAGTGCCAGAGCCCATGGGACAGAAACCTCCTAGGGCACACGAGCAGAGCAAATCTCACCCATTTCTGCTGTGGATGACAGGTGTGCACAGCCTTTAAAAATGCCCAGGACAGCAGTGTTTCATTAATCAGCTGTAGAAAACCTCAGTGTTTGTTTGAGTTTAGCATCACTCTGCATTTGCTGTGGGATTTTGGCCCACCGAGCAGATTCTGTGTTCCCCTCCTCTCTCAGAACAGCTGAGATCCCTGTGTGTTTGTAAAGGGGAACTTTCACAGCCACAATATCTGCAATAATCACTCACAAACCACTCAGAGCTCAAGACCCATGCACCTGCAGAACAGCCCAAAACCTGATGGAAATATCTGTGCCTTGGATAAAGATCTGGCATCTTCTATGAACCCTGTCAAGCAGCCTTCAAAATGACACAAAACCATCGAGGAGAGAGGTGGGAATAATGCGATTCCTAAACTGGCTGTGTGGCTGTTGTGTTGCTGTCCATTATTTATTGTCAGTGTGCTCAGCACCAGACAGAGCCCACGGGAGGGCTCAGGGAGTGCTGTCTTCGACCAGCCAGCACGAGGAGAAATCGATGAATGCACCTGATCCCTCCCTTTTCCAGGCAGGTCCCACAGCCGGGCTGAGTCGGGGCTGTAGATGGCACTGTCCCCTCTGCAATGAAGGCAGCTCGGTGCTCGGGGAGCTCTGGAATGAAGCACAGCCGAGATCCCTGCTCCTGCTGCTCATGAGATGCTGAGATCCCTGATCCTGGTGTTCATGAAATGCCCAGATCCCTGCTCCTGGTGTTCATGAGGTGCTCAGATCCCTTCTCCTGGTGTTCATGAAATGCCCAGATCCCTGCTCCTGCTGCTCATGAGATGCTGAGATCCCTGATCCTGGTGTTCATGAGATGCCCAGATCCCTGCTCCTGGTGTTCATGAGGTGCTCAGATCCCTTCTCCTGGTGTTCATGAAATGCCCAGATCCCTGCTCCTGCTGCTCATGAGATGCTGAGATCCCTGATCCTGGTGTTCATGAGATGCCCAGATCCCTGCTCTGCTGCTCATGAGATGCTGAGATCCCTGCTCCTGGTGTTCATGAAATGCCCAGATCCCTGCTCCTGCTGCTCATGAGATGCTGAGATCCCTGATCCTGGTGTTCATGAGATGCCCAGATCCCTGCTCTGCTGCTCATGAGATGCTGAGATCCCTGCTCCTGGTGTTCATGAAATGCCCAGATCCCTGCTCCTGCTGCTCATGAGATGCTGAGATCCCTGATCCTGGTGTTCATGAGATGCCCAGATCCCTGCTCTGCTGCTCATGAGATGCTGAGATCCCTGCTCCTGGTGTTCATGAAATGCCCAGATCCCTGCTCCTGCTGCTCATGAGATGCTGAGATCCCTGATCCTGGTGTTCATGAGATGCCCAGATCCCTGCTCTGCTGCTCATGAGATGCTGAGATCCCTGCTCCTGGTGTTCATGAGATGCTCAGAACCCTGCTCTGCTGCTCATGAGGTGCTCAGATCCCTGCTCCTGGTGCTCAGATCTGCTCCTGGTGTTCATTAGGTGCTGAGATCCCTGATCCTGGTGTTCATGAAATGCTCAGATCCCTGCTCCTAGTGCTCACACCCCTGCTCCTGGTGTTCATTAGGTGCTCAGATCTGCCCCTGGTGCTCATTAGGCGCTCAGATCCCTGCTCCTGGTGCTCAGATCTGCTCCTGATATTCATTAAGTGCTCAGATCTCTGCTCCTGATGCTCATTAGGTTCTCAGATCTGCCCCTGGTGCTCATTAGGTTCTCAGATCTGCCCCTGGTGCTCATTAGGTTCTCAGATCTGCCCCTGATGCTCATTAGGTTCTCAGATCTGCCCCTGGTGCTCATTAGGTTCTCAGATCCCTGCTCCTGGTGCTCAGATCTGCCCCTGGTGCTCAGATCTGTTCCTGGTGCTCTCTAGGTGCTCAGAACCCCTGCAGTCAGTGTCTCTGATGGCCTCAGCAGATGGCAGGAGCCAGGGTGCCCTCCAGGCTCAACAGCCCAGCTGTGGGTTGGGTGTGGACAATCTGCCTCCCCAAGCCCCTGAGAAGTGGAAGCTGGGCAGTTCATTCCCTGAAGTCCCTGCTCCTGCCCGTGCCAGTCCCCAGCCCAGCAGTGGGCTGTCCTCCAGGCTGTGCTGGCTGATCTCTGCCTGTGTCAGGGTGACCCTCTGGGGGTGAGGTGACATCTCTCACATCCTCCTCGGGCTGTGGGGCCGTGCTTTGCAAATTACATCACTAAACAGATGGAGGCACAGCCCTTCAGTTTGTCCCAGCCAGTCTCGTCCTGCTGTGCCTGCCTTTTCCCAGCTTTCCTGGCTGAGGGCAGTGGCTCTGTGCCCTCAGTCTGAAAGAGGCAGACAGACACATTTCACTGGGGGCAGCCCTGTGGGTGTGCCCCGTGCTGCATTTGGGGTCAGACTGCAGCCAAAATCCCCCTGGTGTTAAACTGAGCAGGGTGGGATCCTCCGCAGCAGAGCTCCACGCCAGGACTAGGCTGAACATCAGCTGTGGATAAAGACAACAATCTGCAGGGATTTTACTCACTGTAGGTTTGGTGATTTAAGTATTAAATCAGTCAGAAGCTCAGCAATGAGATTGTGTTGGTGACCAAACGGGGAGCAGCATTTCTGGCCCACTTTGCCCTACAAAAATAGGCAGAGAATGTTTCGAGCTTCTTTCTGAGCAAATCAAGAATCTGTATCATCTTTTTGTTCCTCTGAAAAAAAAAATCCTTTTGTATTTTATTATCCCAGCACAAATCAAAACCAACTCACTTCCACAAGGCAGAATCAGAAGGGTGTGAGGGGATAAATCCTTTATTCTGGAGGGCTGGCACCATGAGTGAGGTGGGATGGATGGGTGTGTGGCTGATCTCCTCCTCCTCCTCCTCCTCCCAGCTCAGGTGACAGTTTGGAATATTAAAGACCCATAACTCTGGGGTGGTGAGACAGGGAATGCACAGAAGAAAGCCACAGATCACACTGTTATCTCACTTTTGGATGATAACAGCCTTCTGCCTTCCTGTATTCACCAGAATTTCAAACTTTGTCTTGACGAACACGGGATGAGTCCAATTTCTGATTACAGTGCAAGTCAAATTTATGTTGTGCTTTTTTACCTGCACTGCCTCCTAACAGAATAAGTGATCAAGAGGGATCATGTTCCACCCATCATGCTGCTCCTGTTTTTCCAAGCAAAGCCAGGAAAGAACGGCAGAGTCAATGTTCTTCTGCTGAGAATTCACCCCTGTCCCTCAGGGCTTTGGGATTTTACACACAAAAAAAAGCAAGCCTCCACTTGAGTTTTGAATAGGGATTTTTCAAAGTGAGCTCAGCCTGCCATGATCCTTCTCATGACACTTTCCCTCTTTTTTTTTTTCCACATCAGCAACTTTCTAATAGCAACAGGGAAGAAAAGAAGAGCTCCATAAAACAGTATTAAAGAAGGAGGCTCATTGGTAACTAGAGGGGGAATGGAGATCAAGGAGCACTGGGTAAAGCCTGCTGCAATGCCTCCTTGGGACATTTCAAACACTTTTTTGAAATAACATTTCTGCCTTTCTGGAGCTAATTACACACGTGCCACACGCTGAGCAGAAGGCTAAATTAATTGGGAGAACAAAGGTCATTTGTTGTGGGTTGGCATGAGGCTGTGGATGCTTTTTCCCTCGTGACAGAGGCACTGATGACCTCTCCTGGCTTTGCCATGGACAAAAGGTGGGATACAGGAGCTGAATGTGCATCCCCACCTCCCTGAGCCAGCCTGGGTGCCTCTGAGGGTGGGTTTGCAGGTGGGGATCCCCTCTGCCTTCCCTTCCAGCCCCTCTCCATGGTCCCACCACCTGGCAGCAGATTGCTCCCATCAGAGCTGCCAAACCCAGCGTGGCAGCATCAATCAGCACAGCCACCAGGTTTGGGAGTGTTTGTGGGGCCACACTCACGTGCTGCCTGGCAGATTGATCATCTCCTTGGAGCTGCTTCTTCAACAGCAGCTGGAGGTTTTTTGGGGAGTGTTTGTGGGGCCACACTCACGTGCTGCCTGGCAGATTGATCATCTCCTTGGAGCTGCTTCTTCAACAGCAGCTGGAGGTTTTTAAACACCTTATTAAAGCAGAATGGAGCAGCAGCAGCTGGGGCATTTCAAAGATGAGTGGGCTTTATGCCAGCAAATGTAGGGCCTGCCAAAAAGCAGGTGGCAACTGTAGCTGCAGCTCTCTGCAAGAGTGCTGCCCTTCCTGCTGCATTTATTGATCTGGACAGGCAATACTGTGTGGGACAGGTATTGGATACTTATTTCCTTCTCCCAGCTTGTTAGAAGTTGCAAATATAAACCATGTGTTCTCAGGCTTCCAAAATGCCTGCTGAAATATGAAGTAAATCAGTAATTCCTTCTTCTGATCGGGTGGGGGGGAGTATAGTAAAAAAATCCTGCTGAACATTTGTAGAAAATCAATTTCTCTCAGGAACAAGAGAGCCTATACTGCCAAACCTGGATGCCTTTCAAAAAATATGTATTTCAGTTTGAGGTGTTAATGCTTTCATGTCAGAACACACACATGCAGTTGGTGTCTTTAAACACCATTTTATTCCCTCATGAGAAAGATTTAATTGGCCTTAAATAAGAAATCAGTGCTTTACACAGCACAGTCTACCACCCACGAATCCATGTCAGGAGTTTAAATTACAGGTAAAACTCTTGCTAATGAGCTAATGTTTTGCAACCTCCCCCCAGAAATATTTGAACTTCACCACTTTCCTGTCCAACAGGACAGGGTGTAGAGGGAACCACGGTGTTGGAGAGAGAGCAGAGCTGTTAGACAGAACTGTAGCCCTTCATTTCACTCCCAGCATTTCCCTCTAATTCTCTGTTTAACTTGGGGAAAGACACTTAACCTCTACTCGCCTGAGCTCACATGTCTGTAAAACAGCAGATAAGTCACCTAATGCACGGGGATGTTATGGAGATTAATTAACCAATGGCTGGAAAATGTCTCCAGATCCTTCTGTGAAAGGCATTATAAGGGCAAACGATAGCAGTAGAACCATATGCAAGAGGTTTTATCACTTGGCACGGGACGGGCTGGTTTTATTCTCCTCCCTCTGCAGCCTCACCGAGGTTTTTGCAGGGACCATTGCCTGAGACAGACTGGGAGAGAGCAGAGCACCATTACCTCCCGTCAAAGGACATGTTGGTTCAACCTGGAGAAAATTGTGTTTAGTTACTTGCTGAGCGTGCTCGCAGATCCCCCGTGAGATCAGAGCCCTGGCAGGCTGCACGCAGTCCTTGAGAGCAGCCCTCGAATCTGTGAGAGAGCTGCATCTGTTTGACACGAGGGATCAGTCTGAGCCAGTTTAATTGAGCTGCCAGATGTGCTCTGCAGGCTGCCTTCAGCAGGGCCAGCCCAGGTAGGGGCAGAGCAGGTGCTTGGCCTCGCTGGGGCTGCTGTGAGCACCCACCTGGCCACTTAGCCTGGCTAGTGCTGCCCAGAGAAGGGCTGGCATGGGCTGGAGTGCTGCCAGCAACCCCTCCCACCCCAAAATCAGCCTGCCAGCCCTGCCCTTGTTTTCAGTTGCCCTCGCAGTTCTCTGAGCCAAGCCAGACCTTGCATTAACCCCATTTTGCAGCACCCACAGTTGCTGCTCTTTGGTGATTGCCACACGAACGGGGAAAAGAAAAAGTTGGGGCAGAGCAAGTGAGGAAATGAATCTGCCCTTCAACAGCACCATCAGAAATAATTCCCAGAAATGATTCGTGCCTGGTGTCCCAATTCCCAGATCCAGCTGCTTCCTACCACGTTTCACTGGTCTGCCTTGGTCTGCCTGCTTTTCCATCAACACTTTCTTGTGTTATCTGATGGAGCCTTGACCCAGGAAACCAAATTCCATGATGTGCCCCTCTCCCCTGAGCTCTGCCTGCAGCTTGCCATGCTCCACTCCCCTCCACTTGCTACCTGCTTTAAAAGCCAATTTAAAGTAGAAAAGTATCTGTCACAAACATCTTGCTTTCAGCTGCAGCATGGCATGTTGCAGTAAGTTTTTCTATTAGGATAACTTTGTTTTAAAGCAGCTGTTTATCTTCCCGAGCTGGTCTGATTCAGTTTCCTCTTTGAGCAGCAGACCTGGAAGGGCAAGAGAATGGGAAGAAAGAAAGATTTGGTCACAATTTAGAGTCATTTGTTCCTGTCAGAATTTATATGAGCTAAATCTTAAGCCTGGACAAGCCTTAATAACTATCATATTTAAAGTTCAGCCTTACACGGAAAGACTGCACTGCCCAGAGGGATAACTAATAGAATAGAGAATAGTTCACCTTTCCTGTGCCCATTCGTACCCAATCCAGCAAGGACAGGCTGGGGCTGGCCTTTCAGAGGATACCTGACAGGAATTTAGCAGCCTGGAGCTAATCCCGCTGGACTGAAGTGCTGCTAATTGGGGTCCCCGCAGGATAAAGTCGCTGAGGAAGTCACTGCCAAAGTCAGAGAGCTGGCTGCACTGCCAGCCCTGTGCCACAGGCATGGCCAAGCTTTGCTCTCCCCTGACCCACCCAGAAAAAGCTGCTGCTCCTGCCTGCTTTGTCTTTGTGAGGTTTGCTTCTGGCAAATGAACACCACCGGGACAGGCAGGTGAAGCGAGGAAAAGCAGAAAGTGTGGGCAGGCAGGTTTGGTGTGGAGCGAGGGGCACAGGGGGTGGTGAAGGCAAGAAACAGAGCCAAAGGTTCTCCACTGAGGTGTCAGAAATGGAAACAGCCTCACCAGAAACTCAGGGATGGCTTTAGCGTGTTCTCACCACTGCAGACTGCTGGGAAATGAATGGTGCCAGAGCAAAGCAATAAGTGACAATTATTGCTTTTATAATTATGACCTTTTCAGAAATTGGCCAGAAACAAACAAGTGTCTCCCATTTCCAGCTTCTCTTAAGTTCAGAGCTTCCCTGCTCGAGATGACAACATGTTCTTGTCCCACAGCAGAGGGGAGCTAACACAGGCAGAAAACCTTGAAATATTTGTTTTATAGCCAGTGCTTTCTTAGGGGAAGCTCCCTGAGCTGCTCCCTGCTGCTGTGAGAGTTACAATGCAGAGCCATGGACAGCACTGCTGAGAAATCCCCCTTGCCAAGGTTTCTGACCTTAAAGCAGCATTCAGAGCTGGCCTGTTGAGCAGTAACCTGTTTCTTGTGGGGGGCTCAGTCACACAAGGTCTCCACAGCAGCAGCAGCATTCCCTGTGGAACCCAATGGAAGAGGCAGCTGGTGCAGACAGGTGAATTTTGGAAGAGGCAGTTGGTACAGGCAGGTGATTTTTTCAATAACTCATTTTTGGAAGAGGCAGCTGGTGCAGCCAGGTGATTTTTGGAAGAGGTAGCTGGTACAGGCAGGTGGTTTTGGAAGAGGCAATTGGTACAAACAGGTGATTTTGGAAGAGGCAGTTGGTACAGGCAGGTGATTTTTTCAATAACTCATTTTTGGAAGAGGCAGTTGGTGCAGCCACGTGAATTTTGGAAGAGGCAACTGGCAAAACCAGGTGATTTTTGGAAGAGGCAGCTGGTACAAACAGGTGAATTTTGCAAGAGGCAATTGGTACAAAAGGTGATTTTTTCAATAAGAGGGGGAGGTAGAGTGTAAAAGAGGAAAAGAAGAGGGGAAAACCAGGTAGTTAGGAAGGAATAAGTAGTTGACAGGAGTAAGTTCGTTTGAGCAACAGCCTCGGTGGGAGCTGGATGAATGCTAATGGGCTTGAATTATTCATGTATTCTTCTGGAGTGGAGAGGTTCAGACCAATGGCCTTCCGTGGTAGCTCTCAGGAGCAAGAAACCTCATTAAAAACAAGATCTGAGAGAGGCTGGTGAGAAAACAAGAGGACGAGGAATCTCCCAGAGCAGCTGTGCTAGAGAAGACACATTCCTCCAGCCCTGGGAGCTGAGAGCTTTCCCCAGCAGGAAAGCTGGTTCGGCAGAAGGACAAGCACAGAGCAAGGTCTGGCACGGTGCAGACAGCCTTTAACCCCTGTGTGCCCGTGTGCCCAGGTGGATCCTGGCAGCAGCAGCTCCCACAGCTCCCTCCCTGCTCCACAGGGACACAGCAAGAGCTGCACTGTGACTTCTGTTGGTGGCCAGAGCCCTCCACTGCCAGCCCAAACCCAGGGCAGGCTGTCACTCACACAAACCCTGCCCCACTTTATGATCTGCTGATTGAAACCATTACTCCATGAGACCCTTCTTGAATTTCCCCAAACTCCCTTCAGGTGGAAGCTGGGACCCTTTGAGGAGCTTTAATCTTTGATGTGCTCACTGCCCACAGTGCAGAATCTGTCTGCATGAAAGGCAACACAGAGGGAAAGAATAATTCTTTATTTAAAAAAAATCACTTTCATACTGTTCTAAATTCTCTGAGTTGATGCTGGAGCCAATTTACAACTGCTAGCACCAGGTTTGCATGGAAGAGAGAAGGGAACAGCTCTAAAATTAGAAGACTAAATCATCTCGGGTTTAAAAGCATCACAAATGCTGCTCCTGTAAACACTCTCATCAAGGGGAACACATGCACTTTTGCCACAGAATTGCACAGTTAGAAATAACATGAGAGAAGCAGCAGATCTGTAAGGACAGAGGTCACTCATGGCCCTTCATCCTCCTTGAGCCTCCAGGGACAGCTCCTCAAAGACAGACAAAGTCCCTGTCATAATTTCATTTCCTGAGGCCTCCAGGCTGTGTGACATCCAGACAAAATCCTTGCTTTTCCTCTCTTTTACCAGTAACTCCATATCTCTCCAAATCCTTGGCACCCTGAAGAAAAACAAATCGGGAAAGATATTTCAGGGTGGCAAAACAAAAGGGGTTAAAACACCCTCAATATTCACACACTTCAGGGGTCTGGTGTAGGCTAAATCTGCCTCCAAACATCTCTAGGGCTTCTGGGATGTTCAGGATCCAAATATGAATTCAAGTAACTCGTATCTCTTTAAACTGAAATATATTTTAGCCATTATGAAACTGAGGTGCTGCTCTTGCAATGATCCCAGCCCAAATCCTGCTCAACCTTCAGAGCCAAACGTTGCCAGTTGGAATTATCTTCTTTTTTTTCACACTTACATGTAGTGTTGAGTAGGGGATGAGTGAACAGAGGCATATCAGGAGGTTTTGCAGGAAATTTATCCTGCAGCTTCAATGTCTCTAAAGGACATTTGCTAAAATTAACCAAAACATCACAATTTTAAACTTCAGCTCGTGGCTTTCACACAGGTCTAGGATCAGCACGGAGCTGCCAGAGGGTGTCACACTGAGCTGCAGCACAGAGACCAGGCTGGACTGGCTTAAAAAGCAATGAAGAAAAGCCCTGTGTCTGCTGTAAATAACAGATTTGCAACTCGTGCAGCACATCCACACGTGGACCTGTTCTTCCAATCAAACCCGAATCTCTGCTGCAATCAAAGGATGTCGAGCAGCACATTATGCAGCTTAAAAATAGACCCAGAAGCTGGTTGTAGCAGTTAGTGTAACTTTAATCTGCAAGGAACTTTTTTACACAGGCATAAATACTGCCTGTCAAGAGCACAATGCAAATCCTGTCTCAGGAACCTGAGCATTTGGATCCCTTTTGAATACATGACCTCATTTACAGCGTGTAAGACCCAAAGCGGGTCCTGCTGAACAATGTTTTCCATGTTCCACTTGAGCACTATTCTTCCAGGCTTGTGGTAGTGAAATATTGGTTTATCGAGGGAAAAAAAGAGAAAAAAAAAGGATGGATGCATTACATTTTCATTGACTTTATTCAGAAACATGGTGGATGCAGTTTTAGGAAGAGGGAGATGGAAGCTTTGAAAAAAATCACTTTGGAAAGCCTTCAGTGGGCATTTTCTAACGAGATTCATGTGATAAAATCTTGTAATTCTGTCTCTGTGGCTGTGTCAGTCAGAGAAATAGGGAGTGATAACTGCAGCACTGGAGGTCTCCAAGTGTTTCCAAAAGGAATTCTCTATTTTATCTCTTCCCATGCCATGATATGTGTTTGTAACAGTGCCCAAAGTCTTCCAAAAAGCCACCCCGAGGCTCTGCCATGCTAAATTCTCCAGTTTTACCTAAGAACACACATGCCTGGAAAGCTCAGACTTATTTAGCCTTGCTAGGACAATGTGCAGTGTCTATGCTGGGAACAGGAACACGAATAAATAAAGATTTCACTGGCATGAGAATGAGCTGAGCAACGTTTTGACACAGCAGCAAGGATTTGTAGCTGTGATGCCTTGAGAGGGCTGAGCTAGAACAGAGACTGGATAGAGTTAAAGCATAAATCAGGGATTTATTAAAAGGATTTCCTCAGTGGATCCACCTTGGGCAGCACAAGAGCCCAGCCAGGGCTGCACCCAAGATGAACCAAAATGGTCCCAAAATGCAGCCCGGGCACGGGCTCTGTCACTGGGATCAGTTCTGCTCCATTTGCACCTTGGAGTTCATTGTCCAATTCCAGCTTTAGCTTCTGCACTCCCATCCTGCTTGTTTTTCTCTCTGCAGCCCACGTTGTTTGTGCTCTTGGGCTGAGATTTGGATCATTTGTCCTTGGTCCCCAGCTAGAGCAGGAATTGTTTTGTCTCCCTGCTCTGTGCAGAGAGCTCAGCACCCCCTGATATGAAGCTCAGAAGTGCACACTAAAGCAGCACAGAACCTGAAAAATAGAAAAGTTAAAACCTGAGGCATCAGCTGAGTTTAGCAGAATCTACCCCAAATCTGAAACAGAGGCATCCTCAGGTGTTTGGTGTCTTGGACAGGAGAGGAACAGGAATCTATCAGATTTATCCCAGCAATTCCCTGCAGCATGGAGAGCCAGAAGATGGTGCTCTTGGGCAAAGCAAAAAGTCTGGACCAAAATAAAATAAAAAAAAAATAATAAAATAAAATAAATGTTCCCTCGGCTTTCACGGTGTAGCACAGTTTGTTCTTAATCTGCAGAGGATCCTGTGATGATCACAGCAGCAGAGAGGGAGGCAGGGGATGGAAATGGGGCTGTGCCACTGAGAAATGCCCCTCACCCCTTCGGGGCCATGCACACAAACCACAGAATAGCAAAAATAATAAATAGCTTTGCTTTTTTAGCTCCATCAAGATCTGTTCATATTGAAAGGATGACCTGGAGTCCTTTAAAAGCCAGAGCAGAAAATGTGGCAGAGATTGTGTGGGGAGGGGAAGTGGTCAAACAGGAAGAGCACCTCCAGAAATTCCCTGCCACCACAAGATTTTCCTGGGATGCTCTGGTACCATCACAATGCAAAAAAACCCCAGTGTTTTTTAAATGCATCTCTTAAATGAACAGTATTTTCTCTTGAGGATCTCCAAGTGTTTTACATAAGAAAATAAATATAATTATCACATGCCGGAGATTGAATTGAAATTCTTTTCCCTGCCAAGGAAATCTGTTTTCCTTCCCTTTTAAAAGAGCAAAACTGCTATTGTGCAGTGGAGATGAAGCCTTGGAGTAAGTGACTGTGCCTTGTTCCTAGATTTCCATGCAACATATGCAGGCTCCAGAAAGGAAACAAATAAATAAAAGAAATGTTTATGTAGATAAAATCTAAAAGCCTGACTCACAGGAGACCTGGCTGTGCTGGCATGGTGAAATTAAAAGCAGACAGAAGAGTTAATGGATATTAAGGTAAGTTCCCAATGCCTTCCAAGGCCGTAGACTGAGTCTGTGGTAAGGCATCTCTCCACTCAGCACTTTATTTTTATTAAAATTATAACCTTGTAGCTCAGGCCCAGACTGGAAGAAAAAGACTTCACCAAAAATAAATTAAGATCAGGCTCAGAAACCTCTATTCCCTGAAGCGAGAGTCAATTAGTTATAATCAATTAAATAAAATTAAGGAAAACAAAGTCACATGGGCTTGGGAAAGGGAAAAAATGATAAATGAACCACCACTGGAGCCACTTGGGGAAGAAATGTCACCATCAAGGAGAAAAAAATGGAAGCAATTAAAAAAGTTAAAGACTTTCCTTATTGCAGGGAGACGAGGGAGAGTGCCGGCCCCACAAGGTTTTCAAGAAGATTTTGGAATTAATTTATTTAATTTCATTTAATTTCCTGCCTTGCTGGCAGTCTGGGCAGCAGAGCAGCCAGAGCCCTGCCCTGCTTTGCCAAGGCAGGCAGTGCCAGCCCAGGTTTTGTCCCCAGCCCAAGGGTTCTGTCCCCATTTCAGTCTGGGAACAAGGCTGGAGCCCTCCCCAGGGTGAGCCTGGGGAAACGGGTGCCCAGAAACGGCTGCTGGGGTCCTGGCTGAGATGGAGACAATTCAGAGAATAAACACTCCACTTTCAGAAGGCTTCAAACTGGTTTTATTACAGCACGCATGCTTTTTGTGCATTCTCACAAAATTCCTGAGTTTACACTTTGCTCATTGGTCAGGAAAGACAAACAAAGTGCTCATTGGAACAGGCAGCTGCAGGTTTCTCTTATTTATCCTTCTCTCTTTCTTAGTTTCTATGTCAATGACCTTGGTAAAATCTCTTTCAGGGGTGAACCTGGATCCTCTTCTCAAACTTCTCCCTGGCTCACAGAAGTTGCTGAAAAACCTCTTCCGCAAGGTGGGACGCTGTGACTGCCCCTCCAGGTAAGAAAGAAAATATTTGGGATGATTCCGTGCAGATTACAGTAAAAACCAACCCAGGGAAAGCCCAAAACGCCCAGGACACAGGGCAGCGATGGCCCTGCAGGGTGTGGGTGGGAGTGCAGACACACCTGACGAGCCTGGTGTTGTTCCATCCCATCCCAGGGATGTTATTCCCTGGTGTTATTCCATCCCATCCCGACAGGGATGGAGCTCCCAGGACACGCTGCCAGCGAGGTGTTCAACCAGCAGCAGCCCCGGGGTGGCTCTCAAAGCAATGCCAGCAGCACAGAGCTCCATCCCCAGCCTGGGAATTGCTGGCACAGCAGCACTCCACACCCCCCTGGCTTCCACAGCCTTGTTAAACCCCCCCGGGAGCTTTGCTGGGCTCTGGCTGAGGGAATTTCAGCTGCAACATGCTCTCCTGAGCTCCCCTGCTTGGGGACAGACCCACGGGGCCAGGGGAGGGACAGAAAGCAGGCTGAAACATTTCCAAAGGTGAGGCAGAACCAGAAGCAGCTCTTTGGAAACCTTGCTTGTTTCCCCTGCCCCCTCCCGAGGAGGCATTTTTGGATTTGGGAATCTTTGGACAAAGCAAAAGGTAGAAAAAGAAAGCAGGTGTTGTATATTGAATTTTTCACCACAGCACGGTTCTACACCACCCTCAGGGCAGGAATCCTTCCAACCCCAGTTCCCATTGTACCAACCAGGCTCAGGCTCTCTCCCTCAGGTAATGGGGTGAGGGTCTCACCTCCACCCTCCCTCAGGTGAAATATCACTTCAGGAGTCCTGTGCTCTGTGCCCCAGATTTAATTTTCACAATATTTCCTAATCTCTCACTCACCACTCCACAAGTATCTCATTTTTTAAACTATTTGAGTAAATCAGTTCTTGGGGGAGCTCCTTTGATTTCAGTTAAGTTGCATCTTTCAGTTTCAAACTTGTCAACAAGTTCTGAGGAATAAACAGTTCTTCCACCAGAAATCCCCTGAGGCCATAATATTTCCTCTTGGCCCTTCTCAATGCAGTGACATTAATTATTATTAATAAAATAAGTTTTCTATGTTGTGTACTTTACCCTGCTCCTGTTGAGATCTCCAGGAACCAAACCACCACCACAGAAAGGTGGAAAAGCACTCCTGCAAATCCACAGACGGGCAAACAGTCACAGACACAAAGAGATTTGCCTGAGACAGTTGGACAAAGCTGGGAAATGAAGGGCTGCCCCTCGCCTCTCATGCAGTGCTTTATTCTTGGCATCAGTCTAATCTCCCTCAGCTTCAATAGCCTGGAAAGACAACATTTAGTGCCTGGGGTGGTGTCATCTCCTACAGCACTGCCCAGCTCAGAAAACAGGAGTTCCTGCCACAGACAAAGCAGGTTTCTGCTCTCAACAAGGACACTTGCCTCATTAATAAGTTTTAGTTTCACTAACTTTGAATTCTTTGAATTTTGTCTTTTATCCATGGTGTTGCGATACAAATTAAATCTGTTCCCAAACTCATGATGCCAAAGCACCAAACTCCTACATCTTTGAACTTTGTTGGGTAATTGGTATTCATCCTGAAAGAGAAAGACCACACAGGAAATATCCAGCATGAAATCCCAATCTATATTAAAAATATCACTGTAGACTCTTAAGATATGAATTTAGAACGGAACTGGCCTTTCCTCCATTTCTTTACCCAGAAATCCTGGGAGAAGTTGTCCAGAAGTACAAGATGGACTTGCTGGGAAGAGGAATCACAGATCACCATCACCTGCCTGTCACCTCTGCTTCCCCAAAGGGCTGTAAACACACCCAGCCTGCACTGGTGATAGCCCACTCTAAATGCAGGAACATGTCCTCTCTTCCTTCCCCCTCACTGATTTGTTTACAGGCATCTCTCACCTGCAAGAGATGGACAAACATTTCTAACTAAGTGGAAAGAGAGTGGAAAGATCCAACCTGACCAGAAAGCTGAAACGCAGAGCTCCCATTTTCCCTCTCTCCTCTGAGCCATCACATATCTGCTGTGAATTTGCTTCTATACACCTGCCTGAGCTTTCTAATTTATTTTTTTTTTATTTTCTGGAATATTTTGCTGCTTTCAGAATGGGAGGCACAGGGCTGTGCTTTGATCAGATCCCTCTGTCTCTGTTATCTCATGGTGAACATTAAGGACAGATGCAATGCAAATGCTTTCAAACATCAGCTGCCACTGCTGGGAATACCGAATCAGGTGACAAAACAGCTCTTGCTGGATTTTCACCCCTTTTCTATACCATCCCCTCACTTACTCACAGATCTATATCAAGACGCTTCAATTTAAAGATAAATCTCCACAATTTCTGCTACAATTATGCCCCCTCTTCCCCCAAATATGAGTTCTCATCACTCCATGCTGTATTTGTGCTCATTTCTAGCGTGCTGAAGTCTCTGCTGTCGAGGACTTTCAGCCAGGCCTGGTTCCAGCAGGGACAGGAAGATTTCAGCTTCCATCCCATCTGCCATGGCCTCTCCAACAGAAGGAGCACAGCCTTCCAGCAGGGCAGCAGATCCCAGAAGGAGCACATCCTTCCAGCAGGACAGCAGATCCCAGAAGGAGCACAGCCTTCCAGCAGAGCAGCAGATCTCAGAAGGAACACAGCCTTCCAGCAGGATGGAGAGCAGCAGCTCCCAGAAGGAGCACAGCCTTCCAGGGCAGCAGATCCCAGAAGGAGCACAGCCTTCCAGGACAGCAGCTCCCAGAAGGGGCACATCCTTCCAGCAGGACAGCAGATCCCAGAAGGGGCACATCCTTCCAGGACAGCAGATCCCAGAAGGAGCACAGCCTTCCAGCAGGGCAGCAGATCCCAGAAGGAGCACATCCTTCCAGCAGGACAGAGAGCAGCAGCTCCCAGACGTCCCACAGCCTTGAAGGCAGACAGATCCCAGAAGGAGCACAGCCTTCCAGGACAGCAGCTCCCAGAAGGGGCACAGCCTTCCAGCAGGGCAGCAGCTCCTAGAAGGGGCACATCCTTCCAGGACAGCAGATCCAGAAGGGGCACAGCCTTCCAGGACAGCAGATCCCAGAAGGAGCACATCCTTCCACCAGGATGCAGGACAGCAGCTCCCAGAAGGAGCACAGCCTTGCAGCAGAGCAGAAGACCCCAGAAAGAGCACAACCTTCCAGGAGAGCAGATCCCAGCAGGAGCACAGCCTTGCAGCAGGATGCAGGACATTTGCAGCAGCTCCAGCTCTGTCCTCGTGCCACCACGTGAGTTTTACCTGCAGTGAGTTTTGCCTGCCTTTAAAAGAGGAGAGGCACTGAGGGCTCTGCTTTTCCCTCAGTGGACACCTCTGAGTCCTTCTGAGCATTCTCAGCACGTGTGATGGAACTCAGTTATTGGAAGCTCAGGGGAGCTGAATTCTGCCTGAAATGCTGGCTTGGTTTATTCACTGGGAGCTCTTTTTCACCACTGACTTTGCAAAGGGTGAAGAGCTGGGCTGTGTCTCCAGGATGGGAGTGAGTTTATCTGCTCCACTGAGCTGAGCTGCCCACCCCCACTGCCCCCAGAGATGCAGGAGAGCTTCCAGGGAGCATCAGGCGCTCCCTGGGCATGGAATCATCACTTCTGGGCTCTCTTCCCTTTGCCACACCCAGCTTGAAGAAGACAGCTGAGGACATGTGAAGTCAGTTGAAGGATCCTACCCTTCCCTTTTAGAGCATCCAGCAAGGAGTTCACCCCTTCCTGCAGTGCTGAACGTGATCCTGGACACGGATGCTGCAGTAAGGCAGAAAAATAATAGAGAAAGGCTTCACAAAATCAGCCTGCTCTGCTAGAATCAGTGGCTGGCCTTGTCAAGCTGGCACTTTGCAAGTTCCCAGGTGAAAGCAATCCTGGTGTGAGCAGTTTGTGAACACAACAATCTATTCCTGGGTAAAAAACAACTTGCACCTGTAAAAAATTGGTTTTACATGTTAGATAGTTTTTATTTTTCTATCTCTCATGAACAACTTTTCCTGCACCTACACACCCAGAGTTTGAGTGACCAATCAATACAGAATAACAACTTTTACTGACCAATAAAGTAATTGGCAAGAAAGCTCCTGACCAACTGGAGTCCCACACGAGGTCTGTAACACTGGATAAAAAGGAGTTCTGTGAATAAAGAATGGGCTTTTCTCCACCATGAAGAGAATGGAGTCTGTGTGATTTATTCCCATAAGGAATACAGGATAAAGACCCATTTTTCCAAAGGACTGATGAGGTAAAACAGAAATCCACGTTCCTTGCCTGAGTTTGTCCCTGACTGTGCCTGTCACCCTGGGCAAGGCCCCTCATTCCCCTCAGCTGGGTGAGAGCCTCAAGTGCTTCCCAGAAGTGAAAGTAATAAGAGGAAAGAGCAGAGCCCAGTGTAAAATTAATGTCTGCAGCCAGCACTGAATCCCAGGAAAGAGGCAGGAGCAGCACAAGGCATCACTTACAGGTGCATTTTTTAAGAGGCAAAGGCTGTGATGCATCTTATCCCACCTGACAGCTATCCCAGACCCCGATGAAGTTACCCTGGGTTCCAGCACAGCACTCTTCCATAATTATGCAAATTACCCTGGTTCCAACCACTGGCTATATTTGCACAAATGACCCTGATTTTTCAGGAGCACTCCTCTTTTTCAACTGTAATTTCACGTGCACAATAAACTGTGGATTTCAGAGCAGCACTTTAAGCATCTAAATATCAGGCTGCACCTACAAATTGTTTGGACAGACGTTTTAATGCTGTAATTTGTTAGTGCAATTACTTAAGTGGGGAAGGCTGCGTGCAAGGAGGCAGTAAATAATTAAGACCACCAAAGTGGAGCCTAGGGCACCATTTTAAAATCTTTTATCTGATACCTAAATTTGGCAAGCAGAGGGGAAAAGATGCTCGAGGAGAACACACAGAGCCAATCAGCACACAAAATCTACTTTCACTTATTGCTGGAGATTATTTTTGAATGCTCTGATTCTAAAGTTATCAAAATTGGGCTATTGTAAGCAGCTGATGCTGCTTGGCTTTTCAGAGCCTCATCAAGGCTTTAAAAACACAGATGGCTGTTCTACAATAAAAAAAAGAATCTACCTGCAGTGGTGCATTTACAGCAGAACAATCAGGCAGTAACAAGAGCAGGAACAAGCCATATTTTCAATATGGGAATGCTACACCCATGGACTCCAGGGCTGGCAGTATAAACAGGTGCTATGCTGGAAATATAAAGCCTCATTAATGCATCATTTAAGAAAATGCCCCATTTTCTTATATTCCAGGACTCGTTACATCTTCCATAAAGATGGAAATGTCTCGTCTCAACTCTGCAGTGTGATCCGTCTCCAATCTCACAAATGGGCCTGACTACAGTGGTTGACACTTAAAATACCACACAAAAGAAATACTAAAAACCTTTATGTGTGTGATTAAGGCTACTCAGAATGCTCCATCTATAGCCCTGAAAATCAAAAGCTCCTCTCTGATTGCAAATGTTGCTCCAGCAGCCTTTGAACTCCACGGTGTTGTAGGAAAACCAAGAGACAGAAAGCCTTCAACAACCCCATGTTGCAGAAAACCCATTAAACACAACAAATTTCACCCTGTCAAATCAGTGGCTTACAGCTTTTTATTTTTATTATTTTTTTTTTTAGGCACAGTGTTTGTAGTGGGGAAAGTGTCCAAGCCAGCAGAGCATGGTGGAAAAAAACCTTAGAGAATCAGTGCAGGAGAAATCCTGGAGCCAAAGGAAAGGAGAAGCAGTGGGGTGGAGATAAAACCACTGCCTGCAAAGTCATTTCTTTGTGGCCAGCAGAGAAATCCCCTCAGAGGCAGTGAGACAACAGAGCTCTGTGTGCTCTACCAAGGGGATAAAGCAAGGCAGTGTGGAATGGACTGGAGCAGACTTCCAGCCCTGCACACAGAGGGAAGAGGTTGGCTGGGCTGCTCTGAGGCTGATGTACCCCACTAAAGTGAATGGCAGCTGGAAAACCTTGTTTTTTTCCTCTCTTCCTCAGGTTGCTGCTGAATTGCTTCTGGATTTCTCAGCTTGGACAGCTGGCACCCTGTAAAGCTGAAGGACTCAGGGTTTTGAGATGCCAACATCCCAAAGGATTCCAGATCTTTAAACAGGAATTTTCCCAGGAAGTCTTCACCCTCTGCAGTTTCCACAAAAAATTTATACCAGGATGAGCAGTAACCTTCTGTGAGTACATTTAGATTTCACAAGGTTTGGATTTAATTGTCTGGTAGAACATTCAGACTTTAATCCTGCTTCCTATGGAGCTGCAATACCTGAGCAGGATTTGTTTTTCAGTCTCCTCTTGCTTTGTCTTTCTACAGTCCCTTGGTGGGCTGAGCTCCACACAGCCCTGATGCATGACAAAATTGCAATTCTGTAAATTCTCACCATCCTCAGGTCTTTTTTCTCACCAAAATCAGAAGCAAATTTCCCCTGACTTCATGTAGGAGTTCCACAAAGGACAGTTTCAAATTCAGGGAAAGGCAGGAATGACCCAAGTGAGGAAATTGGAATATTTCAGAGATGAGTTCAAAACACAGAGCAAGAGCAGACACCAATTTGGCAAGAGAGTGTAAGATTCCTCTATAGAGGTAACAGTAGTAGAAATATGTCATATCTGCTTAAAAATGCTCTTTATCTTGTTATCCACAGGAACTGCTCCTCCATGAGCCTTCACAAATCTCTCACCTGCACTGCCTTGTGCACATTTTCTGGTGCCTGATAACAGAAGACAGCACAGAACCAATCCCAGGATGGTTTGGGTGGGAAGGGACCTTAAAAATCATCTCACTCCAATCCCCTGCCACGGGCAGGGGCACCTCCCACCACACCAGGCTGGTTTTCTTCTCCCTGCCTCCTTTTGCAGAAGTGCTAACACAAAATCTCCTTGGTGCCACTGTACCTTTATCAAGTTTCACTGAAAACAGCAAATAGAATCCAGAGTTGTTGGAGGAACAGAGAGACAGCCAATTCATAAATCTTGTTTCCTTACTAAACCAAGAGATAACATGTTGTATTAGATAAAAAAATGACAGCAGAACACAAGAGATTCACCTGTTGATGATGATGACTGATGATAACATGTATTTTAAGGAGTGCCTTCCAGTCAGTTTCCTTGAGGGAGCTGGTTATCATGGCTCAAAGTTAAAATGTTAAGCTGTGGTGTCCCAGTAATTTCTTAGAGAGCAGCTTCTAATTAAATGAGCTGAAAATCCTTCACCGAAAGGAAGATAAATAGAGGGATCAAAAAGAAGAAATCTTTTGTTTAAACAGAGATCACAATCAGCCAGCAGGTACAGTAGAAATATTCAGGCACTTGTTACAGCTGGGCACAGATTTGTTTGAAGTCACGTTCACAGCTCCCTCTAGGAAATGAAAATTTTCCTTCTGTTAACACCTCGTGTGCTGCACCCTGTAAATAAACAGGGACTGATGTTTTAAACTCCATTCTTATTGGAATTCTTATTCTTATCACAAAAATTCTGCAGAATTCTAGAGACAAGCACACTGTTAATATACAACACACTCCTACCCTAACACTTCATTAAAAGTCACTGAAATCCCTCTATATTAACAGGGGTGGGAAAAGCCAGAGTTTTACCACTTGCAAAACATTCAGAGATCTCCAAATGAGATCTAAAGTGGATTCTGCATTCCTACAAATGTTGCCAGGCAAACCCACACCCAGCCTGTGATGGGTGAAGCTCCAGGACCATCAGCAGTGCTGCTTCTCTCTCAGATTCCCTGCAAGCTGTCAGGTTTTGTGCACTGTGCCTGGCATGTTTCCCCATTTCAGTGCTCCATTCCCTTTCATCCTCCCATCATCAGGTAAAAATAAACAGGGTACATGTACCACTCACGTCATCTTTCCTTACAGCAGGTAATGCCAGCACCCACTTGGAGCAGCTAATGAAAATATCTTCAGGCAGTTTGGTGGGGATTTTTTCTCCCTATATTTTTTTTTATAGTTCCCTTTTTAGCATTTTTTTTCCCAGGGTTATCTCCTTGCCCTCAAAATAAGTCAAGAGTGCAAATTTTAATGATAATGAGCCAGGACAGATCCCTGCACAGCTTTGCCACTTGATGCCTTCACTTCCTTAAGGAAAAAAAAAAACCAAAAAAAAGGGGTCACATTTAAGCCAGCCCAAGCCCATCCACAGCTGGCTGTCCCTTGGGCTCTGATGTGCCTGAAAACTCAGGATCACATCACAAGAGAGCCCTGAGGAGCCTGTGCCATGTCAGAGGGAACACAGGAGCAGGAGGGGAAGGGCACACATCCCAGAGGGGCAGAGCGTGCCTGGAGGGGGAGGAAAGCAGAAATGCAGCAGTTTTAGGGTCCCTGCGAGTATTTCTGGGGAATTCTTTGTCACCCGTGGATATTCCAGCTGCTGAGGATTGCTCCTTAAAGCCCCAGAAATGCCCCACAGCGAGAGCTCTGCAGGGACTTTGTGTGGTGTCACTGCTGGCTGGAAAGGAAAAGAGAGGCAAGGACGTGCTGGGCAAAACTCCAGGCAAAGCTGCAGTTCCCCTTCAGTGTGAAACATTCAGAGTTTTCAACTAGAACAAAGGATTTTTCCTCAAAAACAAGGCAAGGTGACACAGACCTTGAGTCAGTGGGTGATGTTTCTTGGCACATTTCAGAATGGAGATGATTTGTGCATTTTAACAGAAGTATTTGGAGATGAAGTGTCAGTAATTGATAAATTTTTCAAGAGGGCACCAGCACAAAGATGGGACCCACAACTAGATCAATTATTGCTGAAATACAGTTAATGTCCATTTTTAATTATCTAATTATTAATTATTATTAAGTATTAATTATCTAATGGACATTAACAGCAAATAAAGCAAAAGCAACAGGGAGCAACACCCTCACTGCTTGCATTTCCCTGAAGTTTATTATTTTGTGCAAAAGACTTAAAATCATGCTGAATGCTGTTTTTACTTTAAATATAATCAGGGAGAATGAGAAACTAATATACTCAAATTGCAATTATGAAAGAAAACATGTAAAGTTCGAGGTGCTCCATTTAGAGAACACTCCAGGTTAATTGTATGATTTTTCTAATGAAGATATTTTCATGAATACTTGGGATTGTTGCATTAGTCTCATTTGGTAATGAATAGATTGATACAGAGATGATTTCAGCATCTCATTAAAAGAGCTGCAGAATAAATGCTGTAACTCATTCAAGTGAACTGAGAATGCTGGTTCCCATTATGCTGCTTCCCAAGTTTAATTAATAAGTTGTATTGTTACAATTAATCACAGTCAGATGGTTATGAGAAGTGAGTTTTTATGATCCCAGTGCTTTCCAAATGCACATCTGCATCTCTCAGGTCCACGTGCTGGAAACCCAGCAATTTTTACACTAATATCTCAGTAGCTGGCATGATTGTGGAGCTCTTTATGCTGAATTAATGCTGATCTGCTTTATTTAGACACCCACTTTCATGGTGTCACGCCGTGCAGTGGGGAGCTGTGTGTGAAACAGGCAGGACTGGGGGCTCAGGCTCATCTCCTGCCAGAGCAGGATCACAGACAGCAAAGAATTGGAGAATTCGGGGGCAGAATAATGGGATAACATTTGTGTTGTTGCTGGGTTTGCCCACAAAACTCCCTCCTCAGTGGTGCTGCTCGAGGGAACAGTGACAGGGATGTGCAGGTGGAGAGTGGCAAAACACCCAGCACCACCCCTGGCTGGCCTGGGCACACAGAGCCTTCATCAGGCAATTCCAACACCCAAAATTCAACTAACCCAGCTCAAAACAGCCCCCAGCGTTCCCAGGGAGCAGGAAACTTGTGTGGAGAAGATTTGCTGAAGGAAAGCAGGAGCTGTCCCCACCTGGGGACTCTCTCCAGGGAACTTGCACCTCCCAAAATCCTGGCTGACCAACCTGGGCAATCCACTCCTGCTGCCAAGGACTTCTGCTCCCTAAAACCCAGCTCTGCTCACCTGTCCAGCCTCTCCCCTCACTCAAATTTATGTCCCAGCCCTGAGAGTGGTGAAAGCCCTCTGGAAGCAGTTTGCCCTGACAGTCTTCACTTTCCCTGGGCTGCAGGAGTGAAAGTCTTGCTGTCACTCTCAATTGAGGGCTTATTTCTTCACTGTAAAACAAGTGACCTTCCCCTGACCTGCTAAAAAAGCATTTGCTTTTCTGCTTTACCTGGCCATTCTGCAGCTTTCTAACCCCCCATGCTTTATGGGGCATTAAAAGCAAACCTGCTTTTGACACTGCAGCTGAAATTTTAAGATCTTTGTGCTGATAATAAATCAAGGGCCTGATCTAAAAGCCAGAGATGTCAATAGGAAGAATCCCATTTTTCCATTTCAGTGGGCTTTAGGTCATAATTTTGGTTTCCCAGCAGGTTCTCAACCCTTTCCTTGTGCACTTTTGTCACAGTTCTGCGTCACTGAGGGACTTGCATTCTAGGAAAGAGCATTATCACAATCAGCAGTAAAAGTTTATTGTTTCTGTCTTCCAAGAGTTGAAGCTCCCTGAGGAATACAATTGAGAGGGATTATTTCAGATCCCCTTCCTCTTTTCTCCCAAATTGCAGTTAAGATATTAAATAACACCAAACTGCAGGCTCTTCTCAGAAGATTAAATGTAATTTGCTTCCATTGGATTTTCATTGGTTGAATTCAAAGTGTTTTAATTTTGCACAAACATTTACCTGCAAAAAAAAAAAAACAAAAAAAAAACCCCAAAAAACACCACCAAGGTTTCATTTCTTCACCAGGGTGATACCAGGTTTTCTAATAATATTCCTTGAGCTGATGTAGTTTGCTCCTTATTTCAAAAGGGTTTGGGATCTTCTGGTCCTGTAATTCCTTGAAGGCTGAGCTGCTAACAATGTGCTGTTCTGACAGGCTATTTATTTTAGAGTGACTTGGCATTGCAAAGATGGCTTGAATAACTAAGCTGAAGTTATTATCTGACCATGACTTCTGTTTGAAGTTTAGGCCAAATTAAATTTAACACCACTGTGATTTGTTTCTGGATGCTTTTGATGTGCTCATATTATTTCCAGTAAATTTTTTTGATAATTAAAAATATATCTACTTTTAATAAATCAAAGTATTATGGGTAACTTTTCATTGTGGTCAGAAATGACTTGATAAATATATAAATATTATTCATTTTTGCCTCAAAACTGGTTAATGAAAAGGAAATGCAATCTACAGGAGAGGTGTTGATTTCAATGTTGTGAAATAAAAAAGTTACATAGGGAAAATGTTGATTCTTTCAGGCAAAACTTTAAAGAGGAGGAAGAGAAGAAAAAAATCCCTCCCACTCCTCTCCCTGCATTGCTTTTGCAGCCTTTTAAAAATAAATGTTTGCTTTAAAGTTGTTAGTTTATAATTTTAAATGTTTCCTTTAAGTTGTTAGTTTATAATTTAAGTTTCCATGACCAGTTTTGCTCCTTGCACACCTCTGGGGGTGCCTGGTCAAGCAGGAATATTTTAGATAACTTTAAAACACCCCAAAGTTCTGACTGTAAGAGAAGTTCTTGGCTCAAGTATCCCAGCCAGGGTTTTTAGTTTCAGTGTTCATTCACAGGAGATTTTGGCTGGAACATTAAGTGGGAGTTAAGGAGGCAGAAGACAACACTTTAATAAAATCCTTGTTCAAACAACTGAAAATCAAAATCCTAAAATCACAAGGCAGGATCAATAAGCTCCTGTGAGAGGTGTCTTTTAAACCACAAATGTTCTGCAGAAAACACACAAAACTCACATTTGCCCAGGCACACTTTTAGATACACAAAATAGAAATATTTTGGCAACATCACAAGCCTGCTTTAAATATTTTCCACCCACAGGAAGGGAGCTTGACCCTTGAAACTTGATGGTGCTGCCTCGTGGCAGAAATACTATTTTTTCTCCCTAATAGGCAAAGGCAGCACAGCAAACCCAGCTCTGATTTCTCTGTTTCACAGAGGTGTGGGTGGCCTGGGCTGCACAGGGGAATTGCAGAAACTCCAGCAAGGGCAGGAAGCAGCACCTTGGTCCTCCCCAAACCATAAAAACTGAGAATTTACTTTCTCCAGCAGCTCCTGCAGGTCATTAATGCTGAAATGCATTCCAAACCAGAGGAGATCTCCATTTCTGGGAAGCTCCATTAAAAAAAAACAATAAAAAGTGATAGTTTTGTGATGGCTCCCCACGTTAATTGGCTGATGTGGAAAAGGATGTGCAATCAAACCACATCACAGCACGATGATTTCTTAATTAAACAATAAATTAGCAGTGTGGGGATCAATACTCAATTCCATTTGGAAATGCCAAATTTGGAAAAGGTCACCCACGCTGTAGATCAGCTCTCCTGAAATAACCAGCAAGGGAAGGTGCAGTGTAGCCTCTTAATTTGGATCACATTTTGAAAAATGCGAGTAATTACTTATTTTCAGCGTGAGGAAATTAATACAAAGATTATTGAAAGGCTGCAAATTTCACAGCAGCTTGAAAAATGCGAACTGAGCGGTGCAAGACCAACGCTAAATTTAAAGGGAAGGTTTAGAGCTGGCTGGGCAGGAGTGGGAGAGGAGTGAGGTGTGTGCACTTCTGTTCCCATCCTCTCTAGGAGAACCACCCGTGCAATTTCAAGCTCTGCAGAATTTCCTCCTTCCAGAAATGAATAGCCAAAAAGCAAGTTTGATAAAGAAAGAATAATGGTGTAGGAAAATGGCAGGGAGGAAGCTGAGTAAAATTATAATAAACATCACCCAGAGGATCCCAAGTGATCAGGCTGCCTGATTTTTATAAATACTGTGATGGAGGATGCAATATTCTGTCTTATACGTTTTATTTTACTGTGTACATCACATTACAAGGGAAACCCAAAAGATCCAGCCCAAGTTCCCAAGGCTGAATTCCAGTTCCTTGGAAGAGAGGGAGGTTCCTGTATCAGGTATTTCTGAGCTTAACTCAGAGCTCTTCTCCCTATTTATCACATTTAAAGATTAATTTCTCTCAGCTTCTAACATATATCACTAAAATTAGGCAGCACTAATTTCTCTCTGCCTTTCCCCATGCTCCCAGCTGAAGCATCCCTGTCACACACACACACCGTCCCTGTCACACACACACAGCACATCCCTGTCACACACACACACCATCCCTGTCACACACACACACCATCCCTGTCACACACACACACCCTCCCTCTCACACACACAACACCCCTCTCACACACACACCACATCCCTGTCACACACACACCACATCCCTCACACACACACCTA